>CM060349.1:10373893-10376393 GCA_030674155.1 Stramonita haemastoma
GGGGAACATACCTGTCAGTGTGGTTTCCAACACTGCCACAGTGTCTATCTAAAGCCAGAAAGTTTTGATTAAGGTTATTTCCCGTTCTGCTTTAAATGTCTTCAGTATTGAAATTGTTCTATTTGTTTTGTTCTAAAAATCTTCATTCAGTGTGCACAGATTTCAAACACCACCACCTCCACCACAAGAAGAAGAAGAAGAAGAAGAAGAAGAAGAAGAAGAAGAAGAAGAAGAAGAAGAAGAAGAAGAAAGAGAAGAAGACGAAGAAGAAAGAAGAAGAAGAAGAAGAAGAAGAAGAAGAAGAAGAAGAAGAAGAAGAAGAAGAAGAAGAAGAAAGAGAAGAAGAAGAAGAAGAACAAGAAGAAGAAGAAGAAGAAGAAGAAAGAAGAGAAGAGAAGAAGAAGAAGAAGAAGGAAAGAGAAGAAGAAGAAAGAGAAGAAGAAGAAAGAGAAGAAGAAGAAGAGAAGAAGAAGAAGAAGAAGAAGAAGAAGAAGAAGAAGAAGAAGAATTGCGAAGAAGAAGAAGAGAAGAAAATTGCGAAGAAGAAGAATTGCAGAAAGAAAGAATTGCGAAGAAGAAGAATTGCGAAGAAGAAGAATTGCGAAAAAGAAGAAGAATGCAAAAGAAGAAGAAGAAGAAGAAGAAGAAGAAGAAGAAGAAGAAGAAGAAGAAGAAGAAGAAGAAGAAGAAGAAGAAGAAAGAAGAAGAGAAGAAGAGAGAAGAAGAAGAAGAAGAAGAAGAAGAAGAAGAAGAAGAAGAAGAAGAAGAAGAAGAAGATAAATGCGCAGCCCCTAAGCCCTGACAAGTCAGGCGCAGCGCATTTATCTTTAGCGTGAGAGATAATTGTTATCTATCTTCTAGGTCTGTCTGGAATAAAAGACAGGAGAATGGATCAAGAAGGCAGAAAAACAGACAAGACGGAGGTGACAGGATCTATCTATCTATCTATCTATCTATCTATCTATCTATCTATCTATCTATCTATCTATCTATCTATCTATCTATCTATCTATCTATCTATTTTATACCGAGGATAATGGAATAATCACTCATGTGCTTTTTTTTTATTTTACATCCAGTCCCCGTGTGTCTGCAGCTTTGTAAATCTTGTCATCTGTTCATCTGATGTAAAGGAACAAGGCAGAAACAAAGAAGAGAGAGGGATAGAAAAAGAGAAAATTCCAAGCACAGAATTTGCAAGAAGGCAGGGATGCTATTTATACTGATAGGCTCACGGCATCCATCCCCTTTGGAGAAAATTGTATACCGTTCTCTTTGCTTCCACTTTTTTTTTTTTTTACATGTGATTTTGCTTTGAAGTGTTTCAGACACAATAAAAGTATTAAAATGAGTGGGAAATATGGATTGATAACAAGGCAAATTTACAGCTTTAATACACACACACACACAAACGCACGCACGCATGCATGCACACACACATCACGCACACACACACACACACACACACACACACACACACACACACACACACACACACACACACATTCCCCCCCCCCCCTCTTTCTTTAAGTTGACACCCGTATTTCTCTATTCCTACAAATCCTTTACGTTTACACTAACTTAAAACAGTTTTGGAGTTATGCTCCAGGATTACTGAAAACATTACTACGACTCCCACCAAATCTCGAATCTAACCAACTTCACCCAACTTTGAAACAACAACAACCCTAGCCCCTTGAAGTGACAAAAAATATAAAACTATCAGAACACCCTAGCCCCTTGAAGTGACAAAAATATAAAACTATCAGAACACCCTAGCCCCTTGAAGTGACAAAAATATAAAACTATCAGAACACCCTAGCCCCTTGAAGTGACAAAAATATAAAACTATCAGAACACCCTAGCCCCTTGAAGTGACAAAAATATAAAACTATCAGAACACCCTAGCCCCTTGAAGTGACAAAAATATAAAACTATCAGAACACCCTAGCCCCTTGAAGTGACAAAAATATAAAACTATCAGAACACCCTAGCCCCTTGAAGTGACAAAAATATAAAACTATCAGAACACCCTAGCCCCTTGAAGTGACAAAAAATATAAAACTATCAGAACACCCTAGCCCCTTGAAGTGACAAAAATATAAAACTATCAGAACACCCTAGCCCCTTGAAGTGACAAAAATATAAAACTATCAGAACACCCTAGCCCCTTGAAGTGACAAAAAATATAAAACTATCAGAACACCCTAGCCCCTTGAAGTGACAAAAATATAAAACTATCAGAACACCCTAGCCCCTTGAAGTGACAAAAATATAAAACTATCAGAACACCCTAGCCCCTTGAAGTGACAAAAATATAAAACTATCAGAACACCCTAGCCCCTTGAAGTGACAAAAATATAAAACTATCAGAACACCCTAGCCCCTTGAAGTGACAAAAATATAAAACTATCAGAACACCCTAGCCCCTTGAAGTGACAAAAATATAAAACTATCAGAACACCCTAGCCCCTTGAAGTGACAAAAATATAAAACTATC
>CM060349.1:10386393-10391393 GCA_030674155.1 Stramonita haemastoma
TAGTGCAAGGCCAAAAAACTACTCATTGAATCCCGTGTAATAAGAGTTTAGAAGGCTATATCAACGAAGTAACAACGAAAAAACAAATTAATGGGTTTGCTGTCCGTATGATAAGGGAGGGGGGGGGGGGGGGGGGGGGGGGGGGGGGGGGGGGGGGGGGGGGGGGGGGGGGGGGGGGGGGGGGGGGGGGGGGGGGGGGGGGGGGGGGGGGGGGGGGGGGGGGGGGGGGGGGGGGGGGGGGGGGGGGGGGGGGGGGGGGGGGGGGGGGGGGGGGGGGGGGGGCAAGAGTTTGAAGCCGAAGCCAACTTCCAAGATTAAATTTGAACACTTTGTTTGAATTCAAGTTGTTACGAAACATACAGATAGAATACAACACAAGATACAACACAAGATACAAGGCAGCGAATTTCTCTCTCTCTCTCTCCTCCTCTCTCCTCTCTCCTCTCTCTCTCTTCTCTCTCTCCTCTTCTCTCTCTCTCTCTCCCCTCTCCTCTCTCTGTGTGTGTGTGTGTGTGTGTGTGTGTGTGTGTGTGTGGTGTGTGTGTGTGTGTGTGTGTGCCAGCCATTTCGAGGGTAGTGGATAAGCATTCGTGTGCTTTTTTTTTTTTTTTACGTTCTAGTCCTCATGTGCACGTACTTTACAAAAGGCGGAACAGGTGTTAACGTGTAATACAGTGTGCGTGCGTGCGTGCTTGTGTTTGTGTGTGTGTGGATGTGCGTGTTTATGTAAATGTTTTTTGGGGGAGAGGAGGGGAATCATAGTTGATTTTGTAGGAGAAACTGATAACTGAAAAGGGAGGGGGGTAGGTTATGTGTGACTAGGTTATGGGAAATAGAATTAAAGGGCTAGCAAATGAGAGAGAGGGCTTTTTTTCGCAAAAGGTTTATTTTGGGTAAATTCCTTAGCTAATTTACTAGGTTTGTTAAAAAAAAATATCTATCTATATACATTTTTTATTTATTTTATAGGAAGTTGAGAAAGGAGTTGTGTATGTATGGTTCAGTGGGAATAGAAATGGGCTTGCTCACAAAAGAGCAAGTTTTTCCTCGCGTGGTTTTATTTGGGGATAGCTTATCTTTGTTCATGAAACGGGGGATTTTTTTTAAACGCGATTTTTCATACAGTGGGCCGAAAACAGTTTCGGAGCTGGAAAAGTGTAATAAAATAATGGGGAAAATGCAAGAAATAAGCTTGAAATGGCCGCACTTTTGGGCTTGTTGCTTCGTTTATTTTTGGTTCTTTTGAAAACGCCCACAGTCTTTTTGATAACGAATGTAGGTTGCCGAAAACCACCGAGCTGATTCCAGATCTGGAAAATCATCAGAAAAAATCCAATCAGTGAAGCAACAGAAACAACCATGGCTTGTTGATAGGACGGGTAATTTGTGATTTTTCCTGACCATTGTGTCAAAAGCTAGGTACCATTATGTCTATGTGCCGTTGTGTCCACATGCATGCATACAAGTCAGCTGACTTTTTATTTCAATTTTATTTTATTTTTTAATTTAATTTTTTATTTTACTTTATTTTTATTTATTTATTTATGCATGCATGCATACAAGTCAGTTGACATGACAACCCCTTCCCAATTACTAATGTTAAATGCTAACACTAACCTTTACACTAACATTTATTTCTTAATTAACCTGGCCCCACATGTGGACACAAAAGGCAGGTGGATATCATGATACAAGACGTGACACAGAAACAAACCTTTTTTGCTTTTCGCGTTTTTTTTTGGTGTGGAGGAGTAGGGGGGGAGGGTGTTTTAGGGGAAAAGGCCGATAGACAGAATGGGTGAGGTGGATAGCAGTGTGGGGGAAGGGGCAAAAACGTAGTTACTGCTAGGTCGTCGGTGTGAGTTTGAGAGCAGGAATAGGGAATTGAAAAACTTTTATTTTGGTTGGAGAGGGAGGAATTTTTTAAATATTTTTTTTAGTGAAGTGTGCGTCCGTGTGTGTGTGTGTGTGTGTGTGTGTGTGTGTGTGTGTGTGTGTGTGTGTGTGTGTGTGTGTGTGTGTGTGTGTGTCTGTCTGTCTGTCTGTCTGTCTGTGTACGTGCACGTGCGTGTGTGTGCGTGCGTGTGTGTGCGTGCGTGCGTGTGTGTGCGTGCGTGCGTGCGTGCGTGTGTGTGCGTGCGTGCGTGGGCTTGAGAGAGATTATGCATACCGACATACATGCATGGATGCAGGAAAGGTTAGAAGAGTGCAGACACATTATCCTTCATTCTTAATGTTTTCATTCTTAAGATCAGATAAACTGTTAGTTGAAAAGAAAAATTAGAAGCGTAAGAAAATTACCCCCCCCCCCAAAAAAAAAAAAAAAAAAAAAGAAGCCAGAGAAATAAGTACCAGATAAAGGAACTTACAAAAGGAAAAGTGCAATAACCCCCCCCCCCCCCCCCCCCCCCCCGAAAAATGAAAACGCGAAGAAGAGATAAGGTTAATTGAACCACTAGAATGAAAACGCGTAAGCAAGAACTACCAAGACGTCAGCAAGAACCACCAAAACAAAAAGCAAGGACCACCACGATGAGAAAAACGTCAGCAAGAACCACCACGATAAACAACACATCGGCAAGAACCACCACGATAAGACGTCAGCAAGAACCACCACGATAAGACGTCAGCAAGAACCACCACGATAAGACGTCAGCAAGAACCACCACGATGAGAAACAACGTCGTCACTGATGAAAAACGACGATGTGACTGCTCGATGGCCATTTCGCTAATAAGGTGAGGTATGCATGCACAGTCGTAGGCTGTTATACACTCATTATAATATATATATATATATATATATATATATATATATATATATATATATATATATATATATTTATACACACACACAGTCCATGCATACAAACAGGCAGGGACATACAAGTATGCAAACATGGATCACATGTTAGTGTTTGAACATGCACGCACACATACACACACTCTCTCTCTCTCTCTCTCTCTCTCTCTCTCTCTCCTCTCTCTCTCTCTCTCTCTCTCTCTCCACACACACACACACACACACACACACACACACACTCACACTCACACTCACACTCACTAAACATGCACTAAACGCGCGCTCACGCATACACACACACATATGTTTATATATATAATGTCATTTCTTTGTTGATAGATAGATGGCTTGATGACCCCCCCCCCCCCCCCCAAGATACATTATTCAATGTACCCTCTGGAAATAAAAATTTGACTTTGACACTCGCACACACAGTAGCCTACGGGAGGCGCTCTCCACTTAGCACCTACATACATAACACATACAAACATGCATGTTCGCGAGCACATACACTCGCACACATATACACTCACAAGTGCATGCACCAGGGGGATGCTTGGGCGCGCACGTGCACAGAGACACAGACACACACACATACACACGATCTCTCTTTCTCTGCCTCTCTCCGTCTCTCTGTGTCTTTCTGTCTGTCTCTCTCTCTGTCTCTCTCTCTCTGTACCCCCAAATCATGGAAACGCAAAGATAAAGGCAGGCACACAATACATCCAACACACACACACACACACACACACACACACACACACTTTCTCTCTGCTCTCTCTTTGTCATATCTCTCTCTCTCCTCTCCCCCCCCCCTCTCTCTGTCTCTCTCTGCCCCCCCTCTCTCTTTCCTCTCCCCCCCCTCTCTCTTTCCTCTCCCCCCCTCTCTCTGTCTCTCTCTGCCCCCCTCTCTCTTGTCTCTCTCTCCCCCCTCTCTCTTTTCCCCCCTCTCTCTCCCCCCTCTCTTCCCCCCCCTCCTCTCTCTCCCCCCCTCTCTCTCCCCCCTCTCCTCTCCCCCCCCTCTCTCTCTCCCCCCCTCCTCTCTACCCCCCCCCTCCTCTCTATCTCTTACATACCAAACACATTTTGATATGATACTGACGCCGCACACTAAGACCTGTGTTTCAGAGACGGTCCTTCTGACGGGAACCGGAGTTAGCAAGGGTCTCGGTACCTTCAACAAGAAAACCACAAGCCAGCCTCTTACACATCAAGAAGTCAAATCAACATCAAGGAGTCAACATCAACACTAAGAAGTCAAGATAAGCCAGCATCAACACCGAGAAGTCAAGATAAGCCAGCATCAACACCAAGAAGTCGAGATAAGCCAGCATCAACACCGAGAAGTCAAGATAAGCTAGCATCAACACCGAGAAGTCGAGATAAGCCAGCATCAACACCAAGAAGTCAAGATAAGCCAGCATCAACACCGAGAAGTCAAGATAAGCCAGCATCAACACCGAGAAGTCGAGATAAGCCAGCATCAACACCGAGAAGTCAAGATAAGCCAGCATCAACACCGAGAAGTCAAGATAAGCCAGCATCAACACCAAGAAGTCAAGATAAGCCAGGATCAACTTCCATGTTTTCAAGTCGGCATCTTGATACACAAGGCAGGTAACTTGTACACATGTATGATCCTTCTAAAACTTCCAACACACACATCTACACCTCAGGTGTATGCACACACACACACACACACACACACACACACACACACACACACACACACACACACACACACACACTTCTCTCTCTCTCTCCCTCTCTGTCTGTCTGTCTGTCTGTCTGTCTGTCTGTCTGTCTGTCTGTCTTCTCTCTCTCTCTCTCTCTCTCTCTCTCTCTCTCTCTCTCTCTCTCTCTCTCTCTCTCTCTGACACTCAGAATTTCCCTAAAAGAGCAAATTATATATCCTCTTACATGTGTGCTGATCTTGTACAAAATTCGCTTCAATGAATTTATAGCATGCCCATCAAGGGAGATAAACTTACAGCAGACCTAGTAGCAATATAAATGACTTATGTTCTTGATTTGCCTTTTTGTAAATATCTAATCTACAACACCAGGGAGGAATTGATTTTATAGGGTAAAACTGCATTCATAACCAATTTCATCAAAAATGGTAAATGTCTGTGGGGTCAGGAAATCACTAATACTCTATAATATTTTTAAAAAATTTAAATGTCTATAACATTAAA
>CM060349.1:10406275-10411275 GCA_030674155.1 Stramonita haemastoma
GTGTGTGTGTGTGTGTGTGCGTGTGTGTGTGTGAGGTGTGTGTGGTGTGTGTGTGTGTGTGTGGTAGTGTGCGCGTGTGTATGTGTGTATGTGTGTGTGTATGTGTGTGTGTGTGTGTGCGTGTGTGAGTGTGTGTGTATGTGTGTGCAGTGTGTGTGTGAGTGTGTGTGTATGTGTGTGTGTGTGTATGTTGTGTGTGTGTTGTATGTTTGTGTGTTATATGTGTGTGAGAGTGTGTCTGTGTGTGTGAGTGTGTGTGTGTGAGTGTGTGAGTGTGAGTGTATGTTTGTGTGTGCATGTCTGTGTGAGAGTGTGTTTGTGTGTCTGTGTGTCTGTGTGTGTGTGCGTCTGTGTGTGTGTATCTGTGTGTCTGTGTGTGTGTCTGTGCGTGAGTGAGTGTGAGTATGTGTAAAACATTATCCGATTGAAAATAATGATATATTTTTTGAAATAATTAGGATGTTCTATGTGTTTTTTTTTCTTCTTTTTTTATATTATAACTTTATTGGTAGTATGTCTTTCCCCCCCCCCCCTCCAATAAGGATGCTGGTTTTAAAAAAAAATCCCCTTTTATCCAAATGTATGATTTATATTACATGTACAATTTTTGATAGATAGTGGTGGATTGATGTTTTCGGTTGTTTATTTCATTTTGTTCTCTTGTTTGCTCCTTATCTACTCACGCTTTTCTTTTTTTTCCATAATCAAAAATTTTTTTTATTGTGACTTCTGATTTTTGTCTTCTGAAAGAGTGCATTTTATTACCTTATCATATATAGTGTCCTTTATTCTTGTTTGTTGTTTGGTACTGCGTAAAGTCTTATTGTTTAGTATATTTTTAACTTGATGTATCCCTGAAAAGGGCGGGGACTGGATGTAAAAAAGCACATGAGTGCTTATCTATTATCCTCGAATAAAAGACTTTGCCTTGCCTTGCCTTGCCTTGAAATTTATCGCATGTGTGTGTGTTATTTGTGGGTGGGTGCTTTTTTTTTTCTTTCTTTATTCGTTTCAGTTTGCTTTTTTTTTTTTTTGGTTTCTTTGTTTTATTTTGCTTTGTTTTGTTTTTTTACTTCTTTCGTTGTTTATTGTTGAACCAGTTCTGTCTTTTGTCTTGGACGTGTTTTGGGTTTTGTTTGGGTTTTGTGGGGGGAGCTTTTACGTTTGCTGTATGTCTACCAGTTTGTTTGGGTTTTGTGGGGGATCTTTTACGTTTGCTGTATGTCTACCAGTTTGTTTGGGTTTGGAGGGGAGCTTTTTCCGTTTCGCTTTATGTCTACCAGTTTGTGTGGGTTTTGTGGGGGATCTTTTACGTTTCGCTTTATGTCTACCTGTTTTGGGTTTTGTGCAGGTATTTTTTCCTTCGCTTTATGTCTACCTGTGTGTTTGGGTTTTGTGGGGGTGTTTTTCGTTCGCTGTATGTCTACATGTTGGTTTGAGTTTTGTGGGGTCTGTTTTGCTCGCTGTATGTCTACATGTTAGTTTGGGGGGGGGGGGGGGGGGGTCTTTTCTGTTTGCTTTATGTTTATTTGTTTGTTTGGTTTTTGTGAGGGTACTTTTTGTTTGCTGTATGTCTACCTGTTTGTTTGGGTTTGGAGGGGAGCTTTTTCCGTTTCGCTTTATGTCTACCTGTTTTGGGTTTTGTGCAGGTATTTTTCCTTCGCTTTATGTCTACCTGTTTGTTTTGTTGTTGGTGTTGTTTTTCTTTTGTAAAACAGAATGAATGTTATCCAGGGTTTATTGCTGCTATCAGACTAAAGAGTTGGGTACAGAAGGTGTATGGACGCGTGTGTGCATGAAGGAATGTGGGGTGTACATGTGTCTTTCGGATGAGACTTTAAACCGAGGCCCCGTGTGCGAACGCACGCAGAACATCTTGCGCACACGTTAAATCCTGTTCCGCTTTTCGTAAGAGTAGGCCATCGTGTGCCGGTGGGAACAGATGACATTTACAAAACTGCATACACACGGGGACTGGATGTAAAAAAAAAGCATATGATTGCTTATTCCAATATCCTCGATATAAAAGAGTAAATAAATAAATAAATAAAATAAATAAATAAATAAATAAATAAAAGAAGATTTTTTTTTAAATTACATGTGCTTGCTTTTATGGGTGCATGCGCACACCGTGCACTCACTCATTGTTGTGGTTTGGGGTGGGGTTGTTTGTTTTAAGTATGTTTGTTGTTGAGTTTTTCTTGGGGGGGGCGGAGGTAGCTATCTTCTTTTCATTTCGAGGATAATGGAACAAGCGCCCATGTGATTTTTCTACACCCAGTCTCCGTGTATATATGATTTTGTAAATTTTGTCATCCGTTCCCATCAGCACACAATGGTCTGGTAGTCTGGGTGCTAGTCTTTCGGATGAGACGAAAAACTGAGGTTCTGTGTGTTACACAAGATCATTTAGCGGACGTAAAAGAATCCACGGCAACAAGAGTTTTCCCTGGCAAAATTCTGTAGGAAAAAACACTTTGACAGGAAACACAGGAAAAGAAAAACAATAATAATAACAATAATAATGGGAGGCACTGCTCTTGTAGCGACATGCTCTCCCCAAGGAGATCAGCCCGAATTTTACGCAGAGAAATCTGCCGTGACTTAAAGTGTTGTAAAATGTAAAAGTTTAAAAAAAAAAAAAAAAAAGGAAATGTTAAAGAAGCAGTCCCGTAACTAGAGGTAAAGGAGATGGATGGACAGTATGGCCGGTAACATTGTCACATGCACTAGCATCCGTCCTTGTTCTAATTCTAAAAAGGTAAAAGGTAAAGCTGTCCCATAACCTATGTGGTCGTAGGGGAGCGAGGCATCAGAGCCCTCAGCTTCTCTAGGGGCCAGCATACTGAGGACGGCGCCCATCTCCTCTCCCTCGCTGCTTTACCTTCCCTGACCCTAAAGAGGGCACGTACCCATTTACAGCTGGGGGAACTTTTTTAATTATTTATTTATATATGTTATTATTTATTTATTCTTTCATATCGAAGATAGAGGAATAAGCACTCATGTACTTTTTTTTACATCTAGTCCCCGTGTGTATGCAGTTTTGTAAATCTTGTCGTCTGTTCCCACCGGCACACAATGGCCTACTCTTACGAAAAGCGGAACAAGATCTAACGTGTGCGCAAGATGTTCTGCGTGCGTTCGCACACGGAGCCTCAGTTTATTGCCTCATCCGAAGGACGTTTGAGGAGAGTGGAGTCAGCACTGATGTTAACTCCAGGGGGAAAATATCCCCTTGAACTGGAATCGAACCCTGGTCGTCAAAAATTGTACTGAAGCCAAGGCGCGCAAACGGTCACCCATCTAATTGGTAACCACGCTCGATGCTGCTTAACATTGGCTGGGGGGAAAAGCGAGTGCTCTGACCACTCAGCTATCCCGTCCGCCTATATTCTGCTGCTTCTGCAGGGACATAATATTACGGCCGTAGGGTAATGTTTTGTTCTGGTATGTTTTCTTTGCCTGGTTTGTTTTGGGGGGGGGGGGGGGGTTCTCTCTTCTTGTTCTTCTCTTCGCTTTTTGTCTGTTGTATTTATTGTCTCTTTGTTGTTGTTTTTCTGGTGGGTGGGGAGGGGAGTGGGGTTGGGGGTGGGGCGGGAGGGGAGGGTGGGGGGGGGGGGTTGTTGGGCCTTGATGGGTATATGGCTTAAGGCATTATGTGTGAGGTTTTTTTGGTTTGTTTTGTGTTTGTTTCGTTTTTTGTCAGAATAGAAGGGGATTTTTGGAGGGTCTGGTTCTTGCTCCTTTTCTTTCTCTGTTGTGTTTATCCTGCTATCTGTGTTTGTGTGTTTCTCTTTGTTTTGTGTTGTTGTTTTTTCTCTGTTTACCTTGCACCTCTCTATTTCTCTGTTTCTCTGTTTTTCTCTCTGTGTTTCTCTCTGTGTTTCTTTCTCGGTTTCTCTCTCTCTCTCTCTTCTCTCTCTCTCTCTCTCTCTCTCTCTCTCTTCTCTCTCTCCTCTCTCTCTCTCTCTCTCTCTCTCTCTCTCTCTCTCTTCAAGTATGCGCGTGTGCCAAAGTGTGCTTATGTATGTATGCGTGTGTATGTGTGTGTCTATCCGTCTGTGTTTCTGTCTGTGTGTATGTGTGTCTATGTGTAAGATGCGTATGTGCATAAGAACGTAAGTATATGTAGGCGTGTATGTCTGTGTGTATGTGTGTGTGTGTGTGTGTGTGTGTCTGTGTGAGAGGCCTATGCATACATGTAGGCGAGTATGTGTAGGTGCGTATATTTGTACGTGTATGTGTATATGTTGATATGTTTATATGTGTATGTGTGCTCGCGCATAGCAGCATACAAATGTATGTATACGTGCACATGCTCACGCATACGTATGTGCACACGTGCATGCACGTACTCATGAACTTACGCCCTTTTTACATCCACCAAGTATCCCTGTATACAACCGTGCAACAGAAGGTCTGTAAGCAGCCTGTAACATCGTGATGGGTACTGACCTTTTGCTTTATGCCACCCTACACGAGAAAATAGCCCTAGGGGCATTTTTGTTTTATTTTTTTTAACTTTCTGTTTTCGTTTTTTGTTATTTGTTTCCTTTTCTGCGATTATCTTGTACTTTATGTGTTGTCTGTCTTTGTGCTTTTCTGTGTTTTATTTTGTTTTGTTCTTTGGTCTTGTGTTTCTGTTTTCGCTCTTAGGTTTGAAGCTCTCTCTCTTTCTCTGTCTCTCTGTCTCTCTGTGTGTCTCTCTGTCTCTCTGACACTCTGTCTCTCTCTCTCTCTCTCTCTCTCTCTCTCTCTCTCTCTCTCTCTCTCTCTCTCTCGTGCTGTTATATCATATATGTTTCCTCTCTCTCTCTCTGTCTCTCTCTCTCTCTCTCTCTCTCTCTCTCTCTCTCTCTCTCTCTCTCTCTCTCTCTCTCTCTCTCCTCTCTCTCTCTCTCTCTCTCTCTCTCGTGCTGTTACATCAGATATTTTTTTCCTATTCTCTTTTCTATATTGTATTGTGGCCAAAGGCCGATGTGCAATTAAACCACTTC
>CM060349.1:10423775-10428775 GCA_030674155.1 Stramonita haemastoma
TTTGATTCTGTGCTAGAACTGAAACTGGTAGGCTAAGCTAGATGACGCAGTTCATTCCTGAAACTAGATGACGCAGTGCAAGTGACCACAACAAATGTGTTCCTCTCTCTGACTCTAAGCTGAAACTGAAAATTGGATGGAAAAAAGATGGCGCGGTACAAGTGGCGACACACTTCAATCCTGTCTAGAATCCTGTAGTTTCCTTGTTGGATTATCAACATTAGCGATAATCTCTGATTCTGATTTTAAAACTTCAAAACATCCTCATCACTCTGACAGCAACTCACCCTTGTGAGCGAGCAAGGAAATGCTTCGTCAACGAACACAACAACAACAACAACAACCTGTTTTTTCCTGTTGGAATGGATAAACAACAAAGAAGAGAGGAGGAGGAGGAGGGAGGGGGGGGGGGGGGGGGAGGCTAATGCGAGAGACAGACACGTAATTAGGTCAGCACAAAATGGCCGACTTGTGCTTGAAGGGTGTGGATTGCTCGGTGCCAGAAGATTTGAGGGATGGATGACATTGCAAAATCTTTCTTGTGGCTCTTTTGCTGGTGTTTTGTCTTTTCCTTATCGTTTTTGTTGTTGTTGTTGTTGTGATATTGTTGTAGGTGCCAGAAGATTTGGGGGATGGATAAAATTGCAAAATGTTTCCTGTGGCTCTTTTTGCCGGTCTTCATCTTTTCCTTTTCGTTTTTGTTGTTGTTGTTGTTGTTGTTGTTGTGATATTGTTGTAGGTGCCAGAAGATTTGAAGATGGATGACATTGCAAAATCTTTCCTGTGGCTCTTTTGCTGGTGTTTTGTCTTTTCGTTATCGTCGTCGTTGTTGCTGTTGTTGTGGTATTGTTGTAGGTGCCAGAAGATTTGAGGATGGATGATACTGCATAATCTTTCATGTGTCTCTTTTCCTGGTCTGTTGTCTTTTTCTTATCGTTGTTGTTGTTATTGTGATATTGTTGTAGGTGCCAGAAGATTTGGGGATGGATGACATTGCATTATCTTTCTTGTGATTGTTATGCCGGTCTGTTGTCTTTTCCTTGTCGTTGTTGTTGTTGTTGTTTGTCGAGAGATGGGACTTGATTTTGAAGTGTGATCATCTTCGATTTGTGCTTGGATTTGATTTCGAAGTGTGATCATAATTATTCTTATTGTAATTTCCTTACTTGTTTTGTTTCGTTGTTGTTTTTGTTCTTCTACTTCTTTCACTACTCTTGTTGTTGCTGTAATTCTTGTTGTTGTTGTTGTTGTTGTTATAGAACTATGGAGTTTTATTTTGAAGTATGATCATCTTCTTATTGTGGTATTTTTCTTTCTTGTTGTTGTTGTTGTTCGTCTTCTTCTGCTTCTTTGCATTCTTCTTCTCCTTCTTCTTCTTCTTCTTCTTCTTCTTCTTCTTCTTTGCATTATTCTTCTTCTTCTTTGCATTGGGGTTTTTTTTTTTTGCATTCTTCTTTGCATTTTCCTTCTTCTTCTTCTCCTCCTCCTCCTCTTCCTCCTTTTACACCCCCTTCTCCTTTTCTTTTTCTTCCTCGTATTCTGCCTGCTTTTCTTCTTCATCCTGCCTCTCTTCTTCTTCTTCTTCTTCTTCTTCTTCTTCTTCTTCTTCTTCTTCTTCTTCTTCTTCTTTGCATTCTTCTTCTTCTTCTTTGCATTCTTCTTTGCATTCTTCTCCTCCTCCTCCTCCTCCTCTTCCTCCTCCTACACCCCTTCTCTTTTTCTTTTTCTTCTTCATCCTGCCTCTCTTCTTCCTCCTCTTCCTTCTGTTTTTTCTTCTCTCTATCTTGTCAACTTATCTTCACGTGTGCTTTTGCCTTTCTCCTTTTTTCCTGTCACCTCCTTCTTGTCTATTTTCTGCCTTCTTGATCCATTCTCCTGCCTTTTTCAATAAAAAATAAAATAAAATAAAATACTCTCTCCGACGCCAAAGTTGGAAGCGCTGGGCCTGACTTATCGGGTACTTAACGGCAGCACAACACATTTTCTCTCCTATGACAGACAACAATAGTTGCTGTCAGTGCATTCGACAAAGTGGAAGATAATATTTTATCCGAAATTTTTTGCATTTATTTCCCCTCTCTTCAATCGAAACTTGTTGCAGATTAGTCCCCAAGAGCGCCATGGTAACGACTGAACATTTGATACATTGAACAAAAACGTATACGTCATAGTCAAAATGACGACTGTAAAGAAACTGCGCAACCAAGTTAAATTTTCTGTACGCCAATCGTATGTTCATGTTCTGTGTTGTATCAGTCCTACTAGTTGTTTTTTTATTCCTTATTTTTGTTGGGGGGTTTTCCTACGACATCGTAACTTTAAAAGCATAGATTTCTGTTCATGTTATTTGAATTAAAGGGTAAAAAAAAAAAAAACGTGAAAGTGTCCCATGATCTATGTTGACGTAGGGGAGCTAGGCATCAGAGACCTCAGCTTCTCTGGGGCCAGCATATTGAGGGCAGCGCCCATCTCCTCTCCCTCGCTGCTTTACCTTCCCTGACCCTAAAGAGGGCAGGTACCCATTTACAGCTGGGTGAACTGGGGACTGTACTGAAGCCAAGGCGTGCAAACGGTCATCCATCCATTTGGTAACCACACTCGATGCTGCTCAACACTGGCTTGGGAAAAGTGAGTTTACTGACCTCTGAGCTACCCCGTCTCAGATATATTTGAATTAAGTAAGTATGAAATCAACATTGGAAACAAAAAAACCGAAAGAATAACGAGCACGCGCGCACGCACGCACGCACGCACGCACGCACGCACGCACCACACACACACACACACACACACACACACACACACACACACACACACACACACACACACACACACACACACACACACCAAAAACTGAAAATTATGTCCGCATGATATCAGGACAATCTACACGGTATATGATATTTTTTGTCTGACAAAAAAAAAACAAATTTTGAATTAAAAAGCTAGACAAACATCATCCGCCATTGCGCACTGGCTAGCACCCTGGTTGGTAGGAGAGAGAGAGAGAGAGAGAAGAGAGAGAGAGAGAGAGAGAGAGAGAGAGAGAGAGAGAGAGAGAGAGAGAGAGAGAGAGAGAGAGAGAGAGAGAGCAATGAACAGCGAACAAATCTGAACGATGAACAAATTTTATTTATGGAGGGTCATAGACTAAGCATAACAATTGCTTTTTTACATCCAGCCAGAGAGAGAGAGAGAGAGAGAGAGAGAGAGAGAGAGAGAGAGAGAGAGAGAGAGAGAGAGAGATTCGGATAATTTTATTCACAAAGGCCATTGCCCCTTAGAAGGGGTTTACATACAAGATAGAAACACACACAATTTGTAAGTTTTCACAGATTGACATAATTATTATGTTGACAACATACTGCGTACTTTAAATGCTTTGTATAAGTATATAACAAGTTTTTTTTGCAATAATTTGATTAGGAGTCGTCATCAGCATCACAAATCTGAACAACACTGGCTGTTGAAAATACTTCAAAGGAATTAGTTGTTTTCGCAGCTCTTTTAGCTCTGGGCAAGACAAAATAAAATGAAGTTCATTTTCAAGTGCATCATGACACAATGGACACATCAAATTACGATCATTGACAGATTTATAACGATAAGAATGTAAATATATATCAGAAATACCAAATCTGAATTTAGTCATTAAACGTTTCATATGTCTTTCTAAGGGCATAGATAAATACACTGGAACACAATGGAAGGGGTTCAACATTCTATACACATCAAATCGATCACTCTCTTGAACATGTGAAGACTAAGTCTGCCATCTACAATCTACCAGTCTTTGCCGAAATGTATGAATAAACCCAGTTATGTCCCCTACACCTTGATTTTCCCACACAACCCCAAAACCAAATTTATATAGCTTTAATTTTATGTTTGAGACCCAGTTTTTCTTACCTCTTGCATCTAAATTCATTAACATTTTATAAGCTTTATTTGGCAATCTGTGAGGTTCCATTTGTGTTAGTTTCAGCCAGTAACGAATACATTTAACCATGGAAATTAAACTTATTGGATACCTGTTAGTTTCCCCATAAACTAAGTCATTCGGTGTTTGGATTGATATATCTAGAAATTTCTTTAATGCATACAAATGTATCTTCTCAATTTCTACTACACCTGCATCTAAGCCCCATAATTCAGCACCATACTGCACCATGGGTTGAATTTGTGCATCAAACAACTTCAGAAACAAGGACAGATAATCATTATTCAGTTGCATTAATTTTCTTAAAATACACAATAAAGGACACTTCGCTCTACTTACTAATTCTCTACAAGCAAAGGAAAAGCTTAACCGTGTTGAAAAATATATTCCTAAATATTTATAGACGTTTACAACTGGCATAGCGCTTCTATTATATGTCCATCTTTCCCGCTCTGCAAGATACCCTCCTTTTCTAAATACAATAATGTTACTTTTCGACATGTTTACGTTTAACTGAAGTGAGAGTGATGCTTTTTCTAAACTATTTAATTGTCTTTGTAACCCAACTATTGTCTCTGAAATTAATACCACGTCATCAGCTAGAAGGAGTAAAAAATATTTTCCAAAGTATCATCAATGAATTGTGCACCATGTTTGCCATTACGAATAACTTCTAAAGTTAACTCATTGATAAACAAAGAAAACAAAATAGGACTACACACATCTCCTTGTTTGACACCAGCTGTACAGTTTATATAATCTGTTAATGATGCACCACATCTAACTCTAGCATTTACAAATTCATACATACTCATAATGCATTTAAACAGTTTACCCCGAATTCCATTCTTAAACAAAATAGGCCACAGTATGCTTCTGTTAACAGAATCAAAGGCTTTCTCAAAATCGATGAAAGCCACGTACAGCTTACGATTCAAACAAAATTGCTTTTGAACAAACGCCATTAACGTAAACATGTGATCCACAGTGGAGTAATTTCGTTTAAAACCCAGCCTGAAATTCACCAGTTATGTTATTCTCCTATACCCATTCCTGAAGT
>CM060349.1:10448775-10451275 GCA_030674155.1 Stramonita haemastoma
CCAGAATATGGGGATACTATTTATACTAACAGGCCTCCCGTATCGTCAAGGAGGAAATTTTTTTTATACAAGTTGATGCGAGGGGAGGGGGGGGGGGGGGAACGGCTAACATTTTTTAGGTACAGGGTGATGTTCATGATTTTTATAACATTCAGCTAGCAATATTGTTTTATGCAAGTTGATGTGGTTGTTTTTACAATGTTCACCAAACACTTTCTTCTGAAAACAATTTCATACCAGTAATTTTTAACAAAGTTTCGTCAAAATTTGTTTTTGAATACAATTCGAACGCTGGTTTTCAGAACATTTCAGGTAACGTTACACCTATTAAAAAAAAAAATGAAACCTGTAATTTTTATACCATTTTCCAAACACAGGTTTCTCTACTTACTTTCAAGAATACTTTTTGGTATAACTTATGTTTGTTGCGCTCATATTTCTCGTGTCGCTGCTATGTGGGTTTGAAAACAAATACCCAAACAAAAAAGGCTTTGTTTAAACCAACACTGCTTTTAAAACTACACGATATTTTTTATTTTCTTACCGAGAATTTTTTTTTTGAGGGGGGGGGGGGGCACAATTTGATGCCTGTATTTTCCATGACGTTCAACCACTATTTTCTCTACAAAAATATTTGCCAGTTTTTTACAATGCATATGTCATTCTATCTCTGACACATGCAGAAGCTTGCGCTGGTAAAATGTTTTAGTCATAACTCTATTCATGGGTTTGCTTTTCTCAAATATTAGCTTAAGACGTTGTCGATACTCTTTATTTATTTATTTATTTATTCTTTTATATCGAGGATAACAGAATAAGCAACCATGTGCTTTTTTTCATCCGGTCCCCGTGTGTATGCAGTTTTTGTAAATCTTGTCATCTGTTCCCACCGGCACACGATGGCCTACTCTTACGAAAAGCGGAACAGGATTTAACGTGTGCGCAAGATATTCTGCGTGCGTTCGCACACGGGGCCTCGGTTTAAAGTCTCATCCGAAGGACTTTGGGAGAGTGGAGTCAGTACTGATGTTAACTCCAGGAGAAAAATCTCCTCGACCGGAATCGAACCCGGGTCTTCAAATTGCCAGCGCAATGTTCTGACCACTAGGCTATCCGTCCCCCTCTCTGTGAGAGAGAGAGAGAGAGAGAGAGAGAGAGAGAGAGAGAGAGAGAGAGAGAGAGAGAGAGAGAGAGAGAGAGAGAGAGAGAGAGGAGAGAGAGAGAGTTTAACGTCTATTCACATCTAAGTTATTTTAGACAACAAAAATCCTAACAAGAGAAAGTAAACAATAACTCTGTGTTTGTGTTTGTGTATGTGCGTGCGTGCGTGCGTGTGTGCGTGCGTGCGTCCGTGCGTGTCTGTGAATCTGAATCCCCCATTTCCTAATTACTCTTCTTTTCAAACTTACCAGAGTGTCTCCCCATAGCGTGCAACAAAATGCGTGATTTTTTTTTTTTTTTTTTACAAATAACGTAATGCTTTTTCTACGTCATTTTATGCCAAGTTACGTCTTTAGAGCACAGAACGCAGAAAAATAGAACAGAATAAGAAAAAAATCAAGTATATCCTCTATCCATGTACGGTTGATCAAAAGCTAAAAATATTCACACACACACACACACACACACACACACACACACACACACACACACACACAACACACACCACACACACACACACATACACACGCGCACACACGCACGCACGCACGCACGCACGCACACACGCACACACATACACATCTTGCGCACACTTTAAATCCTGTTTCGCTTTTGGTAAGAGTAGACCCTTGTGTGCCTGTGGGAACAGATGGCAAGATTGACAAAACTGCATACACATGGGGACTGGATGTAAAAAAAAGCCCATGAGTGCACACATACACGCACGCACGCACGCACGCACGCACACACACACACACACACACACACTCACACACACACACACACACACACACACACACACACACACACACACACACACACACACACATGGATGACAGAATTTACAAAACTGCATGCACACGGGGGCTGGATGTTTTGTTGTTTTTTTAAAAAGGACATGGGTGCTTATTCCATTATCCTCGAAATAACACACACACACACACACACACACCACACACACACACACACACACACACACACACATACATACACACACACACACACACACACGCACGCACGCACGCACGCACGCACGCACACACACACACACACACACACACACACACACACACACACACACACACGCACACATACACACACACACACACACACACACACACACACACCACACACACACACACACACACACACACACCACGCCGGTGTCTTCTCTTGGGATCCAGAAGATATTTGTTTGTTTGTTTGTTTGCCTACGAGCTTGCACGTTTGTAAGTTCGTTTATGTCTGTTCGTTTCATTGTTGTTTGGATGTCTCCTCTGTGGCTGTAACCCGCAGTAGTTTTCTTGTCCTCTTTTTTTCGTAGAGTATTATTATCATT
>CM060349.1:10456275-10476275 GCA_030674155.1 Stramonita haemastoma
ATTCTTTTATGTCGAGGTAAAAGAATAAGAACTCGTGTGCTTTTTTACATCCATGTCCCCGTGTGTATCACTTTTGTGTGTGTCTTTGATTTTACGACTTTTCACTTAAAGTGACATTAGAAGCTGTAATGCACTTTTGTAAATCTGTCATCTGTTCCCACCGACACACGATGGCCTACTCTTCCAAAAAGCGGAACAGGATTTAACGTGTGCGCAAGATGTTCTGCGTGCGTTCACACACTGGGCCTCGGTATATAGTCTCATCCGAAGGACTTTGGGGAGAGTGGAGTCATCACTGGTATTAACTCCAGGGGAGAAATCCCCTCGAACGGGAATCGAACCCGGGTCGTTAAATTGCGGGTGTAATGTTCTGACCACTCGGCTATCCCGCCCCCCTTTGTCCAGCCTTGTCACTTTCACTGCAGTCCTTGCTGTGGACAAGGGAGATAAACAAGGACAGGAGAGGGGAGAGCAGCGAGGGGTAGACTTCCATTTTGAAAGAGTGGCCTGGATTGAGTTAATCTGGTTAATTATAGCTCTTTGTTCTGTGGACATCAGAGAGAGAGAGAGAGAGAGAGGAGAAAAGAGAGAGAGAGAGAGAGAGAGAGAGGGAGACAGAAAGACAGACAGACAGACAGACAGAGACAGACAGACAGAGGAGAGAGAGAGAGATGGGAGAGAGAGAGAGAGGGAGAGAGAAGACAGAGACAGAAGAGAGAGGGGGAGAGAGAGAAGAGGATGCGAGAGAGAGAGAGAGAGAGAGAGAAAAGAGAGAGGGAGAGGAGAGACAGACAGAGACAGACAGACAGACAGAGACAGAGAGACAGAGAGGAGACAGAGAACAACACACAAGAAGAGAGAGAGAGCAGGCATTACAGACCCTGAGAACTTTCCTGATGTTATTAATTATAGGTCCATCACGTTGAAAAGGGGACAAACTAGGGAGCCTATGATAATCATCTTCACTCAGTCAGGGGAAAAGCCTGACTGACTCTCTCACGATGTACTCAGCTTGTGACAATCCCCAAAGCTCCAACAAGAGAGAACCACACTACCCATCAGAAACAAAGAGGGGAAAATGTCTTACAGAAGAATGAGGTATTCTAAGAGTGTAAAAGTATATGCTCTGAATTTACACACCCGCACGCACGCGCGCACACACGCGCGCACCCCGCACATACCAAGCAACGCACACACCATATACACAGCATGCACGCATACCCATATAAACATATACCACACGCACGCACGCAACAACATCACTCCTTCTCTCTTACACTCACTACTCACCATACACCACACTCCACACTCCACACACCACCACACCACAACACCACACACACACCACAACCACCCACACACACCATACCATGCTCTCACACACACCACCACACACACACACACACACCACACACAACAACACATTCACACACACTACACACACACAACACACAACAGTAGAAGAGAAGAGAGAGAGAGAGAGAGAAGGAGAGAGAGAGAGAAAAAGAGAGAGAGGAGAGAGAGAGAGAGAGGGGGAGAGAGAGAGACAGAAATTCAGAGAAGAAAGAGGGAGGCGTGTTATGTGTGCATTCGTGTATCTCTAATACACAATTAGTTTAATTATTCCCATCCTTCCTTCTCTGTCTTATTTCTTTCCACATTCCCTTCCTTCATTCCTTCCTGCCCTAACCCATGGACATTGCCTGCAAATCTAATAGTTATCTTTAGTGCATGACCTGCAGAAGACTTCATGAAAAATCGAAGATTGTGCACTGACAAAATTCAGACAAAAAACCTATCAAAGACATGTAGAAAGAAAGGGAGAAAAGAGAAAGATCACACAACTGGAAGAATGAAAACTGAAAGGAGAAAAAGAATTCAGGGAGATGAACAAAAATTTTTAAAAAAATTAATAAAGAGGAGGATTAAGAACAAATAGAAAAGGAGGAAGGTGGAGGAGGAGGAGGAGGAGGAGGAGAAGGAAGATGAGGAAAGGAGGAAAAAGGAGGAGGAAGGAGAGGAGGGAAGAAGGAAGATGAGGAGGGAAGGAGGAGGAGGAAGAAGGAGGAGGAGGAGGAGAGGAGGAGGAGGAAAGAAAGGGGGAGGAAAAGGAGGAAGAGGAGGAGGAAGAAGAAAGGGGGAAAAAGAGGGGGGGGGAGGGAAAAGGAAAGGGGGTGGGGAAAAAGGGGAGAGGAGGAAGGAAGGGGGAGGGGGGGGGGGGAAGGAAGAGGGGGGGAACGGGCAGGAGAAGGAGAAAAAGGGAAAAAGGCAGAAAAAAAAAAAAGAAGAAAAGAAAGGAAAAAGAAAAGGGAGGGGGGATGGACCCTTTGGAGGAAAAGGAAAAAGGGGAAGTGGGGGGAGGGGAAAGAGGGTGGGGGGGGGGGAGATGGGAAAGCGGAAAGCGAGAGGTGGAAAGATGAAAAGAGGGGAGGGG
This sequence comes from Stramonita haemastoma, assembly GCA_030674155.1. Lineage (NCBI taxonomy): Eukaryota > Metazoa > Mollusca > Gastropoda > Neogastropoda > Muricidae > Stramonita > Stramonita haemastoma. The sequence goes on from CM060349.1 coordinate 10,458,710, forward strand.
GGACCCCGGGAAAAAAAAGGGAGAGAAGGAAAAAGAAGAGAAAGAAAATTTTAGAGAAAATTTTAAAAGGGAAGAAAAAGAGAAGGGGGTTTGGGAAAGGGAAGGGGAAAGGGGGGGAGGAGGAAGGGGGAGGAGGGAGGGGGGTTGGGAGGAAAATTTGGGTGGGAGGGGGGGGTGATTTGGGGAATGAGAATTGGAGAGGTGGGTTGGAGGAGGGGGAAGAGAGAAAGGAAGAAAAAAAGTGAAAGAGCGGAGGGTTGGGGGACCCCCGGAGAAAAGAGGAGAGGGAGAGAGGAGAGACGGGGAAGGGGAGGAGGCGGGGAGAGAAAAAGAGGGGCGGGGGAAAAAGGGGAGGGAAAGGGGGGGGGTGGATGAGGAGAAAAAAAAAAGAAAGGGAAAAAGGGGAGGGAGAGAGGGGGAGAGAGAGAGGGGGGGAGAGGGGGAGAGAGAGAGAGAGAGAAAGGGGGGAGAGAGAGAGAGGAGGGGGGAGTACAAAACAGACAGACAGACGGGAAAAGACAGACAGAGACGAGAAGGAAGGGGGGGCGGGAGAGACGGGCCGGGAAGGGACAGACGACAAGCCCACCCTTTTAGCGCACCCCGGATTCAGCATGGGAGAAAAATTTTGTTTTTTTTAAAAAGTAAAACCTTTTAAATGAAAAGTTTTAATAGTCTTCATAGAAAAGCTTTTGTTCCAGAATTAAGCCCAAAAATTTGGTTTTTTTTTCCCTAAAATTTAAAGCGAGAACTGTGTTTTTGTTAGAGAGCTTTTTAGTAGAGGAGGGGGTTTTTTTTTTTTTCTTGCCCAAAGACATTTTCTATCCCAGCCAACCCGTTGTGTTGATTGCTATAGACGGGTTTGGGTGTTGTCTGCCGGGGACGGTTAGTAAAAAAAAAAAAATGCCCACATCAGCGAATGGGTATCGGGATGACAGTGGCATAGCTCAGCTGATCCCAAGACCCGTAAATCAATTGAAACGTTTAACCCAAAAAGGGGGTACCCCCCCCCCCACCCCCCAACCACCCCCACCCCCAAAAAAAAAAAACCCTTGATGGGTTTTCTTGTGAAAAGGGGGAACAATAGACTCGACCCGGGCCCCGTAAAATTTCATTGAAAACTCTCCCCAAAGGGCTACCCCCCACCCCAACCCCCCCCCCCCTCCCCCCCCCCCCACCCCCTCCTGCTTTTAAATGGGCCATTCAAAATTTTCAAAGTATAAAAAAAACCCCCTTTAAAAAAAACATCAGCCCTTTATTTCTTTGTACCCGGCCCAAATTAACGATTAACTAAAAAGATCCTGATTCTGTCTGTCTGTCTCACAGTTTAGTAAAGGCAATTATTATTCTTGTCTGCGTGAAAAAGGGAGGGGGGTGTTTTGTGGCAGGGAAGGTCTAATGAATGTTTGATGATGGTGATGTTGTTTTTTTGTTTTTGTTTAGTTTTTTGGGTCAAGAAGCATGTTTTAGTTGTTTTGAGACGATGTCTGATTGTTTTAGGTCAGTGTTCTGGTCTGGGGCATTTTTTTGCAGAAGAAAAAAAAAACAGGAAAAGGGTTTTGTTTGTGCCCCAAAAACTTTTCCCCCCCCCTTTCCCCATTAGACCAGGGCAAGGAATGGAAGTTAAATTCTTTTATTTCGGGGATGAGGGAAATAACCCTTTCGTTTGTGCTTTTTTTAAATCCAGCCCCCGGAGAGATTGGGGCCCAGGGATTCTATTGTTCACAGTTTAAAAACAGCGAAATTTTAAAAGGGGGCGGAGGGGAGAGAGAGGGGGGAGAGAGAGAGATGAGAGGGGGAGATTTGAGGAGGGGAGAGAGAGGAGAGAGAGTGTGTGTTTTGTGTGTGTGTGGGGGAAAAGTGTTTGTTGTGTTGGTGTTGTTGTTTTGTTTGTTTTTGTGGGTGTTTTTTTATTTGGGTAGGGGTCTAATAAATGATGTGTTTTTTGTTGTTGTTTCGCTTAGTTTTTGGCAAAAAAAAAAAATGAAGTTGGCTTTCAAAAACCCCCTGTTTTAAAAAGGGAAAGTGGTCAGGGGGTTTTGTTCCCTTTTTGTCTTCCCCAAAAACCGTTTCCAAGAAAAAAAAACGAATTAAAACACAGTGGTTTGGTGGCTAGGGGGTAAGGGCCTGTCTTAAAAAGCAAAAAGCCCGGGTCGGAGGTTCGTGGGTTTTTTTTCGAACCCGGGTTTGGGCCCAAAATTTCCCCACCTTTAAAACCCTGAGTGGTGGGTTTTGGGCAAGTTTTTTGGGAAGAGAGAGAAACCGGGGTTTTGTGTGTTACACCTTTTTATTTTTGGCAGTAAAAAAAACCCCCGGCAACAAGAGGTTCCCCCGGGGGAAAATTTTGTGGGAAAAAAGCCATTCTGTTTGGGAAAAAAAAAAACTTACTTTTTGCAGAAAAGGGAAAAAAATAATGGGTGGGCTTTTGTTTTGGGGGTTTTTTACATGGATTAAAATCGTACTGACTCCACCCCCCGAATTTATTCATTGAGTTTAAAAACAAGGCCCCTCGGCGCAAAACCCGAAAAAAATTTGCGAAACGTCAGAACGGGTCCTTGCCTTTTGAAGAATGGCCATGTGCCCCGGGTAGAAAACGGTTTGGTAATTTAGTTGAAAAAAAAATGTAGGGCAGCGTGTCGTTTCTAGCAAAACACGATCCTCGGAATCAAAATTGCAGCAACAAAATTTTTGGGTTTGGTTAAAAAAGGTTAAAAGGAAAGGGTTTAAAGTTTTCCCAAAAATTGTGTGGTTCCGCAGGGGAAAGGGAGGCATCAGAGCCCTCAGTTTTCCTTAGGGGGGGCAGCTTATTGGGGGCGGGCCCCCCCATTCCTCTCCCTGTTCCCTTTCCCCCCCCTTTGACCCTAAAGAGGGAGGTCCCCAGGACGGGTTCTAAAAGGGTTTTCCCTTTAGGGAAAAATTCCCCTCTTTAGGACACCTTCGGGTCTAGCGAGGGGGAAAATTAAAATCAATTCATAAAAATTTAAACCCTTCGGTTTTTTCAAGTCTGTTTTAACTCTACATTTCTTAAAAGTCATTTCCAAATTTGGTGGATCGGTGGTTTGGGTTTGGTCCCGCGCCTTCCCTTTGGAAAAAAAAAGCCAAAAATGGGGGGTTCGGGGAAAAATTTTTTTGGGGGGGTGGGGGGTTCCCCGGCACCCCCGTTTGGAAAAAAAATTTTTTCCCCCTTTTCCATTAGCCCTTGAGGGGTGGGTCGGGCGCTAGTCTTTCGGATGGGACGAAAAAACCGGGGTTTCCCGTGTGTTACACATCATTTTTTTAGCGCAGTAAAAAAAACCTGGGGGGCAACGGGGGGGGTTGTCCTGGAAAATTCGGGTTAAAAAAAGCCATCTGATGGGGAAAAACAAATACACTTGCTTTGCGGGAAAAAAAAAAAAAAAAAGGGGTTTTAGGCGCTGCACTTTGTGGCGACGGGCTCCCCCCGGGGGAGACACCCCCGGGAAATTTTTTCACGCAGAGAAATCTGCCGTGAATAAAGTGGTCCCAAAATAAAAAAAATACAAAATAACCCTGTGAACCAAAAAACAAAAATCGTTTTTTTTTTTTGCTAAGATTTTTTAAAACGAAACAAATAAATTTCCCAAAAAAAAATTTTTTTTTTTTTCAAGTGCTTTTCCCAAACCAAAACCCCCTATAGTCTTAATGTTTATAGCACCCCCCAGTTTTGGGTTTTTCTGTCCGTATCTATTTTGTTTATTAAAAAAAGTACTTATTTTTTTGTGGGGAACAAAGAAAAAGAATTTAAAGGGGGTAGTAGTAGTGAGTGTAGTGGAGTAGGGAGTAAATTGTAGTAGTAGTAGTTTGTAGTAGTAGTTGGGGGTAGGTGGTGGTTTTGGTGGTTTGGGGGTGGGGGTGGTGGTGGTGGTGGTGGTGGGGTGGTTGGGAGGTAGTAGAAGGTTTGTAGTAGCGTAGCAGGGAGCCAGCATAGGGAGAGTAGGTAGGAGTAGGTAGAGTAGTAGTAGTAGCCCGTAGCAAATAAGGGAGCAGCAGCAGTTTCAGTTAGTAGTAGGAGTAGTAGTAGAGTTGAGTAGGTTTTGGGAGGAGTAGGAGTTTTTAGTTTGTAGTAGTTGTTGTTGTTGTTGTTGGGTTGTAGTAAGGCAAGTTTGCAGAGTGTGTAGTAGTAGCAGTAGTAGTAGTAGTAAAGTAGTAGTAGTAGTTTGTAAATAGTAGTAGTTTTAGAGAGGAGGAGAGAGAGAGTAGTAGTAGTAGTAGTTGTTGTTGTTTGTTGAGAGGGGGCAGGCGCGGAGCGGGGAGCGGGAGAAATAGTAGTGGAGTTGTAGTAGTAGTAGTAAATAAGGGTTTGTTTGTAGTTAGTAGTAGTTGGGAGAGAAAATGTTGAGTAGTAGTAATAGAGTAGTTGTAGTTTTAAATTGTAGAGGGTAGTAGAGTAGTAGAGTAGAAACGAAATAGGGGGCAGTTTGAGCCGGGAGTAGTAGTAGTAAGTAATAGTTGTGAGTTTTTTTTTTTTTTTTGGTTTTTTTTTTTTTTTTTTTTTTTTTGAGAGAAGGAGTTGTAGTTTTAGTAGTAGTAAAGGAGTAGTAGAGAGGGGGTGGAGAGCAGAGCAGTAGCAGGTTAAAAGCAGGTTAGTTTGTAGGGAGTTTGTAGAGGGAGTGAGTGTAGTAGTGGGCCTCATCAGTTGGAAAAACATGGAGTTGATCTCTAATCTTAGAGCGCAAAGCCCGGGGGAAAATAAAAAATTGGGGGGGCAAATGTTACCCTTTCAGCGAACCCCCCCTCCACGACATGAAATGGTCCTTGGAAAGTTACAAGTATGAAATGTCATTTTTTGGATTTTCTTTAAACCAAAAACGTGCCCTTTTTTATTTTATTTTTTTATTTGGTTTATGTTGGCCAAACCATGCGTTGGGGAAAAAATTTTAAAATTTTTTTAAAAAAACCCCCCCAAAATTTTTTTTAAAACCCAACCCACCACCCACACACCCCACACCCAAACAAACACCAACAAAAACCCAACCAAAACCCCCAACAAAACCCCCCCCCCCAACCCCCACCACCAACACAAAACCCCCCCCCCCCACTTTTAAAATTTTTTTTGATTATTTTGTTTTTTTTTTTATCTTATTTAAAAAATGTGGGGATTAAAAACCAAACCCACCTTGGGGGAAAACAATAAAACCAAAAAAAAACCCACACAAACCAAAAAAACACAAAACCTACACAAAACCCCCACAAAACACAACACACCACCCCGCCCCCATCCCCACAAAACCCCACACACCACACACACACAACACACACACACAAACACGGGAAAAAATACAAAAACCCCCAAAACACACCCCAAAAACACACACACACAAACCAACCCAAACACCAAAACCCCACACACACACAAATTTAAAAAAAAAAAAAAAAACAAAAAATTAAAAAAAAAAATTTATTAAAACAATTTTTACCCCTTGGGCCTTACCTTTTTTTCCCCCTTCGCACAATATTTTTTTGTTTTTTTATAGCATAAAAAGTGTATAGTTAAATTTTTTTTTAGTGAATAGCCAAAAAAACACGATGGGAAAAAAACCCCAACCCCAAAAAAACCCCCAAACAAAACCCCACAAACCCCAACCCCCACCACCCACCACCACGCACGCACGCAGCACCACCAAACCCCAAAAAAAAGGAAAAAGAAAAAAAAAACACACACACACCCCAACCCACACAACCCCACACACACCCCAAAACCACACAAAAAAAAATGATTTCCCAAAGGTTTTGGTTTTATCTCTTACTCGTTTTTAAATTTTCCACCCTTAATTTTTTAATTTTTTTTAAACTTATAGGATAAAAAGTTTTATATGTCTTTAAATTGGGCCCTTTGAGTGACTAGACAATTTAAAACACGTTGAGAAACACACACAAAACAAACACACACCACACACACACACACAACCCCCCAACACCAACCCACACACACACACACACACACACCACAAACACAACCCAGGCCCGGTTTTGTAAAATTTCCCCGCAGAAAAATTTAGAAAAATCTTGCGCCCTTTCGTTTTAAAACCTGTTCCCCTTTGTTTAAAAGTAGGCCATTGTGTGCCAGTGGGGGCAGGGTGAAAAAGATTTACAAAAAATGCTACACACGGGGACTAAATTTTTAAAAAAAAAAACACATGAGTGCTTTTTTCCATTTTTCCCTTTATATAAAAAAAAATAAGCAAGTAAATAAACAAAAACACACAAAATAAAAACAACACAAACCAACCACCACACACACACAACACACACCCCCACAACACACACCAAAAAAACAAAAACACTCCCCCCACAACACCCCACCACACACAAACAAAACAACACAACACACAAAAAAACCAAAAACCCCAAAACACACAAAAAACCCCAAAAAACACACACCAAAACAAACAAAAAAAATAAAAAAAAGAAACGGGGGGGGGGGGGAAGGGGAAAAAAGAGAAGAGAAGATGGGGGAGAGAGGAGAAATAAAAAGAAAAAGAAAAAAGAAAAAAGGAAAAAAGAAAAAGAAAAAAGAAAAAGGAAGGCGATGGAAAAAGTGGGGGGGAGGAGGGGGAGGGGGGAGAAAAAGAAGGAAAAAGAAAAAGAAAAAGGAAAACGGGAAAAAGGTGGGAAAAAGAAAAAGAAAAAGGAAAAGAAAACAAAAAAAAAAAAAAAAAGGGGGGGGGGGGGGTTTAAAATCAGGGCAAAACATTTGCAATTTCCGACCCTCCCCGTTCCCCCATTTAAAAAAAACATGGGGCTGCAAGAAAATAAAAAGCTGCCGTTAATTATTTGTCTTGATGTCGCCCCCACAGACGATGGTTTATTTTAAATAGGGGCTCGTTTATAATTTTTCTTTCTTCTTTTCCCTTTTTTTTGGGTCTTTTTGTTTTTCTTGTTTTTTCTTTTTTGTTCTTGTTTTCTTGTTCTCTTGGGCTTCTCCTTCTCCTTTCTACATACTTACTACTATAACTTTCTAATAAAAAAATACTGCTGCTGCTTTCTGCTGCTGATTTTCGTGTGCCTGCTGGGTGTGTGCTTCTTTTGTAATTTTTTTTTTTTTTCTTCTTCTTTCTTTTCTTTTCTTCTTTTCCTTTTTCTTCTTCTTCTTTTCCTTCTTTTCTTTTCTTCTTTTTTTTCTTTTTTTCTTTTTTTTCTTTTTTTTCTTCTTCTTTTCTTCGTCTGTGTCTTTTCTATATAACTAAAATACTACTATACTTAATTTCTACTCACTACTATAATACTTTACTACTTTTTCTTTTTTGCATTCTTCGCATTTTTTCACATTTTTTTTCTTCTTGCTTCTTCTTTCTTATTCACAAAAATTCGTAGTTTTCGCAATTCTTCTTTTTCTTTTTTTTCTTTTCTTTTCTTTTCTTTTCTTTTTCTTTTTTTTCTTCTTCTTTTTTTCGCAATTCTTTTTCCTATAATTTTCTTCTTTTTCTTCCCATTCTACTACTACTACTTACTTACTACTATACTTTTAAAAACTACTACTTTTCTACTACTACAAATTCTACCCAAATATACTACTACTACTCTGCTGCTGCTGCTGTGATTTCTACTATTACTACTCTACTACTTTTTACTTTTTCTACTACTACTTCTTTTCTACTACTATAAATTATTACTTACAAACTATACTACTAAATACTTCTACCATATACTACTAAATACTATTTCTACTTCTAACTATTTCTACTAATTTTAAAACTTTTCTTCTTTCTTCTTTTTTTCTTCTTCTTCTTCTTTTCTTTTTTTTCTTGATCTTCCCCTTTTTCTTTGTCCCCAACTCCCCCAAACAGTCCTGGGACAGTGACCCCTTTTTAGGGTTTGTCCTTGCACAATTTATCTGGGGGATTCCCCCTTTGTGGGACAATAAGCATGCTGGGTAGGGAATTTGGGTTTTTGAAACCCACCGAAAAAAATTTTTAATTTAAAATTTCGGGATTTTTTTAAGGGGGGATACTTCCTCTTTTGGAAGGGTTTGTACTCGGAAAGAATTAAGGCACGGGTGTTTGCGATTTCAATTGATTGAGAGATCGTAAAAAAAAAAAATCAAAAACCCTATCAAAAACATCAAAAAAAAAAAATAAAAAAAAAAACCCCAAAAAAAAAAAAAAAGAAAATCCCCTTTTCAAAAAAAAAAAAAAAAAAAAAGAAAAAAAAACAAAAACACAAAAAAGACAGACCCAAAATTTTAGAAAAAAACACGCACTTTAAAAAAATTTTTCAGGGGGCTACGAAAAATTTGGGGTCCCGTTTTCTACAAGTAACAAACAAAAAATAAAAACCCGCGTTTGCTTGGGCCCCTTTTCTCCCAATCCAAAAATTTTACGGAAATAGATGGTAAGACCTGTTCTTTTTCCAGGTTTAAAAACGAATTTTGTTTTGTTAGTTAGGGTTTGGGTTTGTTATTTTGTTAGTTTTGTTAGTTAGGGTTTGTTTTGGGTTTGTTAGGGGGGGTGGGTTTGTTGGGTTAAATTGGTTTTGGGTTTGGGTTTGTTTGTTATTCATTTAGTTATTTTTAATTTTTTTTTTTTTTTTTTTCTATCTATTTTTTTTATTTTTAAATTTCCCCTTTATCTCACAGCAGATTTCTCTGTATGTCAAATTTCCGGGGGTGGGTCTCCCGGGGAAGGAGAGCGCGTCACCACAAGGCCGCGCCACCCTTTTTTTTTTTTCTTTTTTTTTTTTGCAAATTTTATTTGTTTCCCCATCAGGTTGTAGCTTTTTTCTACAGGGAAATTTTTTTCCCCGGGGAAACCCCCTTTTTTTCCGTGGGTTCTTTTACGTGGTTAAAAAAGGGGTTAAAACCGGGGGCCCCGGGTTTTTTATTTTCTCCTCCCGGGAAAAAATAGCGCCAGCCCCACTATCCTGGTCTAAAGGAGGGGTGAAAGGTTTGGGGCCAAACGGATTCAACCACGCAAAACCCCCGAAGGACCCTTTTCCTTTCTAGGGCAGGCGGTTCCTCTAGACCCGATCCCCTGCCTGTTTTTTTTTTGTTGGTTTTTTTTTGCAGACGGTATGGGTGGACATTACAAAACAGAATGGGCCTTTCATCAATGGGGAAAGGATCCCAAAGCAACTTAAAAAAATGTTTGATGAAGGGGTAAGCCGAAAAACAAAAACCCAACCCAAAAACCTCATCTTCATTAGGGGCACTTCATGCCCACCCCCCCCTTTTTTTTCTCTTTTCTCTTCTCTCTCTCTCTCTTTCTCTCTCTCTTCTTCCCCCTTTCTCTCTCTCTCTCTCCCCTTTTTTTTCTTCCTTTTCCCCTTTCTCCTTTCCCTTTTTCTCTCTTTTCCTTCCTTTTTTTCCCCTTCCCTTTTTTTTTCTCTTTTTTTCTCTTTTTTTTTTCGCAGGGGGCCCCCCACCCCAATAAAAAATTTTCTGGGCCCGCCCCGTTTTAGTGTGAGAAAAAAAAAAGTTTAGAAAATTTTTTTATTTTTTTTTTCCCCCCTTTTTAAAGGGAAAAATTAAAAAACGGGGTTTAAAGTTTGCCTGCGTCGAAATAATGTCTGATTTTTGTTTAAAGGGGGGGTTTTTTTTTGGTTTTAAACGTTTTTTGAATGTTTATTTAAAAGCGGGGTGGGGGGGGTTTTTGGGTATTCTTTTATCTTTATTCTTGTTTTTTTATTTATTTCGGGGGATTTAAAGGAAAAGCAGTCATGTGCTTTTTTTTTATCTTGTCCCCCTGTTATGCAGTTTTTGTAAAAAAAAATTTTATTTGTTTCCCCCGGCACAAAATGGCCCACTCTTTCGAAAAAAACGGGGAAAGGATTTAAACGGGGGTGCGCGCGCAAAATATTCTGTTTAAACCCTGGGAAATTTGGGCCCGCACTGCAAAATAAAATTTTGTGTTGTTAATGTGTTTTTTATATGGCTTTTAACGTTTTGAAGGTTTTTGTTTGAGCGGGGAAATCGGGGGGGGGGGGGGGGGAAATGGGGAGAGGGGGGGAGGGGGGGTGAACCCCAAATTTGGGTTTGAGTGTTGCCCTGTGATTTGATGGACCCCCCGGATCGAGCCCGAGCTTAGTGACACAATTTATCAAAAAACCAGTCAAAGGTTGTTTTTTTTGAGGGGGGGGAGGGGGGGGGGGGGGAAAAATATTTATTAGAATGTTAAACACGTGATTTGCGGGGCCGAGATCGAGCCCGAGCTTTGTGACATATCATCAAGAAACCCAGTATGGGTTGTTGGTTTTTTGGGGTGGGGGGGGGGTGGGGTGGGGGGTGGGGGGGTAGCACTGTTTGGTTTAGAGCGTTGGGGGGCACCGATTTTTATGGGCCCCCGGGGTTTAATTTTGGGTTGGTTGCCCCATCCTTCAGATTTCCCCTTTAAGGGGGTTTGGGGTTTGGGGTTTTGGGTATTCCCCTGCCGGTAGTTTTCCCCTACAAAACAAGACACACACCCAACACAAATAAAAAAAACCCCACACACACACACCACAACAAACCCCACACAACACAACAAACAAACCCACCACCTTTCCCCCACTCTCTTCTCTCTCTCTCTCTCTCTCTCTCCCCTCTCTCTCTCTCTCTTCTTCTCTCTCTCTTATTTTCTCTCTCCCTCACACACACAAAACACCAAAACCCACCAAAACCCCACAAACACCCACCACAAACAAAACCAAAACCCCACACAAACACCCACAAACACACCCAAAAAAAAACAAACAACCCCTAACAACACAAAAATTTTTTTCAACAACTAACAACAACAACACCCACAAAAACCCCCCCCCCCCCCCCCCCCCCCCACCCCCCCCCCACCCCCAATTAAAAAATTAACCACCACACAAACACCCAAAAAAACACAAAACCAAAAACCCCAACACCAAAAAAAAAAACAACCACTTTTTTTTTTAATTAGGTTAAAGGAAAAACATATTGTTTTTTGGGATTTTTCATTTTTTTTTTTGTTGGACACAAGGTTTTAAAAAAAGGCAGGGAAAACCAATGTCTATTTTTCCCCAATCATTTTAACCAAAACGGGGGGTGGCCCGTTTTTAGGAAATTAAAAAAAACCCCCGTCTTTGGGGAAAGAAAGAAGAAGGGGAAAAAAAAATCCCCTTCTAACAGCCCTTCCTAACTTTAAAACCCCCTTCCCCGCAAAAATAAGGTGCCTAGGGGGTAAAAAAATTAAAAAACCCTCCTTTCAGAAAACCCCTTATTTGGGAAAGGGGGGGGTTTGGCCTTATGGAAAATTTAAATTAAATTTTTAAAGGTTTCCCTGGTTTGCTTTAAAATAAAAGATTTTTTTACAACAAAAAACAAAACCACCCCTTACCCCACACAACCAACAAACAACCACCCAAACCAACAAACAAAATTTTTTTAAACCAAAAAAAACACATACTACGCCCCCCCACATTACAAACCATAAAAAAACATCCATAAAACAACAACAGGAAAAAAACAAACTCCCCAACAAGGTTTTTTTTTTAAAAAATATTTAAAATATATTTTTATAATTATTTTTGTTTTTTTTTTTGGGGCTTTTTTAAAATTTTGTGTGAATGTATGTATGTATGTATGTATGTATGTATGTATGTATGTATGTATGTATGTATGAATGTATGTATGTATGTATGTATGTATGTATGTATGTATGTATGTATGTATGTATGTATGTATGTATGCATGTATGTATGTATGTATTTATGTATATACGTACCTACGTACCTACGTACGTAAGCATATATACATGCATGTTTCCACGCCTGGTTTTTGATGACCGTTTTTCAGTTATTTGGTTGTGTATCTATTTATTTAACTATTCTTTATTTCGAGGATAATGGAATAGGCATTCACGTGTTTCTTTACATCTAGTCCCCGTGTGTATGCAGTTTTCTAAATTTGTCTTTTTCCCCACCGGTGCACAATGTGCACGGAAAATATCCCTTCTCACTCTTCTTGACTTATCTGCTGCCTTTGACACTATAGATCATTCAATTCTTCTCTCCCGTCTCCAAAACATGTTTGGTATTAAAGGTACAGCTCTCACCTGGTTTTCTACCTTACAGACCGAGTCCACACAGTTGCAGTAAACAAGATTCAATCAGCACCTGCCAAACTGGAATTGGTGTCCCTCAGGGATCATTCTGGACCCTCTTCTCTTCACCCTCTATACCGCTCCACTGTCACATATAATAGACCATCATCATATCAATTATCACTTTTATGCTGATAACTCTCAGATTCAAAGCAGTGATACACATGAAAATCTGCCATCTCTCTTGACAAATGTGACCAACTGCCTTCAAGATATCCAACACTGGATGAAATAAATGCAGATAAAACCGAAGCCATGCTTGTAGGCACCAAACACAAACTCTCCTACATTTCAACAACTTCAATAGAATTCGGTAACACGTCAGTTCCGCTATCCACATCTGTGAAGTATCTAGGGGTCGTTGTAGACAACACACTCTCCATGCAAAAATTCATCACCCAGACCTGTCAGTCATGCTACTATCAACTACGGCGTATTAGTGCAATTCGAAAGTACCTGTCCACTGATGCAACATCCAAACTTGTAACTTCTCTTATTTTTTCACGTCTGGACTATTGCAATTCTCTTTTGGCTGGTCTGCCAGCATCATCTATCCACTAGTGGCCCTTCAACGTATACAAAACTCTGCAGCTCGTCTGGTCCTCAGAAAGAACAAATCTGAGCACATTACCCCTCTCTTGCAATCTCTCCACTGGCTGCCCGTACCACAGACAGTAAACTACAAGATCAATACCCTCTGTTACAAATGTCTCCACAAAACTGCACCCTCTTACCTCTGTGAATGTCTTCACTTGTACACGCCTTCTCGCTCCCTCCGCTCGGCTGTAGATACTTTGTCCTTAAGTATACATAAATTCAACCTATCTACCATTGGCCGCCGCTCTTTCTCTGTTTCTGGTCCCTCGATCTGGAACGACCTCCCTCTCTCCCCCCGGCAAAACCCTACTTATGACACTTTTTAATCTAACCTAAGGACACACTTATTTCAAACCTAAGATTTTTCTCCTGTTTCCATCTCTTATCTGTCCTTGCCTTCAACATCAACCTGCCAAAGTATATATAACCTTTATAGGTGCGCGCGCGCGCGTGCGTGCGTGCGTGCGTGTGTGTGTGTGCGTGCGTGCGTGTGCGTGTGTGTGCACATTCGAATTTGCTGAAGCTATAAATGGTTATTAATTGCTTGTGTGTTGTATAGGTCGAATGCAAGCGCTTTAATTTGTTTTTACAAGATATAGCGCTATATAAATTCCATGTATTATTATTATTATTATTATTATTATTATCATTATTATTATTATTGTTATTGTTGTTGTTATTAATAAATGGAATTTATATAGCGCTATATCTTGCAAAAACAAATCAAAGCGCTTGCATTCAACCAATTCTTGCACATGCAGCCAACAACAATTTAGATTTTTAATGAAGCCAATGTACACACACACGCACGCACGCACGCACGCACGCACGCACGCACGCACGCACGCACGCACGCACGCAGCACGCAACACACACACACACACACACACACATAGAGGTTAAACACTTTGGCAGGGTGGTGGATATTTCGGCTGTTGAGAGCAGGGGCAGAAGATGAAACAGGACAGGAAAGTCTTAGCTTTGAAATAAGTGTGTCTTGAGGCTGGATTTAAATGTGTCATAGGTAGGCTTTTTACGAAGGGAGAGAGGGAGATCGTTCCAGATCACTGGACCAGAAACAGAGAAAGAGCGACGGCCAACGGTGGATTGATTGAATCTAGGTATTTGTAAGCGCAGGGTATCTGCAGCAGAGCGGAGGGAACGAGAAGGAGTGTACGGGTAAAGACATTCACAGAGGTAGGAGGGTTCTGTTTTGTGAAGACATTTATAATAGAGAGTACTGATCTTATAGTTTACTCTGTGGCACAGGCAGCCAGTGGAGAGATTGCAAGAGAGGAGTAATGTGCTCAGATTTTTTCTTTCTGAGGACCAGTCGAGCTGCAGAGTTTTGTATACGTTGAAGGGAGTGGATAGATGATGCTGGCAGACCAACCAAAAGAGAATTGCAATAGTCGAGACGTGAAAGAATCAGAGACGTGACGAGTTTAGATGTTGCATCAGTGGACAGGTACTTTCGAATTGCACTAATACGTCTTAATTGATAGTAGCATGACTGGCAGGTCTGGGTGATGAATTTTTGCATGAATAGTGTGTTGTCGATAACAACCCCTAGATACTTTACAGCAGTGGAAAGAGTGACTGAAGTATTGCCGAATTCTACTGAAGCTGTAGTAATGGAAGAAAGTTTGTGTTTGGTGCCTACCAGCATGGCTTCAGTTTTATCTGCATTTAGCTGTAACTTATTCTGTAACATCCAGTTTTGGATATCTTCAAGGCAGTAGGACATATTTATCAAGAGAGAAGGCAGATTTTCAGGAGTATCACAGCTTAGAATCTGAGAGTCATCGGCATAGAAATGATAGTTGATTTGATGACAGTTTATTATATGTGACAATGAAGCAGTGTATAGAGTGAAAAGAACAGGGCCCAGAACTGATCCCTGCGGGACTCCACATTCCAGTTTGACAGGTTTGGAATAAATCTTGTTTACTTGCAACTGTTTGGAATCGATCGGTAAGGTATGAATTAAACCAAGTGAGAGCTGTGCCTGTGATGCCAAACGTTTTTTGAAGACGGGAGAGAAGAATTGAATGGTCTATAGTGTCGAAAGCTCCAGATAGATCGAGAAGAGTGAGAAGGGATATTTTTCCTGTGTCAGAAGCGTGTAGAAGCGTATTTAAGGTGTGCACTAGGGTGGTTTCAGTGCTGTGGTTGGCGCGATAGGCAGACTGGAAAGGCGGAAGGAGGCTATTGGAATGAAGATGGCTGTTGAGTTGTCTGAGAACGACTTTTTCAAGGACTTTTGAGATAAAAGGTAGGTTAGAAACAGGTCTATAGGTCTTCAGAATGTTAGGGTCGAGATCGTGCTTTTTTAGTAGAGGTGTGACTATAGCGGTTTTGAGAGCTGGTGGAAAATTTCCTGAAAGAAGAGATGAATTTACTATTTTCGTGATCATAGGAATTAGCTGTAGAATACACTGAGTGAAAAGGGAAGCAGGTACAGGATCGAGATCGCATGATTTTATGGTCATTTCTCTCAGAATTGTCTGAATTTCTTTCTCGGTTGTTGGACGGAAAATCCGAAAAAATGAACAGGTTTTAACGTGCGCGTTATGCTTTTTTCAGCTAAAAAACAAAAAGAAGAAGGAAACAGAAGATCAAATGCCAGAAGAAGACAACAACAACAACAACAACAACAACAACAACAACACTTTCAGCTTCTCTCATTATTGGTCTGTTATCGTCTGCTCTCGATCCATACCAGATTGCACCGACCGATAACAATCCACACAATTAATGGCTGGGTGCAGTTTGGACATGGTGTCCTGTAATTTATAATGAGGGAGAACGAAATCATTTAGTGTTTGGGGGTGAGGGGGGGGGGGGGGGCTGGTGGGGGGGGGGAGGTGATGGTGTGTGTGTGTTGGTGTAAGGGTGTGTGTTGGGGGTGAGGGGTGTGTGTGTGTGTGTGTGTGTGTGTGTGTGTGTGTGTGTGTGTGTGTGTGTGTGTGTATGTGTGTGTGTGTATGTGTGTGTGTGTGTGTGTGCGTGTGTACGTGTGTTCTATTTTGATCTATTTGATCTATTCTTTTATATCGAAAATAATGGACTAAGCACTCTTGTGCTTTTTTTCATCCAGTCCCCGTATGTATGCAGTTTTGTAAATGTCATCTGTTCCCACCGGCACACGATGGCCCACTCTTACGAAAAGCGGAACAGAATTTAACGTGTGCGCAAGATGTTCTGCGTGCGTTCGCACACGGGGCCTCGGTTTAAAGTTTTATTCGAAGGACTTTTGGGGAGAGTGGAGTCAGCACTGATGTTAACTTCAGGAGAAAAATCTCCTCAACCGGACTCGAACCAGGGTCTTCAAATTACCAGCGCAATGTTCTGTTCTGACACACAATGTTCTGACCACTAGGCTATCCGTCCCCCGTGTGTGTGTGTGTGTGTGTGTGTGTGTGTGTGTGTGTGTGTGGTGTGTGTGGTGTGTGTGTGTGTGTGGTGGTGTGTGTGTGTGTGTGTGTGTGTGTGTGTGTGTGTGTGGTGTGTGGTGTGTGTGTGTGTGGTGTTGTGTGTGTGTGTGTGTGGTGTGTGTGTTGAGTGTGTGTGTGTGTTGGTGGTGTTGTGTGTGTGTAGCGTGTTTGATTAGAGTTAAAGTATATGAGTGTAATGCGCGAGTGTATAAGAAAGAAAGAAAGAAAGAAAGAAAAGAAAGAAAGAAAGAAAGAAAGAAAGAAAGAAGAAAGAAAGAAAGAAAGAATAGAAAGAAAGAAAAGAAAGAAAGTAAAGAAAGAAAGAAAGAAAGAAAAGAAAAAGAAAGAAGAAAGAAAGAAAGAAGAAAGAAGAAAGAAAGAAAAAAGTTAGAAAGAAAGAAAGAAAAAGAAAGAAAGAAAGAAAAAGAAAGAAAGAAAGAAAAAAGAAAGAAAGACAGACAGACAGACAGACAGAAAAAAACAAAGAAAGAACAAAGAAAAAAACAAAAAAAACAAAAAAACAAAAAAGACATAATCCATTAGAGTATTGAAGTCCCTCTCAGACGATCATCAATAGCGACTGTAAAGGAAGATGATCATTTACAGGTAAGTGTGTAATGACGGTGCATGATCATTTACAGGTGACTATAATGACAGAATGGGCTTCAGGTCAATGTGTCATACAACATTGATATTGTTGGCGTTTGCTATATAATAACGCATACCATTCTGCAAAAAAAAAAAAAAGTCAGATAACGAAAACTATTACTGAACAGAGGAATGAAAGCGTCACTAGCGAAAGAGACTGGGAGAGACAGAGAGAGACAGACACAGAGAGAAAGAGACAGAGACATAGACAGACAGACAGACAGACAGACAGACAGAAAGAGAGAGAGAGAGAGAGAGAGAGAGAGAGAAGAGAGAGAGAGAGAGAGAGAGAGAGAGAGAGAGAGAGAGAGAGAGAGAGAGAGAGAGAGAGAGAGAGAGAGAGAACATGAACATGAACATGAACATGAACATGAACATGAACATGAACAAGATTTATTCTTCAGGCCACCAGTCCCAAGAATGGGGTAAACAAAGCATAGCAAAGCAAAGCAAATAATGCAAAAATAAAATAAAACCTCATGACATATATGACAACTGCTAAAACATATCAAGTGTGAACATGTGTCCTTTTAGATTAAAGTGACCTCTTTTAAATGATGTTATTTGTTTGTCAAGTCTCCAAGTTTTCAACAAAATCCTGCCTTATTTTTAAGGCATTGAAAAGATATAAACTTAGCCTACGAATGGTAAATACAGAGCCATATTTCAACACATTTACGTATGGTTGATCGATTGGGACCAAGTACTTATACCTTACATTTTCATACAGAATACAATTTCTTATAAAATGTTCTTCATCTTCCACTACCTTACATAACTTACACATGTAGTCAGTATCCTTCTTAAAAGTTCTCCTGAAAGATG
>CM060349.1:10493775-10496275 GCA_030674155.1 Stramonita haemastoma
AACACTACCACCCAAAATACTACCTCCCCAAAAAACACTGCCACCCAAAATACCACCACCCAAAAATCACAAGCACCCAGAAAACACTACACACCCAAAAAAAACAGCACCCAAAAGACTAACACCCAAAACACTAGCAACCAAAACATAGCACCCAAAAAACACTATCAACCAAACCAAAACACTACCACCCAAAAAACACTACCCCCCAAAAAACACTACCACCAAAAAAACACTACCACTCAAAACACCACCACCAAAACACCACTACCCAAAACAACACCACCCAAAACACCACCACCAAAATACTACCACCAAAAATACCACTACCAAAAATACCACTACCAAAAACACCACCACCCAAAACCACTACCACCCCAAAAACACTACCACCCAAAAAACACTACCACCCAAAAAACACTACCACCCCAAAAAACACTACCACCAAAAAAACACCACCACCAAAATACATACCACCACAAAACACCACCATCACCCAAAACACCACCACCAAAATACTACCACCCAAAAATACCACTACCAAAAACACCACCACCAAAATACTACCACCCAAAAATACCACTACCAAAAACACCACCACCAAAATACTACCACCAAAAATACCACTACCAAAAACACAACCACCAAAACCACTACCACCCAAAAAACACTACCACCAAAAAAACACCAGCACTCAAAACACTACCACCCAAAAAACACTACCACCCGAGACACAAGCACCTGAGACACAAGCAGCCAAAAAACACTAGTACCAAAAAAACATTCACACCCAAAACCACCATTCAGAGTCTACTGCAATAAGAGAGAAATTCGGAGCAGGGCTAGACTCAAACAGAGCACTTCTAGCTTCCTGGAATATGAGTTAATCTGTAAGCAACTGCCAAAAAAGACTGCTGTAAAGTTCCATATCCCCCCCAAAAAAGCCAAGAACATGCATGTAAAAACCTGTAGGAATATCTGTATGTAGATGTTGTATGAAGTGAACTAGTGTTTGTGTTCTATGTTTTTTTCTTTAAGCCTTAGTTTCCTTCTAAAACCATAAATCAAAAGTTGTTTTGATAATCAGATGAAAAATACATATTTGAAGTGTTTTTTGGCCGTTAATCTTATAAGCGAAATATCGACATTTCTATGAGATAAATATATATTTTTTTAATTCGACACCTCTAACTTGACATACTTCAATTAAAATTATGCTTGTTTTATGTAATCTCCTCGTATTTGTTTGCCTACTTATTTCTCGATTTATAAACTCTCAACTGAACCAGAACACACACAGAAAAAAAACTTTACACACCCAACTCAAAAGTGTCACACGCACAAAAATATTTTCCTCACACAAACAATGGTATTCTTCTGTCAAAACTTAAGATCAACACAATTACACCTCCCTCTCACTAACACTTCTCACAGCTTTTCTCATTTATTAATTAATCACAGACGCGCACACGCACACTCTTAGAAAAAGATTGCCACCAGTTCTGACACGTCTATAGTCTTGGAGACTATGACACTTTCGATCGTCTGTCGACAACAGACAGAACTTGCCAATGACCTAAGCGACACTCTACGAGCGCCTAAGCGGCCCTTGCTGTCATGCGCACAGCCACCCAGCGCGCGTGCCTCTTTCCGCCCGTGAATGTTGTCGACTGATCGACCAAGCTGGAACATGCTAGCAACAGGTCTTTGGGGTTTTGTTTTGTTTTCTTTTCTTTTCTTTTTTCTTCTTTAAATCTGTTTTTAGTTTTAATGTCTTCCTTTGTTTTGGGGAGTTAGTTTGGTTTGATTTTTTTTGTTTAAAAGAGAGATGGGAGATTTTTTTTTTAATGGATGTGTTGACCGAGTTTTCTTTTTTGTCTTTTTGAAGACAAATCCTTGCTTCTTGTCTCTCTCTGTCTGTCTCTCTCTCTATGTTTCTCTGTCTCTGTCTCTCTTGATATATATATATATATATATAGAGAGAGAGAGAGAGAGAGAGAGAGAGAGAGAGAGAGAGAGAGAGAGAGAGAGAGAGAGAGACACACACACACACAGACAGAGAGACACAGAGAGAGATGTATGTTATTGTCTTCTGTCCTTGCTCCTTGTCTTCTGTTTGTTACTGTTCTTGTCTCTTGTTTTTGTTATTTGGTATATCATTGTTAATCAGAGAGGTTTTTTAAATTGATGTAATCCCTGATAAGGGCGGAGACTGGATGTAAAAAAAGCACACGAGTGCTTATTCATTATCCTCGAAATAAAAGAATTTACCTTGCTTTGCCCTCTCTCTCTCTCTCTCTCTCTCCTCTCCTTCCTCTTCTCTCTCTCTCTTCTCTTCATCTCTCTCATCCTCTCTCGTCTTCTCTCTCTTCTCTCTCTCTCTCCTTGTCTCTCTCTCTCTCTGCTCCTCCTCTCCTCTCTCTCTCTCTCTCTCTCTCTCCTCCTCTCTCTCCTCTCTCTCTCTCTCTCTCTCTCTCCTCTCCTCCTCCCTCCCTCCCTC
>CM060349.1:10503775-10506275 GCA_030674155.1 Stramonita haemastoma
ATACCCACTCCCTCCACCCCACCCCACCCCCACCCCACCCCCAACAATTATTTCTGATTGTCATTTTATCAGTTTTACTTGCTTCTTTCTTCATAAAGTTCTGCATCATTTTTTTGTTTCTCTTTCTTCATACTTCTTCCTTGCTTTGCCGGCTTTTTTAGTTTTAGTTTGCTGCGCAGATGGGGGGTGCCAAACCATGTTACTTCCTTTTGTCGCCGCCATCTTTGTTCTTCACAAGGGCAAACAACTCCAAGGGGAAGCACCGCCATCTGTAGTCATCAGGGGTACATCACTGTCAAAAATCTCGTTAAAAAGTTATCCACAGTTCGCGCCCCTTGCTGCAAGTGACGTCATTACACACGCTACTGCTTTTTGGCAGCTTTGTGAATATGAGGGGGGACATGTGGTATGGTGAGTTTTTAGCGGCAAAAGTGTGTGTTTTGGGTTGGGTTGTGGTGTAGTGTGGTGGTGGTGGTGGTGGTGGTGGTGTGTATGTAGGTGTGTGTGTGTGTGTGTGTGTGTGTGTGGGGTGTGCGTGGTGTATGTGTGTGTGTGTGCGTGCGTGCGTGCGTGCGTGCGTGCGTGCGTGCGTGCGTGCGTGCGTGCGTGCGTGCGTGTGTGTGTGTGTGTGTGTGTGTGTGTGTGTGGTTGTGCGTGGTAAAAAAATATCCACCCTTTAGTCACTAGAAGCCACAGCTGAAATGTGAAACGGCTGCCCAGATTCAAACCCACGACTTCATGGACCCACAGGAGTGAAACCAAATACTCTGACCACTCAGCTATATTCCCTGTATTTTCAATCTTATACATTTGTTTTATTTATTCATTCTTTTATTTCGAGGATTATGGAATAAGCACTCATGTGCTTTTTTACATCCAGTCTCCGTGTGTTTGCACTTTTGTGAATTTTGTCATCCATTCCCACCAGCACACAACGCCTACTCTTCCGAATAGCGGAACGGGTTTTAATGTGTGCGCAATATGTTCTGCGTGCGTTCACACACAGGACCTTGGTTTATAGTTTCATCCGAAAGACTTTTCGAGGGAGTGGAGTCGGCTATGGTGTTACTTCCAGGGTAAAAATCCTTAGAATATAACTGTGGTGACATACCTCGCTTGGTGAAAGAAATAGATACTTTTTTCCCTAATGAATATATAACAAAAGTAAGTCTATGTGATTCTCATTTTTTCAATCCGATATGACCGTAACAAAGAACTTAAATTGGTAGAATGAATACTTTCTTTGTTCCTACTGGATATTTTTTTATGTAACAAAAAGCAAGTCTAAACCATCAGTCTTTTTCAATCTTATATAACCGCAACAACAAACTTGAACCAGTAGAAATAATAGTCACATTGTTCCTACTGGATATATAACAAAAGTAAACCTAAACCATCCTTCTTTTTCAGTCCTTTTCAATCTGATATAAACTCAACAATGAACCTTTAACTGGTAAAAAGAATAGTTACTTTTTTTCAAACTTAGTGTGTAAGTAAAGGCAGTCTAGTCTCTCTCACTCTCAATCATTCGCCAGCCTGTGTGTAAACTAAGTCTGTCTCTTTTGCCTGACTGACTATGGTTAACTTTTACAATACACTTTTCCTGTATATAAAAAAAAAAAGATTCTTTAACTCTTTCGCTAACAGAAACCAAATTTGGTAAGAGCTCCGGAGACTCCTGACGTTATGTCTGACCCCATTACCAGTCACCACGCACTTTCTCTACGGACTTAGTGAGTTAATAAATATTTCAGCTGAAATTTTTACTGCCGCGTTATTTCATTTTTATGAAATACTAAAAGCACTCTGAACACATTCAAACTAGCCACAGTAACAAACTAGATTTCTTCTATGTAAAGATGTAGACTGAAAAGGTAGACCAAAATAAATCTGATGAATTCAAAGTTTGTTGGGAGGGGGGGGGGGGGGGGGCGCTTTTTTTCTTACTTTGTCAGTTTGTTCTATGTTCTGTCTGGCTTTATTTTCTGTGACTTTTCTTGCACTGCAAATGTTTTCATGCCTCTCATTCCGATCTTTTCACCCGAAACATGCCGTGGTGCGTTGTGTAGTATGGTGAGATTCAGAAGATGAATGAATGCACAACATTGTAAAACGGTAAGAAAAACTGTTCGAAGACTGCGACTTTCTAAGACACCCAACATAAACGTGGCGTTATCTAGTAAACAGTTTGTTGTTGTTGTTTTTCTTACTGTGGGTCTCAAATAATTCCTGGGATAGTGAGAAGAAGAAGAAGAAGAAGAAGAAGAAGAAGAAGAAGAAGAAGAAGAAGAAGAAGAAGAAGAATTGCGAAAGAATTGTGAAGAAGAATTTCGAAGAAGAATTGCGAAGAAGAAGAAAAAGAAGAAGAAGAAGAAGAAGAAGAAGAAGAAGAAGAAGAAGAAGAAGAAGAAGAAGAAGAAGAAGAATTGCGAAAGAATTGTGAAAGAATTGCGAAGAAGAAGAAGAAGAAGAAGAAGAAGAAGAAGAAGAAGAAGAAGAA
>CM060349.1:10513775-10516275 GCA_030674155.1 Stramonita haemastoma
ACACACACACACACACACCCGTGCGCACTCTCTCTCTCATACACTCTCTCTCTGTATCTGTCTCTCTGTCTGTCTCAGTCTGTCTCAGTCTGTCTCAGTCTGTCTCTGGCTCTCTCTCTCTCTCTCTCTCTCTCTCTCTCTCTCTCTCTCTCTCTCTCTCTCTCTCTCTCTCTCTCTCTCTCTCTCTCTCTCTCTCTCTCTCCTATTCCCTCAAAACTCCACATACCATTTATTTCTGTTTTTGAGGTCCATAATTACATGATTCACCTCAAACAGTCAAGGACACGAGGTCTTGATGGAATAGACAGCAGAATTCTAAAACTTTCAGCGCCAGTTATCACAGACACTCTCACGTATATATATAACCAATGTCTTGAAAAGAACTATTTTCCCAATGCCTTCAAAACTGCTAAAGTGATCCCCATCTACAAATCTGGTGACACTTCAGATCCCTCAAATTATAGGCCAATCTCTATTATATCCCTTCTTTCAAAACCCCTGGAAAAACGTATAAATAAACACTTAGTCAGTCATATAGAAACTAACAACCTACTCCACCCTAATCAGTCAGGATTCAGACAAAATCACTCGTGTCATACTGCACTGACTAGTCTCGTAGACAATTGGCTACCAAACATTAATGAAAATAAATTTTGTGGAGTATTATTTGTAGATTTCAAAAAAGCATTTGATACAATTGACCACACACTTCTCGTCAGAAAGCTAGACCTGTACAATATATCATCAAATAGTCTATAACTACTCGCTTATCTCAAGAACAGACAACAGTGTGTTTCAACAACCACATCCACATCCAATCTAAAACCCATTCATTATGGAGTACCACAGGGATCTATACTAGGACCAATTCTCTTTTCATTATACATAAATGACCTTCCTCTACATATTGCATCCAAATGTGAACTATTTGCTGATGACACAACCATACATACAAGCCATAATGACATTGACTCTCTTGCAACCATATTACAACAAAGCTGTAATGATCTTGTCAAATGGACAGATCTGAACCACATGTCTATTCACCCCAAAAAACAAAATGCATGCTTATCACCACCAGACAAAAGCGACAAAATTTACCCCATAATCAGTTTCCAATACATATAAAAAAAAAAAGGAAGCAATCGAACAAACCTCTCATCACAAAGTTCTAGGAGTGACAATTGATGAAAATCTCAGCTGGTTCTACCACATATCTCATCTATGCAAATACTTGTCCCAAAGAGTATACCAGTTGACTAAAATTAAACACTTCCTTGACTGCCATTCAAGGAAATTATTCTTTCAAGCTTATATACAATCCTCAATAGACTATGCCTCAGCCCTATGGGATTCTGCCAGTGCAAATACTATGAAACCCTTATCAAGTCTGTATAAACGTGCTCTCAAACTTATCCTCCTGAAGAAAACAACATTACTTGAAGTGGATTTCACTCAGTTAAGTAGTCTCCCCCTACAACAAAGACTAAAATATAACAAGGGCATCCTGATGTTTAAGATAATGGCAGGAGCTGTCCCCACATCCTTAAGAGATAAGTTCCCAATGAATCATTCCAGAAATACTGAAAAGCCAAGTATCCCAATCCCAAGAATACACTTGTTCAAGTCCAGTTTACTATACTCAGGCCCTGTACTGTGGAACTCCCTTCCCGATTCAATTAAACAGCACCAATCATTGTCGACCTTCAAAAATCACCTAATGCACTTGATGCATCAAAACTAATGAACCAGTACTCATCCTGTTGGATATATATAATTCTCCCCCTTTCTCTCTCTTCCTCTGTGTGTGTGTGTGTGTGTGTGTGTGTGTGTGTGTGTGTGTGTGTGTGTGTGTGTGTGTGTGTGTGTGTGTGTGTGTGTGTGTGTGTGTGTGTAAATGTTTTTATATGTATCTTATCATTGTGCACTTGTAACTGATTTCAAAGAGTAAATTTGTAATATTTTATTTTCACGTCACATTTATCATATGGTATATTCTATATATATGCATAAGTAAAAGATAGGGAGTGTTAAGTGATGATATTATTGGTCAGTTGAAAATTGTGCGCAACACTACCTGGCTAAAAATGTACTGTGTACTCTCTCTCTCTCTCTCTCTCTCTCTCTCTCTCTCTCTCTCTCTCTCTCTCTCTCTCTCTCTCTCTCTCTCTCTCTCTCTCTCTCTCTCTCTCTCTCTCTTGTTGCCTAAACATGTTACCATCCATATTGAGAAATACCTTATTCACTATTTGTACTATTTAATAATCATGTGTTGAATGCAGTTGATTTTGTATAACCTTTTAATCTTCATGTAAGCTGAATAACTATGTCCATCATGATTACAAAATGGTTATGAACGTGATTTTTATGACCATAAATGCATAATCATAAGATTCAGGTACTAGAATATGTATGTCCTAATATATATGCCTTATAGCGGATGGATTCCTTTTGTGTTCCGTTACATGATTTTATTAAAATTAGGCATATACTTCCTTTA
>CM060349.1:10518775-10526275 GCA_030674155.1 Stramonita haemastoma
ACTCGTTACCTATTCTTTCACGTTCTTCATAATGGACTTCTTATTATCTTTTTTTTTATTATTCAGTTTTGCAAACCAAGTTGACGCCAGAATTTATAGCAGTATCCTCGGAGCCATAGCCGAGAAACGCACACACACACACACACACACACACACACACACACACACACACACACACACACACACACACACACACACACACACACACAAAAGTTGTGGACGATTTTCTAAAACTCTGTTTTCGGGATGAATTCAGAAAAAAAAAAAAAAAAAAAAAAACTGTGTGAGATTTTCTAAAGCTCTGTTGTTGTTTTTCGGGGGGGGGGGGGGGGGGGAGATACAGACTTGGCTCCGAGCAGGATTTGAACAAAAAACGGGCTTTGGGCGGAACGAAAGTGAAGAGGAGGAGGAGGAGGAGGAGGACTGGGAGGGGGGGGGGGGGGTTAGGATGAAATAATAAGATGAAAGATACGGTGCTGTAGGGAAACACGATTCAGTTTAAACTGGTTCTGCTGTTGTGCTTTTCTTGTGAAAGTTTCTTCATCTTGTCTTGTCAGCTTCTTTTTCTTCTTTTTCTTGCTCTTGTTGTTCTTGTTGTTCTTCTTGTTCTTGTTCTTTCTTCTTCTTCTTCTTCTTCTTCTTCTTCTTCTTCTTCTTCTTCTTCTTCTTCTTCTTCTTCTTCTTTCTCTCCTCCTCCTCCTCCTCCTTCTTCTTCTTCTTCTTTCTCAGCTTTTTCTTCAGCTTGTTTTTGTTCTAACGAAAAATCACTTTTGTTTTCATTATTTTTTCAATTGTATAAGAAATAGATTTAGCTCTTGCCAACGCCCCCGTGAAAGCAAATATAGTTAGGCTACACCAGATCTGTCTACAAATCAATGGTGTCGTTTTCGTTGTGGGGGTCAGCCATAGAGATAAGTTATATTTCGTCTTTATAGATCTTTAAAGAAAAA
This sequence comes from Stramonita haemastoma, assembly GCA_030674155.1. Classification (NCBI taxonomy): domain Eukaryota; kingdom Metazoa; phylum Mollusca; class Gastropoda; order Neogastropoda; family Muricidae; genus Stramonita; species Stramonita haemastoma. The sequence continues at coordinate 10,519,726 of CM060349.1, forward strand.
AAATGGCAGGAAGGGGGCGGGGTGTGTGTGTGGGGGGGGGGGGGGGGTTGGTGGGAGTAAAGAGAGACAACTGGCTATTGGAAGCAAAAGAATGCTGAACCTGTTAACTGACATAAAGTTTCTTTTTTTTCATTTTCCTGTCTGGAACAATATAAATCTTTTCAGCTAGGTGTTGGGTGTGAATGCTACCTCACTCACTCACTCAGTCCCATGTCCCAAAGGACGTAGGGGGGACATGAGAGAAGACGCAACAGAGATCTTTTTCCATGCTTCACGATCCTGTGTGGCTAGTAGGAGGGGTTTGCAGGGATTGGGCGGTCCAGTCTTTGATGTTGTCAACCCATGATTTCTTTTGGCGGCCTCTTCTTCTCTTGCCCTCGACTGTTCCTTGCAGGATGGTTTTTGCTAGGGTGTTGTGTCTTGTGGTGTGACCAAACCACATCAGCTTTCTCCTCTTTATGGTGGAGAGCAAAGGCTCTTGGGGGCCCACACGCTTTTTGATTTCTTCTTTCACATAGTTATTGGTCTTGTGTTCTTTGTATGATATTTTGAGGAGTCTTCTGTGGCACTTGTTCTCGAATGCTTGGATTCTCCTCTCTAACTCCGCTGTCAGAGTCCATGATTCACAGCCATATAGGCGTATAGATATCACGAGGGATTTGTAAAGGTGGTATTTGGTGCAGAAGCTGATGTTGTTGCTTCTGATGATCTTCTCGAGTCTTACTAGAGCAGATGTTGCTGTTGCAATGCGAGCTTTCACTTCATTGTTTGATGTGCCATCTTTTGTTAGGATGGAGCCTAAGTATTTGAATTGGCTCACCTCTTCCAATATTTCTCCATTCATCTTTATTTCCGTGATGTCATTACTCGCGCTGTTGACCATGATCTTTGATTTCTCTGTACTGACCTCCATGCCGTATGCGCTCGCTTGTCTGTGAGGATTTGCAGTTCTTGTTTGCTGCTGCCCATGAGGTCGATGTCATCTGCAAATCTGAGGTTGCAAAGGGGTCTTCCACCAATGGAGATGGAAGTGTGGTGGTTTTGCAGTGTCTCTGTCATGATGTTTTCGAGGAAGAGGTTGAAGAGTACAGGTGAGAGAAGGCAGCCCTGGCGAACCCCAACCGTGGTCTTGAAGAACTCGCCCACGTGATTGTTCATGAAAACTGCACTTTTTGCGTTCTCGTACAGAGCCTTGATGACTTCAATTAGGCAGCTGTCAATGTTGAAGTGCCTGAGTACTTGCCAGAGGCCGTCATGCCATACCCTGTCAAAGGCCTTTTTGAAGTCTATGAAATTGTGGTACAAGTCTTTTTGGTGTTGGAGATGCTTCTCTATCAGAATTCTCAGATTGAAAATTTGTTCCATTGTGCTGCGTTTTGGTCTAAAGCCCGCTTGTTCTTCTGCCAGGAGTTTTTCCGCTTGGTTTTTCAGTCTGTTGAGGACTACCTGCAGCATGATCTTGCTAGGATGACTTATGAGACTGATGGTTCTGTAGTTCTGGCATTTCTTGAGGTTTCCTTTCTTTGGCAGGGGTATTACAAGAGACTGTGTCCATTCTTTAGGCCATTCTTTGGTGTCGTGGATCTTCTGACAAAGTTCTGTGAATCGCCTTGCTGTTTCATTCCCTCCATTTTTTATGAGTTCAGCTGGGATGTTATCGATTCCAGGGGACTTCCCCTTCTTCAATTGTTTAATAGCTGCATCTACTTCACACCTTAGTATTGGTGGGTCTTTATCTTGGTGTTCAGGGGGTTTGTCAGAAACTATGTTGGTATCTGGGCGTAGTGGGTAGTTGTACAATCCCTCACAGTATTCTTTCCAGCGTTGGAGGATGGCATTGTTTTCCGTTAAAAGATTTCCTTCTTTGTCTTCAATAACAGAGGCTTTAGGCTGTGTGGTTTTCGTTAGTGCTTTCAAAGTGTTGTAAGCTGTTTTGCTGTTTCCCTTGGCCATTCCAGCTTCGATGTTGTTGCATTGTTCTTCTATCCACGCTTCTTTGGCTTCTCTCATCTTTTTCCTCACTTCTCTGTGGCTATCCATGTACTTCTTGTAAGCTTCTTGACTTGTGAACTTTTGTTTCTTAAGTTCTCTTCTTTTGTCGCAGAGGTCAAGAACTTCATTTGTCACCCAGGGTTGTTTCTTTGTTCTGCTTCTTCCTAATGTTTCTTCTGCTGCTGTCGTTAGCACTTCTTTGATGTTGTTGGCCAGTGTGTCCACATCATTGTCGATGGCTGTGAGTGCGGCGAACTTTCCTCCAATGTTGGCTTGGAAGATCTCAACCACTGTTGGGTCTTTGAGTTTTTCCAGGTCGAATCTTATGCGTGGGCTTTTCGGCTGTTGTTTTGCTTTCAGTTTCAGCCTGATGGTGGTAAGTACAAGGTCGTCGTCACTGCCAATGTCAGCTCCTGGGAATGTTCTTGTGTTTGCCTTGTTTATGCTGGATTTGAATCTTTGGGGTGACAGAATGCAATCAATTTGATTATGAATCAGACCATTTGGTGAGTGCCAGGTTGATGTTCTGGATGGCTTGTGAGGGTGGAGTGTGTTAGCCAAAGTAAGTTTGTGCTTCTTTGCGAATTCCAGCAGCCGCTGTCCTCTGTCATTTGTTTCTCCCAGTCCAAATCGTCCTGTGGTTCCTGCCCAGGTGTCATAGGCATCAGGTTCCACCTTAGCATTCCAGTCGCCTTCCACAATAAGGATGTCTTTTTTAGGAGTTTTGGAGATGACGTTTTCAAGTTCTTCATAGAATTCTTCTATCTGGTCGTCATCGTAGTCAGATGTTGGAGCATACACTTGGATGATGGTGAGATTCTGGGGTTTTGCAGAGACTCTGATTGAGATGAGTCTGCTGGATACTGGTGTGCAGCTGATGATGCTGATGATACAGGGGTGTATGGGGTGCTTAAGGAGAGGTGGTACCTTTGTAAACCTGGCAGTAGCATCCCTCGGGATGGACGGGAGCACTGGTCCTCACTTGACACTCAACTCTCACTTCTGGGTCCGGGTCCTTAACCCACCCACACCCCGGTAACCGCTTCTACTGGCGGGCGAAACGTTGTGAGGGGCTGGTGCATTCTTACCCACCAGTAGGAGTCTTGGAGAGGAGATGGGCGCCACCAAGCTTCCTCAAGCCCACTGCAAGGACATGATGAGAAAAACAAAACAGAAAGACATGCCGGATCGGTCGAGGCCCGGATCAACAACGACCGCGCTACCCACTGCGAGCCTCCAGGGTGGGAGTGACAAGTGTGCTACTGGGGCAGAACCAACTCTAAAGCTTCCAGCTAAAGGGGCAACCATTGGTACTTGGAATGTAAGGACTCTGTACCAAACAGGAAGAGTACAGGAACTTACACATGAATTACAGAGGTATAAATGGGACATCCTAGGGCTTGCGGAAGTCAGATGGATTGGCTTCGGAGAAACAACCACGCAAGACGGCCACAAAATATGGTACAGCGGAGAAGAGAAACTACATCAACATGGAGTAGGCTTTATTGTCAGGAAAGAGATTGTGTCAAGCATCATCAGCTGCACACCAGTAATGCTACCTACAAGAGCATAAAATTCAATATGGTTTGTCACATCTAGAAACAAAGCCAACGGTTTAATTTAGCACGATAAAAAGATTTTTTTTTTTGAAAAATGTGGCAAAGCTGAACGCTTCAAGTCAATACTTTTAAAAACATCACCGCCGGAAAAACAAACCAAAAGAATGTTCATTTTTGCAAAACATATTCTAGCCATAAGTCATGCTAATACTTTTTAAAGGTAACACTGTAAACACACACACACACACACACACACACACACACACACACACACACACACACCACACACACACACACACACCAGAAAATGTAATTTTGCAAACGAGTTCTAACCACAAAACATAACGTTAACCTTACCTCTCAGTTGCAGAACTCCTGTCCCCACGTGTACCCACGTTTTAGGAGAAACTGCCTTCTTCTTCTGCCTTCTGCCTTCTGTTCTGCCTTCTCTTCTGCCTTCTCTTCTGCCTTCTCTTCTCTTCTGCCTTCTCTTCTGCCTTCTCTTCTGCCTTCTCTTCTGCCTTCTCTTCTGCCTTCTCTTCTCTTCTGCCTTCTGCCTTCTCTCCTGCCTTCTGCCTTCTCTTCTGCCTTCTCTTCTGCCTTCTCTTTTGCCTTCTCTTCTGCCTTCTCTTTTGCCTTCTCTTCTGCCTTCTCTTCTCTTCTGCCTTCTGCCTTCTCTTCTGCCTTCTCTTCTCTTCTGCCTTCTCTTCTGCCTTCTCTTCTGCCTTCTCTTTTGCCTTCTCTTCTGCCTTCTCTTTTGCCTTCTCTTCTGCCTTCTGCCTTCTCTCCTTGCCTTCTGCCTTCTCTTCTGCCTTCTCTTCTGCCTTCTCTTTTGCCTTCTCTTCTGCCTTCTCTTTTGCCTTCTCTTCTGCCTTCTCTTCTGCCTTCTCTTCTGCCTTCTCTTCTGCCTTCTCTTCTCTTCTGCCTTCTGCCTTCTCTTCTGCCTTCTCTTCTGCCTTCTGCCTTCTCTTCTGCCTTCTCTTCTGCCTTCTCTTCTGCCTTCTCTTCTTCTTCTCCCTTCTCTTCTGCCTTCTCTTCTCTTCTCCCTTCTCTTCTGCCTTCTCTTCTGCCTTCTCTTCTGCCTTCTCTTATGCCTTCTCTTCTGCCTTCTGCCTTCTCTTCTGCCTTCTCTTCTGCCTTCTCTTCTCTTCTGCCTTCTCTTCTGCCTTCTCTTCTCTTCTCCCTTCTCTTCTGCCTTCTTCCTTCTCTTCTGCCTTCTCTTCTGCCTTCTCTTCTGCCTTCTCTTCTGCCTTCTCTTATGCCTTCTCTTCTCTTCTCCCTTCTCTTCTGCCTTCTCTTCTGCCCTCTCTTCTGCCTTCTCTTCTGCCTTCTCTTCTCTTCTGCCTTCTCTTCTGCCTTCTCTTCTCTTCTCCCTTCTCTTCTGCCTTCTGCCTTCTCTTCTGCCTTCTCTTCTGCCTTCTGTTCTGCCATCTCTTCTGCCTTCTCTTCTGCCTTCTCTTCTGCCTTCTCTTCTCTTCTGCCTTCTCTTCTGCCTTCTGCCTTCTCTTCTGCCTTCTGCCTTCTCTTCTGCCTTCTCTTCTGCCTTCTCTTCTCCCTTCTTCCTTCTCTTCTCCCTTCTTCCTTCTCTTCTCCCTTCTCTTCTGCCTTCTGCCTTCTCTTCTGCCTTCTCTTCTCCCTTCTCTTCTGCCTTCTGCCTTCTCTCCTGCCTCCTCTTCTGCCTTCTCTTCTGCCTTCTCCTGTTCTCCACCACATGCTGATTTGCATCTCCTAGCTTTATTTTTTAAGCTTTCTGACTCTTGTCTTGGATTTTCTGAACACAATCTATATCTATTATGTTTTCAAAACGTTTCACAGGTGGGAGAAATCCTACTACATGCTTTGTGAATGCAGCGAAGGAAAGAATGCTCAACCTGTTAACATAAAGTGGTATAAATAAACAAATTAATTAATTAATTAATTAATTAATTAATTAATAACGTACAGTTTCTTTTTTTTTTTTTCATTTTCCTGTCTGGGACAAAACTATGTAGATGTTTTGGTTTGGTTCGCGAAGCCCCATCCTATTAATCTACAGTTCTTGCTATGCTGCTGTAATGTAATGTAATGTAATGTAATGTAATGTAATGCAATGTAATGCAATGTAATGTAATGTAATGTAATGTAATGCAATGTAATGTAATGTAATGATAATGATGATGATGATGATGATAAATAAAAATAATAATAATAATAATAATAATAATAATAATAATAATAATAATAATGATGACGATGATGATAACATGCGCGCAAGATGGTCTATGTGCGTTCATGGAAAATCGTATCCATCATCATTGAAAACAGTTATTGATGCAACGGTTAGAACTCTAGCCCTCTCACTCAAACTGTAAGGGGACTGGATGTAAAAAAAAAAATTTTAAATTGAAGCACACGAATGCTTATTCATTATCCTCGAAATAAAACAATTTGATTTGATTCGTAAGATCGCACTCTCACCCAACAACCTACACTAGAGACTTATATGTAGTGCATGCGTACTTGCAACGTTATTCTTGTTAGTGTGATTCTATTTACGTCTCAGCGGAGATTCCCGATTTTTGGAGAACTCGACTGTTTGCTGCGTTCTTTAAACTGTACTGATTTAAATGCCGTGAAAAGTCTACTAGGGACGATAAAACCGTGGCTCTACAAACACAAACCATTGATACAGGGAGGGAGGGAGGGGGGAGGTAAATTTTACCAGTGGCAAAAACTGTGATTTAAACAAAAGTCATGGATGTGTTGTGTGAGATAGATCTAGCTTGTGTTTGTGTGAGAAAAGGTTTTCGTTGATAGCGATTTGTCACAGTTTCGAGGGAGAGGTTTCAACACTTATCGAGTCCTACCCTCTTTATTTCGATGATGGGGACCGGATAGCCTAGTGGTCAGAACATTGCGATTGTAATTTGACGACCCGGGTTCGATTCCTGTCCGAGGGGATTTTTCCCCCGAATTTAACATCAGTGCTGACTCCACTCTCCCCCAAAAGTCCTTCGGAT
>CM060349.1:10528969-10531469 GCA_030674155.1 Stramonita haemastoma
TTTATTTTCGATGGTATTACAGAATAAGCATTCACGTATTTTTTTTTATCCAGCCCATGCCTTGATAAGGGACTATGAACAAAACAAACAAAAAAGAACACTCCCCCCCAAAAAAAAACCCACAAAAAACCCAACATAACCAAAAACAAACCTCAAAACCCTCAATTACAATAACGACAACAAGAGTTGAACCTATGATTTTTTTTTTAAAAAGGATATCTAAATGTGTATTCAATATCACATAATCCCCAACTAACCTAAATATTAATGTCAAAACAGATGCATTGATTATAATCATTTTGAGGAAAGAGATAAATGTGTTCAATGAACACATAATCTCCAACTGATTCGAGCATTAATATCAAGACTGATACAGTGAGTGTGATTAAGCACATCAGATATAGTAAAATAGAGGAGACAGCAAAGAAGCTAGAATGAAGAGAGAGAGAGAGAGAGAGAAGAGAGAGAGAGAGAGAGAGAGAGAGAGAGAGAGAGAGAGAGAGAGAGAGAGAGAGAGAAATTTTATTGCTTTAAGCTGGTAGGCTCATACAGCAACCGAACGTCACAGTGCGACGCCATTCTATGACATGGAAACCACGGCATTGATCTTTGTAATGTACAGCCAAACACGAAACTCTTTACTGTCCAGATAATTATGTTACAGCATTCCGAGCCTTTCTTGTATCAAGAGAGAGAGGGGACAGGAGAGAGAGAGAGAGAGAGAGAGAGAGAGAGAGAGAGAGAGAGGACTCGGGATTGAAATACCCTGTTGTATCGAAAAAAAATGGGTTTTTTTACGCTTAAAACCATTATCTTAAATGTTACCTATCTTTTTCTACCCACTTACATTCAGTTCTGCCACATCGTTTAAACCCTGACCCCCCCCCCTCCCCCCCAAAAAGAACACAATACAGCGTGTTAGCTTTCAAAGTCTTTATAAATTTTTGATTTGAACTAAACGTGGGGGTGGGATAGCCAAGTGGTTAAAGCGTTGTGCTCATGATCTGACACACTCCAAGTTTGAGCCACAACCAAAGGCACCAGTTCATTAGGGGTTTTTTTCCCTTGGCATAAACATCAGTACCTACTCCACTTTTTTTTATAACCTGAAGTTGAAAGTTACTGGAGCCACTGAAAACTTGAATGAAGTGACAGCCCTGATATGGCTTTTGTGGTCGGTAGGGCTATAAACAATATTATGGTATTTTTATTTTAGTTTATTTTATTTTATACCACTTTATGTCACAGCAGATTTTCTGCGTGAAATTCGGGATGCTCTCTCTCCCCGGGGAGAGTGCATCGCCACAAGTGCAGCGCCTACCCATTATTATTTCTTTCTTTTTTTTTGTCTGCAACTGTATTTGTTTCCCTATTATGGTACCCACTCCACTTCCCCAAAAGTCCTTCCCGTTGAGACTATAAACTGCGTGTCCCGTGTGCAAACACGTGCAGAAATATCGGGGTGTCGACCGTGTGGAAAACACTCGGAGAAATAACTTGCGCACATATTTAAGCCCACTCCATCTTTCGGAAGAGTAGGCCCTCAAGTGCAATTGACAAACTAAATACAGGGCACTGAGAGTCAAAGTACATACATTTTTCTTTTCTTTTTAAAACATGGAAAGATTTCATGTTCAGATTTTATGCTAAGGCATATTGGGGGGTGGGGAGTGTTGGGAAAGGGGCAAGCTGAGCTAGTTTGCAATGTAGCCGTTTTGTCTTGTCTCTCTTCATTGAATGCTCAGACAGCAATTATCTTGGTCTGTCATATGAGCAAGAATGTGTCACGCTGCCGCTCAGCGCCTGACAAGTCAGGCCCAGCACATCCAACTTCGGTCTTTCTGGACCCTAAAAAAAAGAGCAGGAAAATGGATCCGGAAGGACAAAAAAAAAGCAGAAGAGAAAGGACAAAGTATTTATTTATACTTCTAAATGGAGGATGATGGAATAAGCATTCATGTGCTTTTTTTACATCCAGTCCCCGTGTGTATGCAGTTTTGTAAATATTGTCATCTGTTCCCACTGGCACAAAGAAACAAAGAGAGGGATAGAAAAGAGGTAGTTCCCAGCAAAGAAAATGTCCAAAAAAGTACAGATGCTATTTTACACTGATAGCCCCCCTATCCCCCCCCCCCCCCCCCCCCCCCCCCCCCATCCTCAGGGGGAGAAATCTGTTTTAATTTGAAAAGTATCCCAAAGTAAAAAGAATAAATTTAAAAAAAAAAAAAATAATAATGCAACAACCCCCGCCCCCCAACCTGAAACTGGTTTGCTACACACACACACACACACACACACACACACACACACACCACACACACACACACTGTGAATAATTGGGTCAGCAACAATGGTCTTAAACTTCAATGTGTTATCACAAACTGCTTAAGCCCCGATGGACAAATTTCACGTGTTGTTTTCGCATGTCATCCACGTGCAACCCCCCACCTTCCCCCCACCAACACACATACCCCAACCACTGCGCGTGGTCTTTGTCTAT
>CM060349.1:10536469-10546469 GCA_030674155.1 Stramonita haemastoma
CGCAAACTTGCTTCAAATCTGTGAATTTTCTTCGCAAATTTGCTTCAAATCTGTGAATTTTCTTCGCAAATTTGCTTCAAATCTGCATTTTCTTCACAAACTTGCTTCAAACCTGCATTTTCTAAGCAAATTTGCTTCAAATCTGCATTTTCTAAGCAAACTTGCTTCAAATCTGTGATTTTTCTTCGCAAACTTGCTTCAAATCTGCATTTTCTTCGCAAACTTGCTTCAAATCGGCATTTTCTTCTTTGCAAACTTGCTTCAAATCTGCATTTTCTTTGCAAACTTGCTTCAAATCTGTGATTTTTCTTCGCAAACTTGCTTCAAATCTGCATTTTCTTCGCAAACTTGCATCAAATTTGCATTTTCTTCGCAAACTTGCATCAAATCTGCATTTTCTTCGCAAACTTGCTTCAAATCTGCATTTTCTTCTTCGCAAACTTGCTTCAAATCTGCATTTTCTTCGCAAACTTGCTTCAAATCTGTGAATTTTCTTCGCAAACTTGCTTCAAATCTGCATTCTCTTCGCGAACTTGCTTCAAATCGGCATTTTCTTCGCAAAACTTGTAGATGATATGCTATGCAAATAATCGTTTAGTCAGTTTGTCTAAAACACTTTTTTGGGGGGAGGGTACGTGTTTTGACCAAGTTTATGTTTTGGAATATAATTCTGTGTCTTGGATTGAAGTCACGGTTGTGTAATTGATGGTCTGCTGCTTAGATTAGACCTGCTATGATACTGTCTTTCTGAAGATGGGGACGGGATAGCCTAGTGGTCAGAACATTGCGCTCGCAATTTGACCACCCGGGTTCGATTCCCGTTCGAGGGGATTTTCCCCCCGGAGTTAACATCAGTGCTGACTCCACTCTCCCCAAAAGTCCTTCGGATGAGACTATAAACCGAGGCCCCGTGTGCGAACGTGCGCAGAACATCTTGTGCACACGTTACATCCTGTTCCGCTTTTTGTAAGAGGAGGCCATTGTGTGCCGATGGGAACAGATATTTACAGAACAGCATACACATGGGGACTGGATGTAAAAAAGCACACGAGTGCTTATTCCATTATCCTCCATATAACAGAATAAATACAAGAATAAATAATATAGGTCGGCTATCCCCTGTGTTGGTAGTCACAGTACTCAAGGTGTTGTTCTGAGGGTTGTAGGTCATCTTTGCTGTCAGCTCCGGGTCGTAACACTGGTCATCTTTCTGAAAATTTCTAGTTATCTCTGCATTGATGGTTTTCAACCCCCTCCCAAAAATTTCGGTTTTATCTCTGCATTGCTGGTTTTTCACCCCAAAAAATGTTCATTTTTGAAAATATCTTTTATATCTGTATCATCTGTTGTCATAAAGCCGAGAAAAATATTAGGAAGATTTAAGATTTTATTTCCAGGAGGAAAAAAGCTTAGGATACTTAAAAATTTAACAGTAAAACAACTTGCAGATGTGGGCGTGTAAAAATACTCACAAAATAAGCCATTCGTTGCACAGTGAATTTATAGTGCAATGCAATCATATAAATCAAGCGGCAATCCACACATCTCCCCATTGCAATCGTATAAATCAAGCGGGAACCCACACATCTCCCTATTGCAATCAAGCTATAACACGCGCATCTCCCTATTTGCAATCATATAAATCACGCGGGAACCCACACATCTCCCCATTGCAATAATATAAATCGAGCTAGAATCCGGACATCTCTCCATTGCAGTCATATAAATCAAGCGGGAACCTACACATCTCCCCATTGCAATCAAATAAATCAAGCTAGAATCCACACATCTCTCCATTGCAATCATATAAATCAAGCGGGAACCTACACATCTCTCCATTGCAATCATATAAATCAAAGAGAACCTACACATCTCTCCATTGCAATCATATAAATCTAGCGGGAACTCACACATCTTCCCATTGCAATCATATAAATCAAGCGGGAACTCGCACCCTGAAGAAGCTCAAAGGTGTTAAAGGTACAACGACACATAATAAAATGATAGTATATCATGAAAAAAAAAGACAGATTATGGATGTGAAAAAAAATTACAACGCAAGAAAAAAAAGAACCCTAAGTCAAAATTATGTCAAAATACAGAAAGATTCTGAAAAAGGCGGTAATCTCGTGTAATTTATTGTAGACCCCCTCCCCCCCCCCCCCCCCCCCCCCCCCAAATCTGAAAATTACTAGTCTTCTCTTTATTGCTGGCCAGATTTCCTTCCCTTTCACTGGGTGAAATAACAGACATAGAGGTTCTACAGAGCCTTTTTTATATCGTTTGCAAAGAATGAGCTTTCAGAGATTCTTCCATTTCAATAATTTCTCTACTAAGACAGTTTGAGCCCATGTGATTACATTTCTGCACTAAAATGGCTTCAGTCAACATGATCAGTTTTCTGTATTACTATACATTTGAGTTTACATAATAGTATTTCTGTATAATATAGGTTTCAGCCTACATAATTATATTTTTGTACTAATATAGGTTTGAGCCTATATAGTTATACTTTTGTATTAATATAGATTTCAGCCTACATAATTATATTTTTGTACTAATATAGGTTTGAGCCTATATAGTTATACTTTTGTATTAATATAGGTTTCAGCCCACGTAATTATATTTTTGCACTAATATAGGTCTCAGCCTACAGAGTTATATATTTGTACTAATGTAATATAACTTTGAGCCTACATAATATTTCTGTAGTTATATGCATTTGAGCTTACATAATTATATTTCTACTGATACTGTTTCGAGCCTACATAACTATATTTCTGTACTAATATTAGTTTGACCCTACATGTTTAATTTTTGTACTAATATTGGTTTGACCATACATATTTCATTCTTGTACTAATATTGGTATGAGCCATCGTTATGTTTCTGTACGAATATAAGCCTTCGCTATGTTTCTGTACTAATATAAGCCTGCATTATGTTCCTGTATTAATACAGGTTTGAGCCTGCGTTATGTTTCTGCACTTATATGAGCCTGCGTTATGTGCCTGTAGTAATACAGGTTTATGCCTGCGTTATGTTTCTGTACTATTATAGGTTACAGCCTGCGTTATTTTTCTGTACTAATACAGGTTTGAGCCTGCGTTATGTTTCTGTACTAATACAGGTTTGAGCCTGCGTTATGTTTCTGTACTAATACAGGTTTGAGCCTGCGTTATGTTTCTGTACTAATATAGGTTTGGGCCTGCATTATGTTTCTGTACTAATATAGGTTACAGCCTATGTTATGTTTCTGTACTAATATAGGTTACAGCCTGTGTTATGTTTCTGTACTAATATAGGTTACAGCCTGTGTTATGTTTCTGTACTAATATAGGTTACTGCCTGCGTTATGTTTCTGTGCTAATATTAGCCCGTATTGTGTTTATGTGCTAATTTAGGTTTAAGCCTGCGTTATGTTTTCGTACTAATATAAGTTTAAGCCCGCGTTATGTTTCTAAACTAATTTAGGTTTAAGCCTGCGTTATATTTTTGTACTATTATAGGTTTAAGCCTGCGTTACGTTTCTGTACTAATAATGATCATGCGTTATGTTTCTGTACTAATACAGGTTTGAGCCTGCGTTATGTTTCTGTACTAATACGGGTTTGAGCCTGCGTTATGTTTCTGTACTAATACAGGTTTGAGCCTGCGTTATGTTTCTGTACTAATACAGGTTTGACCCTGTGTTATGTTTCTGTACTAATATGAGCCTGTGTTATGTTTCTGTACTAATATGAGCCTGTGTTATGTTTCTGTACTAATATGAGCCTGTGTTATGTTTCTGTACTAATATGAGCCTGTGTTATGTTTCTGTACTAATATGAGCCTGTGTTATGTTTCTGTACTAATTTGAGCCTGTGTTATGTTTCTGTACTAATATGAGCCTGTGTTATGTTTCTGTACTAATATGAGCCTGTGTTATGTTTCTGTACTAATATGAGCCTGTGTTATGTTTCTGTACTAATATGAGCCTGTGTTATGTTTCTGTACTAATATGAGCCTGTGTTATGTTTCTGTACTAATATGAGCCTGTGTTATGTTTCTGTACTAATATGAGCCTGTGTTATGTTTCTGTACTAATATGAGCCTGTGTTATGTTTCTGTACTAATACAGGTTTGACCCTGCGTTATGTTTCTGTACTAATAATAATCCTGCGTTATGTTTCTGTACTAATAATGATCCTACGTTATGTTTCTGTACTAATATAGGTTTGAGCTTGCATTGTGTACCTGTTTTAATGTAAGCTTGAGCCTATTATAATCATGTTCATATACTAACAGGTTTTAGTCTATAATATTTTCTTGCACTAATATACGTTTGAGCCTTTATAATTATATTTCTGTACTAACATAATCTTGATCCTACATTATGTTTCTGTACTTAAGGTTTGAGCTTACATAATTACGTTTTTGTACTTATATAGGTTTAAGCCTGCATTATGTTTCTGTACTAATACGGGTTTGAGCCTGCGTTATGTTTCTGTACTAATACGGGTTTGAGCCTGCGTTATGTTTCTGTACTAATACAGGTTACAGCCTGCATTATGTTTTGTGAACTAATATACGTTTGAGCCTGCATTATGTTTCAGCACTAATATATGTTACAGCCTGCATTGTCATGTCATGTCTGCCTGTGGTCCCTTCTGGGGCATAGGCCGCCAACTAGCTGTCTCCAGGCATCTCGGCTCTGGGCTAGGCGTTCCAGTTGTCCCCACGTCTTGCCCATCTTTTTCGCATCTGCATCCAGGTCCCGGCGCCAGGTATTTCTAGGCCGCCCTCTCTTTCTTTTCCCTTGTGGATTCCAGGTGAGAGCTTGTCTTGTGATGCTGGATACAGGTTTCCGTAGGGTGTGTCCTATCCATCGCCAACGTCTCTGTAGGATTTCTTTCTCAACAGGCTGTTGTCTGGTTCTTTGCCATAATTCTTCATCACTGATCTTGTCTGGCCAGCGTATCTTGAGGATCTTCCTGAGGCAGGTGTTGATGAAGACCTGGATTTTCTTCATGGTGGTGACGGTGTTTCTCCAGGTCTCTGCTCCATACATTAGTATTGGCTTGATGATGGTGTTGAAGAGCCTGGTCTTGGTGGCGATGCTGATGTCGCTTGATCCCCAGACGTTTCTGAGCTGCTTGAAGGCTGCCCTTGCTTTACCGATGCGGGTTCTGACGTCTGTGTCTGTTCCTCCCTGTGTGTCCACGATGCTGCCGAGGTATGTGAAGCTTTCCACCTCTTCCAGCGCTTCTCCTTTGACTGTGATGGGTGTTGCATTGGCTGCATTTGTCTTGAGTACCTTGCTCTTTCCTCTATTGATGTTGAGGCCCAGTTTAGCTGAGTTCTCCACAACGATGTTGGTCTTTTCCTGCATCTGTTGCTGGGTGTGGGAGAGAAGGGCCAGGTCATCCGCGAAGTCAAGGTCGTCTAGCTGTTTTCAGGGTGTCCATTGGATGCCATTACGTTTCTGGTCCGCTGAGGTTTTCATGACCCAGTCGATGGCCAGCAGGAACAGGAAAGGAGATAGTAAGCAGCCTTGCCTTACTCCGGTATCTACTTCAAAGGCGTCGGTGAGCTGTCTGCCATAAACTATTCTGCAGGTCATTCCTTCATATGATTTCCTGATGATGTTGGTGATTTTCTCTGGCACTCCATAGTGTCTCAGTAGCCTCCAGAGGGTCTGTCTGTCAACGCTGTCAAAAGCCTTCTCATAGTCTATGAAGTTGATGTATAGTGGCGAATTCCATTCCAGGGACTGTTCCAGGATGATGCGCAGTGTTGCAATCTGATCCGTGCATGATCTTTCCTTTCGGAAGCCAGCTTGTTGGTCACGGAGATGCGGGTCTACTGCGTCCTTCATCCGGTTCAGCAGGATGCGGTTTAAACACCTTTCCTGGGATGGACAACAGCGTTATCCCTCTGTAGTTGGAGCAGGAACTGAGGTCGCCTTTCTTGGGGAGTTTGATGAGGTAACCCTCTTTCCATTCTGTTGGTATTTCTTCTTCCTCCCAGATCTTGCCGAAGAGCGGGTAGAGGAGCTCCACACTGGTCTCGACGTCGGCTTTCAGGGCTTCTGCTGGGATGCTGTCAGGTCCTGCAGACTTACCATTCCTCAATTGCTTGATGGCGCTGCGGATCTCTTCCTTTGTGGGAGCACTACACTTGATCGGCAGGTCGCTTGCGGCTGTCGGTATCTCTGGTGGGTTTGTAGGTGCTGGTCTGTTGAGTAACTCCTGGAAGTGCTCAATCCACCTGTTCTTCTGTCCTTCGTCATCAGCTATTACTCCTCCGTTCTTGTCTTTTACTGGTCTCTCTGGCTTGGCAAACTTCCCTGATAACTTCTTGATGATGAAGTACAGGTCCTTGGTGCTGTTCTGGTGAGCTGCATCTTCTGCTTCTTTTGCCAATGTCTCCAAGTAGTTTTGCTTATCTGCTTTAATGCTTCGCTTTACAACCCTATTTGCTTCTGTGTATTCCTCTTGGGCTTTTGTTTTTGCTGATCGTGTCCTGCTGCTGTTGACGGCTAATTTATTTTCTCTTCTTTCTTCTATTTTCTCTAGGGTAGCTGCTGAAATCCATTCCTTGTGTGTGAATGATTTGGGGCCCAGTACTTCCTGACATGTTGAGGTCACTGTCTCTCTCACTCTCTGCCACCTCTCTTCTATCGTCTCCTCTTCAAGCAGCTCTGCTAGGACTTGGAACATGTTGGATAGAGTGACCTTGAACTCTTCTTGCTTCCTGTTGTCCTTCAGCGCCGTGGTGTTGTAACGCTGGCGTTGACTGGATCCCCCCGTCCAATTTCTCTTCAGCTTCTGCTTCAATCGGGCAACAAGTAGATGGTGATCCGAAGCGACGTCTGCTCCTCGCTTGACGCGTACATCCTGTAGGGAGCGGCGAAACTTCTTCACGATGCAGATGTGGTCGATCTGGTTCTCCGTTGACAGGTCTGGCGACACCCAAGTTGCCTTGTGTATCCTTCTGTGCGGGAAAACACTTCCTCCGATGACCAGGTTGCTTGTGGCACACAGGTCTGCGAACCTCTCCCCGTTGTCGTTCATCTCGCCTAGCCCATGCCGCCCCATGATCTCGTATCCCTGGTTGTCACTACCTATCTTGGCATTGAAGTCGCCCATTACGATGATGATGTTTCTCTTCGGTCTGTCTTGTATGATGGTCTGCAATCTGTTATAAAAGTCGTCCTTCTCCTCCTCCTCGCTGTCGTTCGTTGGGGCGTAGCACTGGATAATGTCCATGTTGATCCTCTTCTTCTTTGTACGGAAAGAGGCTGTCATGATCCTTGGTCCGTGTGCCTCCCACCCGATGAGCGCTCCCTGTGCTGGCTTGGAAAGCATCAGGGCGACTCCCTGGGTGTGTGCAGCATCTTCCTGCTCGTGCCCCGAGAACAGCAGCAGCTCCCCGGAAGTCAGTCGCTTCTGCCCGGAACCAGTCCATCTGACTTCGCTGATTCCTAGGATGGTGAGGTTGAATTTCCTCATCTCTGCGGCTACTTGCGCTGTCTTCCCCGTCTCGTACATGGTCCTGACGTTCCATGTACCGATGGATGTGGTGGTCCTGGTGGAGATGATGGTCTTCGGTCTGACGGCTTCCAGATGATTCTGGCTTTCACCGCCCGACTTCATACTCCTTCCAGCTGGAGGTCCATCCCTCCCCAGGTCCGCGATGTCCGTTAAATTGCTATTTGGCGTTTCTGTAGCTAGAGTTTTTTTCACAGGGTGGGGTAGCTAACCCTACGCCAAACCCTCCTCCTTTTTCAGCCGGGCTTGGGACCGTCCTAGGCAGAGTTAGCCTGCATTATGTTTCTGTATTAATACAGGTATAATCCTGCATTGTGTACAAATTCTGTACTAATATGAGCCTGCATTATGTTTCTGTACTAATATGAGCCTGCGTTGTGTTTCTGCACTAAAGGTTTTAGCCTATATGTTTATGTACTAATATGAGCCTGCGTTGTGTTTCTGCACTAAAACTTTTAGCCTATGTCATGTTTCTGGACTAATATGAGCCTGCGTTATGTTTCTGTACTAATAATGATCCTACGTTATGTTTCTGTACTAATATGAGCCTGCATTACGTTACTGTACTGATACAGGTTTGAGCCCGCGTTACGTTTCTGTACTAATATAGGCCTGCGTTATGTCTCTCTACTAATATAGGCCTGCGTTATGTTTCTGTACTAATAATGATCCTACGTTATGTTTCTGTACTAATAATGATCCTACGTTATGTTTCTGTACTAATATAGGCCTACGTTATGTTTCTGTACTAATATAGGCCTACGTTATGTTTCTGTACTAATATAGGCCTACGTTATGTTTCTGTACTAATAATGATCCTACGTTATGTTTCTGTACTAATATAGGCCTACGTTATGTTTCTGTACTAATAATGATCCTACGTTATAATTCTGTACTAATATAGGCCTGCGTTATGTTTCTGTACTAATAATGATCCTACGTTATAATTCTGTACTAATATAGGCCTGCGTTATGTTTCTGTACTAATAATGATCCTACGTTATAATTCTGTACTAATATAGGCCTGCGTTATGTTTCTGTACTAATATAGGCCTACGTTATGTTTCTGTACTAATAATGATCCTACGTTATAATTCTGTACTAATATAGGCCTGCGTTATGTTTCTGTACTAATATAGGCCTGCGTTATGTTTCTGTACTAATAATGATCCTACGTTATAATTCTGTACTAATATAGGCCTGCGTTATGTTTCTGTACTAATATAGGCCTGCGTTATGTTTCTGTACTAATACAGGTTTATGGCTGCGTTATGTTTCCTTGCTAATATAGGTTCCATCCTACTTTGTCATATTTTTTTTTACTAATGTAGGTTGAACCTACATGATTATTTTCCTGTGCTAACATGGGTTTGAACCTATTTAATCGTTTTCTTGTGTTAATACATTTGAGCTTACCTGATATTTTGTGCTAATATCTGTTTGAGCCTATATAATCAAATCACTATACGTATAAAGAATATAGTACATAGCTATTTATACTAATATGGGTCACAGCCTACACAGTCATGTTCCTGTGCTGATATGGGTTTGAGCTTATATAGTTATATTTCTGTACTATCGCGATTGAGTGTACATAATCATATTGTTATACTAATAGAAGTTTGAGCCTTCATCATTATTTTTTTGTACTAACATATTTTCTAGCCAACATGATCACGTTCCTGAATTAACATAGGTTTGAGCCTAGATAATAATGTTTCTGTACTAATATAGGTTCGAGCCTAAATTAGTATTTTCTGCACAAATATAGGTTTTAGCCTACATAATCAAGGTTGTTTTAAAGAATCTGGTTTGAGTTTTATCTCATTATTTTTATGCGTGGTTAATGTGGTTTTTCCCACAACGCCGTGACTGTCCTGGGCCGACCTTTGTAATTGGCCAGGGTGCCGATACATGGAAGAAAAGAAGAGTGGATTTTTGACCCGGTTTCGAGTTTTTAAATTTGACGAGGTGACAGTCCCCATATGGCCTTTGTGGTCGGTGGGGCTTTAAACAACATGATTGGATTGGATTGGATTGGACCCCGTTTTAATCTTTGTATGGTTGTACAGTTTCAATTTGAGATTTAAAATCTGATGAGGTGACAGCCCTGATATGGCTTTTGTGGTCGGCTGGGGTATAAACAGATTGATTTGATTGGATATTTGTCTTGCCGATGTATTTTACATGGAGAATAACTGACCGGAGAGATCGCAAGTAAAAATATTTTTCTAGGAAGAAAATCTGTGTTCACATGAAACAAAAACTTGTTATAAAGCAAGCATAGTTTGACAACCATTCGACCACGTTTGTTAGCAGCCTCAAAGAACAACAGTCATAACTTTTAAATGAATAATAATCTAAATCATGGATAAAAATCATTAAAAAAATTTTGTGGGTTAGGTCTTCTTCACAATAATTATACACCTAAACAGTTCAAAGTCAAAGTCAAATTTTTATTTCCAGAT
>CM060349.1:10561469-10568969 GCA_030674155.1 Stramonita haemastoma
ATGTGCGAATAATCATCCAAGCATCTGCTTATGGAGTGTCGAAATGTCCAGATTATTTGGCACAAGCATTCTACTTCAAACTCCTTATCCTTTTCGCACTTTTCTGTGGGACAACATTTTTAAGTTTTGTGAGAGGATCGGGCTTTTGTCGTCTGATATGTGAAGATGTCATAGTTAGTCCCTGAGGATAATGTTGTTTTAAGGAATTTGATTTTGGTTTTTTGTCATTTTATGTGTGGTTGATTATGGCTTCTCCCACAACGCGGGTGACCGTCGTGGGTTGACCTTTATGGTTGGCCAGGGAGTCGATACAAGGAACGTAGCAGAGTAGGTTTTAAACTCTATTTTACCTGGGGAGCGGACCGAAAGACTATGCTGCATTTCTACAGGGCGTTTGTGCGCTCCAAGTTGGATTATGGCTGTCATGTTTACGGATTGATGAGGCCTTTGTACCTGAAAACTCTGGACCCCACTCACCATCAGGGGCTCAAAATCTGTTTGGGAGCATTTTGAACTTCACCTATTTATAGTCTTTAATATGCGGAAAGGGGGCTGATCTGCCGTCACAAACTGACTCAATTACTACATTTTATCGTATTTGGAGTACAACAGACTTGCTTACGATGATGTTCTCAACCCCCGGTTTCGGGTCAAGTTAAAGAATTCTTATTGAATCTGGTCTTGGTTTTATCTCAGTTTATGTGTGGTTGATGTGGTTTCTCCCACAGCGTGGTGACCAATCCCCAGGTTGACCCTGATATTTAAAAAAAAAAATTATAGCACTTTTAAGTTGGCCAGGGCGTGGGTACAAGGAACGACAATAGAGTTCATTTGATTCCGTTTTAATCTACATATGATTGCACAGTTTTATTCTCAGATTTAAAATTTTACAGACGGCCCTGATATGGCCTGTGTGTCGGCAGGATTATAAGCAGCAAGACTGGATAGTTTGCTATGGCATCAGGATAAGGAATGACAGTAGAACTGATTTTATACCCTGTTTTAATCTGTATATAGTTGTAGTACAATTTTAATCTCAGATTAAAAATTTTACGAAACGAAAGCCCCGATGTGGCCTCTTTGGTCGGCAGGGCTATAAACATAAAGATTGGATGTGATCGTTTTGTGTGCTGTGTGGAACGTTTGTTTGTGTGTGTGTGTGTGTGTGTGTGTGTGTGTGTGAGAGAGAGAGAGAGAGAGAGAGAGAGAGAGAGAGAGAGAGAGAGAGAGAGAGAGAGAGAGAGAGAGAGCTTGAGCTTCGTTTTTTGCTCAGACAGCAAGTATTGTGTGAGTGCGTGTGCGTGTCTGTGTGTGTTTTGGTTTGCGTGCGTGCGTGCGTGTTTGTGTGCGTGCGTGCGTGTGTTCATGTGTGTGTGCGTGTGTATATGTGTGTGTGCGTGCGTGCGTGCGTGTGCATGCATGTGTGTGAGAGAGATCGTTTTTTCGCTCAGACAGCAAGCATTGTTAGGTGTGCATGTGTGTCCGTGCATGTGTGTGTATGCGTGTGTGTGTGTGTGTGTGTGTGTGTGTGTGTGTGTGTGAGAGAGAGAGAGAGAGAGAGAGTGTGTGTGTGTGTGTGTGTGTGTGTGTGTGTGTGTGTGGTGTTGTGTGTGTGTGTGATTTTCGTTATTCGCTCAGACAGTAAGTATTGCTGTCATTTTGCGTGCGTGCGTGCTCTATGTGTGTGCATGCCTTTGTGTGTGTGTGCGTACGTGCGCGTGTGTGTTCGTTTGTGTGTGTGTGTTTGAATGTGTGTGTGTATGTATGTATGTATGTATGTATGTATGTATGTATGTATGTATGTATGTGAAGTAAAAAAATAATAATAATAATAATAATAATAATAATAAATAATGATAAAAGAAAAAAAAATAGTCAGGCCAGTTGCCTATGTCAAGGGGAACAATGGGACGGGGATTATGTCCTGTTGAGTGAGATACGTATTTCTTGAAACATCAGTGCAATATGAACAGCTGTGAAAATGATTTGAATAATCTGTTGGTAGCATTGTCGGCAGAAATGTTAACAATACGCCTCAAAGCATATTAATTTTTTCCATACCAGGCTAAAAACTAAACAAAAGCGTGTAATCATTAAAACCAGCAATATTAAAACGCATGTACTCAAAACTGTTCATAATTACGTTTCTGCATTAAGACAGATGACCTTATATGGGTTGCATATATATACTTTTGATATCTCAATATTCGGCATCAATCCTAGCTATTTTGCTGTGAAACTTGATATATACAATTGCGTTTGCAGACCATCTTTGTATGCGATGACAGTACTACATCATATATACCAAGAGTAGTATCAGTATTTGCGTTTAGTCTGGGGTTAAAGATATACCACGTTTTTTCCCTTCTGAATAATTTAAACTGCTAACTTATTAATATAAAGCGATAATAAAACAAGACTACATAATTGCCAGTCCTTGTTTGAGTCACCTAGGACACATAAAAAGTATCAGTTAGTTCTCCTCTCATATTGACCCTTACTTTTACAGTATTTTACTCTTTTTTTTTCTTCGCTGCCATTTTTTCTGAGTACAGAGGCCAACAATGCCTATCAACCAAATTGAAGACCTTAAAATCTATAAAGGCACAGTACAACTTTCTAAAATTTGCAAACTGTTTCGGAATTAATGATAGAGGGGAAATAAATGCTCAATTATGATAAAATGACCTTTTAATTCTGGCTGTGCTTCAATTGTCATATAATTACGTCTTAATTCTTCCTGTGCTTCAGTTGTGATAAAATCACGTCTTAATTCTGCCTTTCAATTGTGATAGAATTACGTCTTAATTCTTCATCTGCTTCAATTTTGATAGAATTACGCCTTAATTCTGCCAGTGCTTCAATTGAGATATAATTACGTCTTGATTCTTCCTGTGCTTCATTTGTCATAAAATTACGCCTTAATTCTGCCAGTGCTTCAATTGAGATAAAATTCCGTCTTAATTCTTCCTGTGCTTCAGTTGTGATAAAATTGCGTCTTAATTCTTCCTGTGCTTCAGTTGTGATAAAATTGCGTCTTAATTCTTCCTGTGCTTCAGTTGTGATAAAATTGCGTCTCAATTCTTCCTGTGCTTCAGTTATGATAAAATTGCGTCTTAATTCAGCCTGTGCTCCAGTTGTGAAAAAATTGCGTCTTCATTCTGCCTGTGCTTCAATTGTGATACAATTACGTCATAATTCTGCCTGTTCTTCAGTTGTGATAGAATTACGTTTCTCTGCTTCAGTTGTGATAAAATTACGTCTTAATTCTGCCTGTGCTTCAGTTGTGATAAAATTACGTCTGAATTCTGCCTGTGCTTCAGTTGTGATACAATTACGTCTTAATTCTGCCTAAGCTTCAATTGTGAAAAATTGCGTCTTAATTCTCCCTTTGCTTCAATTGTGATAAAATTACGTCTTAATTCTGCCTAAGTTTCAATTGTGATAAAATTACGTCTTAATTCTGCCCGTGCTTCAATTGTCATAGAAATTACGTCTTAATTCTGCCTGTGCTTCAGTTATGATAAAATTGCGTCTTAATTCTGCCTGTGCTCCAGTTGTGAAAAAATTGCGTCTTCATTCTGCCTGTGCTTCAATTGTGATACAATTACGTCATAATTCTGCCTGTGCTTCAGTTGTGATAGAATTACGTCTTAATTCTGCCTGTGCTTCAGTTGTGATAAACTTATGTCTGAATTCTGCCTGTGCTTCAGTTGTGATAAACTTATGTCTTCATTCTGCCTGTGTTTCAATTGTGCTTCAAATACGTCTTAATTCTGCCTCTGTTTCAATTGTGATAAAATTACGTCTTAATTCTGCCTGTATTTGCTTAGTCCTTTTTTTTTTATTTATAAAGATAAACATTTATTCATAATTAGCTATAAACTTTTCGACATATTTTTAATGAGATGCCTTTATAGTTGTCTGGGAGAATTTATGTCACCTTTCTTAAATTATGGCTGAATGACATGTTTCTGACCATTGAAGTGGAAAACTACCAAATGTGAATAACTTGTTGGAAATATTTGTTTTAGAAGTAATGCAGCCTCTGTCAGTCAAGTCAAAAACACTTTAATCATCCCTGAAGGGCAATTACAATACTGACAGGGATATTGATACGAATCGTAATCAAAGACACGAAATAGCTACATTTCATACGTAGCCTCTGGGCTACATACTGATAAAATTCCCCACAGAATCTATCTGGACTGGCTGCTTTAGTGGGTTTTTTAAAATGTATGTATAGCCTGCAATACTTCTTGAGGGGTCATTTCTTGCTCAAGTACTGGGATAGCTTAGTGGTTAGAACATTGTGCTAGCAATCTGACGACCCCGGTTCGATTTCCGTTCAAGGAGATATTTTCCCCTGGAGTTAATATCAGTGTTGACTCCACTCACCCCAGAAGTCCTTAGGACGAGACTATAAATCGAGGCCCTGTGTGCGAACGTACGCAGAACATCTTGCGCACACGTTAAAACATGTTCTGTTTTTTGGAAGAGTAGGCCGTTGTGTGCCTGTGAGAACAGATGACAAAAATTGACAAAACCGCATACACACAGGAACTGGATGTAAAAAAAAAAAAAAAAGCACATGAGTGCTTATTCCATTATCATCGATATAAAAGAATAAATAAATGAATAAATAAATAATGCTCAGACAGACAATAACTTTATATACATACTTGCCCAGGCTTTGCGCTCTAAAGACTAGAGCGCAACTCCATAGTCTTCCGAGACTGATGGGTGCCTACTACTACTGCTCAGACAGACAATAAACTTTAACAGATTCGCCCTAACTTGAAAGAATTCTTCCCTTTGTATACCAGGGGGAAAAAACGAAAGAAAGAAATGGTACCCAAAACGATACACACGGGTCACTCTCGTATCACTCGCGTTCATTTTCTTAATTAAAGGAGAGGGAACCCCATGGTGTATGACTTGTGATGTGCGAGTAACCATCAAGCATCTGAGCTTCTTCTGGAGTGTCAGGATGTCCAGAATATTAGGCACAAGGATTTTGCTGCAGACTCCCTAAAGGTCCCTTTTTTCGCAATGTTATGTTGAACAACATCTTTAAGTTGTTGAGAGAATCGGATTTCTTCGTCTGATATACGTGAAGAAGTCCTAGTTAGGCACTAGGAACAAGGTAGTTTTAGGGAGTCCGATTTTGGTTTTATCTCATTTTATGTGGTTGATGTGGGTTTTCCCACGACGCGGTGGCCCTCCTGGGTTCACCCTTATGGTTGACCAGGGCGTCGATACAAGCAAGGATAGTCGAGTTGGTTTTATAACCTGTTTTAATTTGTATATAGTCGCACACTTTTAATACGAGTTTTAAAATGTGACGAGGTGACAGCCCCGATATGGCCTGTGCGGTCGGCGGGGCTCTAAGCAACATCATTGGATTGGATTGGAGTATCGAGATGTACATGACATTAGGCACAAGCATTTTACGGCAGACTCCCTTAAGATCCCTTTTTTCGCAATGTTTTGTTGGACAACGTTTTTAAGTTTGTGAGAGAATCAGGGTTTTTTTTTGGTCTGATATGCGTGAAGAAGTCCTAGTTAGGCACTAGGAACAAGATTGCTTTAAGAAATCTGATTTTGGTTTTATCTTATTTTATGTGTGGTTGATGTGGTTTCTTCCACAATACGGTGACCGTCTTGGGATAACTCTAATGGTTGGCCAGGGCGTTGATACAAGGGAGTACAGTGGAGTTGATCTACCCTGTTTTGATTTGCATCATATAGTTGCACAGTTTTATGTTGAGATTTAAAATTTTGCAAGGTGACGTCCCTGATATGGCCTCTGCGGTCAGCTGGGCTATAAACAAGAAGATTGGATTGCATTGGATTGGATGCACATGCGCGCGCGCACACACACACACACGCACACACATACATACACTCACACTCACAAACACTCACACACTCACACACACACACACACGCACGCACGCACCACACACACACACACACACTCACACACACGCGCACATACACACACACACACACACACACTCACACACACGCGCACATACACACACCACACACACACACACACACACACACACACACACACACACACACACACACCATATTTACAAACAGATACATTCTTAGGATCAAACTGAAAAAAATATAGATCTATATGCACTTCAAAATTACATCATGCCATAGATTTTTCTATTTCCTTTTTATTTAACAAACACTCACTGCTTGTGCTATAAATTTTACATTGTCTTTAATTTTCTTTTCCTGACATTTAATGCTTGCGCTATAAATATTGCTTCTGATCGAATCGTGTTTTCAACGTTATGTGAAAGAATAATAGTCGATTTGATTTCATCAGGAACACAAAGAATGATTTCAGTATGGTACAGTGTTTTTTTTCGTATATCCAGTCATAAACACTTTAATCATCCCTGAAGGGCAATTACAATACTGATAGGCATTTTGATACGAATCATAATCAAAAGACTCAAGATAGCTACATTTCATATTAAATTTTGTTCAAACATTTTATGATAGCTTCAAAAAAATATCGTTATAAGTAGTACAATGAAACAAAAAAAATATTTTATCTTCCACGCTTCCTTCACAAGTTGGGCAATTTACATAGGTATAATTGCGTGAGAATCCCCGTTTACAATTATTTAAACCCCACACTCTGAGTCAAAGTTTTGTCAGGCAATTTCTTCGCCACTTCTTTGTTACACACGACAGTTATTTCTCTGCTTGAAAAATGCTTTTACATTAGCTGAACCATCCACATTTGTTTTTAATCCAAATCTGAATGCTAATTTTTGTTTGAAACAAGAGGTAAGCCTCTCTGTAAATCCATGAATAAAAGTGGACTTATAACCTACACGCTCGATTAACCACGCCGAACATCTTGCGCACACGTTAAATCCTGCTCCGCTTTTCGTAAAAGTAGGTCATTGTATGCTGGTGGGAACAGATAACAAGATTAACAAAACTGCATGCACACGGGGATTTGATGTAAAAAAGCACATGAGTGCTTATTTCATTACCCTAGATATAAAAAACCATTAAAAATAAACAATAATAATGACAATAATAATAATAATAATAATAACAAAAACAACAACAACAACAACCACACAATGCCGAATCCGTTCTCTGTAAGCTTTTTTTGGGTACATTTTATACCCAATTGAAATTACTAGAATCGTGTTATATTACAAGCATTCCTTTAGCTTGACGGCATAATTATTCTTGAACGAGTTTTAGGCAATATCTAATATATTTAACAGCTGTTCTGATATGAAGTGGATATCTGCCAGTCTCTGCATATACTTGTTTGTTGGAGGCATGAAGGGGAACATTGAAGAATCTTTTAATAGCAGAAGTATGCACTGCTTCAATTTGCTTACATTTAGTCTCTAAGCCCCATATTTCACTGATATACATAAAAAAAAAGTTTATTTTGTAAGTCAGAAAATTTCCAATTTTAATGAATTTGGATCTGATTACCTT
>CM060349.1:10573969-10582137 GCA_030674155.1 Stramonita haemastoma
AGCAAGGACAGTAACGTTGGTTTTATACCCCGTTTTAATCTGTATAGAGTTGCACAGTTTTAATCTGAGGTTTAATTTAAATTTGACGAGGTGACAGCCTTGATATGGCCTGTGTGGTCGGCGGGGCTATAAACATCATCATTGGATTGGATTGGATCGCCTGATATGGTCTCTGTGGTCAGCATGGCTACGAACAGTGCAGTATGAATCTTTTTTTTTCTCTTCCTCCACTAAAGCTTTGAGGATCACCAAGTAGTAAGATTTTGCGTATGTGACCGTTTTTGCGCACCAGTAAGGTAGCCGCATTCCAACTTAAGGGTGGAATGTATGTGATTGAAGCAGCCCTTTGAAGACCATTTATGGCGCACAATTGCATTGGATTGGATTGAATTTACGAGGTGGCACCCCTAATATGGCTTCTGTGGTCAGCGGGGCTATTAAATATCATGATTGGATTGGATTGATTGGATTGGATTGAATTTACGAGGTGACAGGCCCTCATATGGCCTGTGTGGTCGGCGGGGCTATAAACAACATGATTGGATTGGATTGAAGACCTGTCTTTCCGAGGAGGTTGAAAACTATTCCCATGATGAGACAGGAGAACTATATCTGTGGACGTACCAAAACCCGTTTGCTGAGGCCCAGGATTTGGTCTACAACCGCCATAAATGAAGAAAGCTGTGTTCTCCCCGTCAGTATGAAGCACCTACTTCCACTCTTTGTTAAAAAGGTGTTTTTTTTTCAATCTAATCAATTTTACCCATTTATTTAGAGAATCATGGAATAAGCACTCATGTGCTTTTTTTTACATCCAGTTCCCCGCGGGCATGTGGTTTTTGTCATTGTTGTCATCCGTTCTCACCGGCACGCAATGGCCTACCTTAACGAAAGACGGAACAGGTTTTAACGTGTGCGCAAGATGTTCTGCGCACATTCGCACACGAAACCTCTATATTATTCGGTCTCTGAGGACAAGGTTGTTTTAAGGAATCTGGCGCGTGTGTGATCGATGTAGGTTTTTCTTACAACGAAGTGGCCGTCCGAGGCTGACCCTTATTGTTGACCAGGGCGTCCATACAAGCGAGGACAGAAAAGTTGATTTTATACTCCCGTTTAAATCTGTACGTAATTGCAACCGTTTTAATCTGAGTTTTAAATTTGACGAGGTGAAAGCCCCGATATGGCCTGTGTGGTCGGCGGGGCTATAAACAACATGATTGGATTGGTTCGGGGAGGGGGGGATTCGTTTTGGAGATTTTTGTTGTTGCGTCTAATAAACTCCCCCCCCCCCCTCACCCAATCCGTAACTAACCTTACTAACAACCCACCACCACCACCACCACCACCACTGCCACCCAAACCCCAACTAACCCTAGTAACACAAACAGCATCTAACAACCCCCCCCCCCCCCCCCCCCCTCCACATCGCCCAATCTCTAAGTAACATTACTAACACTGACTGCCTCTAACAAACTCCCCCCCACCCCACCCTCACCCCCATCACCCAATCCGTAACTAACCTTACTAACACGAACTGCGTCTAACAACCCCCCCCCCCCCCCTTCCATTACCCAATTCGTAACTTATCTAACACCGACTGCTTCTAACAACCCCCTCCATCATCACCCAATCCGTAAGAAACCTAGCACTGACAGAGTCTAACAAATCTCCCTCCCCCCCTCCATTACCCAATTTGTAACTAACCTTAATAACACTGACCGCGTCTAACAACCCCCCCCCCCCCCCCAACATCATCACCCAGTCCGTAACAAACCTTACTAACACCAACTACGTCTTACAAACTCCACCTCCCACCCCACCCCCACCCCTCACCCCATCACCCAATCTGTAACTAACCTTACTAACACCGAGTCTTAACAAACCCCGGCCCACCCCCCACCCCCATCACCTCATCTGTAACTAACATTACTAACACCGACACCGTCTAACAAACTCACCACCACCTCCACGCCACCACCCAATCCATAACTAACCTTACTAACACAGACAGCGTCTAACAAACTCCCCCCCCCCCCCCCCACCACCACCACCACCACCACCATCACCTTACTAACACTGCTGTGTGTAGCAAACTCACTAGTACCGCTGTTGTAAAGTAACCTTCACTACGTTTGTTGTTTGTTTGGCCTTTTTTTTTTACAATTATCATCATCTAACTCATTTATTTTCTTAAATTTTTGTGCAATAATCCTCGCTAACACTGTGGCAGACTTTCACAAACACTCACAAGACTTTCACGAACACTGTCACATACTTTCACTGTCGAAAACTTCCACTAGCATTGTCACACACTTTGACTTACACTGTAACACTTTCACTAAACACTGTCACACACTTTCACTACCACTGTCACACACTTTCACTAACACTTGTCACACACTTTCACTAACGCTGTCACACACTTTCACTTAAACACTGTCACAGACTTTCACTAACATTGTCACAGACTTTCACTGACACTGTCACAAATTTTCATTAACACTGTCACAAACTTACTTTCACTTACACTGTCACAAACTTTCACTAACACTGTTACACACTGTCACTAACACTGTCACAATCACTAACACTGTCACACACTTTCACTAACACTGTCACACACTGACTTTCACTAACACTTGTCATACACTTTCGCTAAAACTGTTACACACTTCCACTAAGTCTGCCACACACTTTCACTAAAATTGTCAGAGACTTACTTTCACTAGCACTGTCACAGACTTTCACTGTCACACATTTTCACTAACACTGTCCACACACTTTTCACTAACACTGTCACACACTTTACTAACACTGTCACACACTTTCTTTCACTAACACTGTCACACACTTTAACTCACACTGTCACACACTTTCAATAACACTCACAAACTTTCACTAACACTGTCACTGACTTTCATTAACACTGTTACAGACTTTCATTAACACTGTCACACACTTTCATTAACACTGTCACACACTTTCATTAACACTGTCACACACTTTCACTAACACTGTCACTTTCACTAACACTGTCACACACTTTCACTGTGACACTTCCACTCACACTGTCACAGACTAACACTGTCACAGACTAACACTGTCACAGACTTTCCCTTGCACTGTCACATACTTTCACTAACACTGTCACACACTTTTCACTAACACTGTCACACACTTTTCACTAACACTGTCACACACTTCTACATCATTATCACTGTCACACACTTTCACTTACACTGCGACACACTTTCACTAACACGGTCACAAACTTTCACTAACACCGTCACAGACTTGCACGGAAAGCAGAGATGACACTGCCGACTTTACCGGGTGAGTTCGGTTTTTTTTTAAAGGTTGTTTTTATTTGGTGTTTGTTGTTGTTTTGTCATGTTATCATGATAGATAATATGTGATAGATGTGGATTTTCCCACTACGCGGCACCCGCCCTAGGCTGACCCTTATGTTAGGCCCTGTTCGCCTATCTAACCACACACACACACACACACACTCACACACACACGCACACGCACGCACGCACGCGCGCGCGCACACGCGCGCATGCACACACTCACACACACACACACACACACACACACACATACACACACACACACACACACGATGAGATTTAAAAACATTTTTACCTGCTGTACCTAGTTTGTCACTGGATCAGATTTTGTCTGAACCTTCTTTGCTGTTGGACATTGTGTTAGCGTTGAAAAGAAGTCCAATAATCCAGTTTTTGTAGTGTTAGGATTAGTTCTTATTTCAGCATTGTTAAATGACATTTTTCAGTTTATTGTTAACTCTTTCAGGTTTGTTTTTGTTTTTTGTTTGTTTGTTTGCTTGTTTTTGTTTGTCTAAAATCACAAAATGTGAATAGACGTTAAACTGAAGATACATTACATTACACACACACACACACTGCAGCACACGTTAAAATATGTTCCACCTGTCAGAAAAATAGACAATAATTATTTACAAAACTGCATGCACATGGCAATTGGATGGGGAAAAAAGGGCACACGAATGTTAATGTTTATTATCCTCGAAATAGATGAAGGAAAGAAAAGAGAGAGAAAAAAAAACACACACACACACACGCATGCGCGCACACACACAAACACACACACACACACACACACACACACACACACACACACACACACACACACACACGGGGGACGGGATAGCCTAGTGGTCAGAACATTGCGCTCGCACTTTTACGACCTGGGTTCGATTCCCAGTCGAGGGGATTTTTCCTCTAGAGTTAACGTCAGCGCTGACTCCACTCCCCCCCCCCCCCCCCCCCCCCCCCCGAAAGTCCTTCGAGACTATAAACCGAGGCGCCGTGTGCGAGATGCAGAACATCTTGCGCACACGTTAAATACTGTTCCGCTTTTCGTAAGAGTAGGCCATCGTGTGCTGGTGAGAACAGATGACAAGATTTACAAAAACTGCATATACGTGGGAACTAGATGTAAAAAAAAAAAAAGAGCACATGAGTGCTTATTCCATTATCCTTGATATAAAAGATTGAAATAATAAACAAACACACACGCACGCACGCGCGCGCGTGTGAAACATTTGAAGAAACATGTGGTGGCCAAATCATAAATCCACTTTTTTATGCTTGAGGTTACCTTACATCTGGTCGCTTTGTAAATTGTTTTTCTTAACCTTGTTTCGTTTGCGCGCGCACGCGCATGTGTGTGTGTATGTGTGTGTGTGTGTGTGTGTGTGTGTGTGTGTGTGTGTGTGTGTGTGTTATTGTTGTGTTTTATGTTTGGGTTTTTTTCATGTCTGTTTGAATTAAGCTATATTGTACTGTATTGGAGTTTTTTCTTATATTTTGTGAAGTATGATTTTTTAAAGATTTTTCCTTGTTCATTGTGTTCTTTTTTTTTTACATGGATCAACACTGTCTTTTAAATGCTTTTATGATTTTGTGTGTGTGTGAGGACAGGAGGAGAAAAAAGTTGTGTACATATATTCTTTTACCTTCAATAAAAATCATTTTGACTTGACTTCACACACACACAACACACACACACACACACACACACACACACACACACACACACACACACACACACACACATGGATGAGACTTTAAACCGAGGCCCCGTGTGCGAACGCACGCAGAACATCTTGCGCACACGTTAAATCCTGTTCCGCTTTTCGTAAGAGTAGGCCATCGTGTGCCGGTGGGAACAGATGACATGATTTACAAAACTGCATACACACGGGGACCGGATGAAAAAAAGCATATGATTGCTTATTCTGTTATCCTCGATATAAAAGAATAAATAAATAAAAATAAATAAAACACTCGCAAATAGGCAGATACTAGTTTAAAGGGAAACAACTCGTTCCATGTTATCAACACCGAAACCTAACAAGGGAGAGTACTCTGTTGCTAGGAAGCAAGATGGCTGATTAAGCGGGGACGCGGTAACACAACAGAGAGAGACCTTTGAGATCGCCATCACAGCGCCAAAAAACAAACCCGATCGCTTCGACAGTGGAACGTTCGCTGAATTAGATCATCATGAGCAGCAAGCTGAATGTCAAACAAGGGAAAAAGGACCGGCCTAAGTCGTCAGGTAAGCATCGTTTTTTCTTTCGTAAAGTAGTGGTGGATTGGGGACACTTGCTTAGATTCAGATGGCACTCGTTTGAAGACGCAACGATTGCAACGGTGGTTCGGTTCAGTTCTGTTTTTATGTCTCGGCCGCGTCAAACTTTTTTGTATGCAGTACACTGATTAGGTCCATCAAGAAACTTGTTAAATCGCTTCTGTTTTGTTTTTCTTCTAGATTGTTGCAAGCTAGCTCGCAGTGTGTGTGTGTGTGTGTGTGTGTGTGTGTGTGTGTGTGTGTGTGTGTCAAATCAGATCAAATCAGGGTGTTTTTTTTCGAGAATCAGGAATAGGCATTCATTTGGTTTTTTTTTTTTAAACATCTATTCCCAGCCCTTATCTCTAGATATCAGTGTGTGTGTGTGTGTGTGTGTGTGTGTGTGTGTGTGTGTGTGTGTGTGTGTGTGTGTGTGTACTGTGTGTACTCTGTGGTGTGTGTGTGTGTGTGTGTGTGTGTGTGTGAACTGCATTGTGCATTTGTACATCTTGTCATTTTTCCTCAGCCTTCTATTAGTCCTACCCATCCCACCAGTATAATCACGCCCTTGCATGTGGAGAATGTTATTAATTTATTATGCATGTTTTTAAGAAAGAATGTGGCAGGATGATTTAGAAGTTCATCAGCCTAACAAATAGTTTTATTTACTATTTATTTAAATCTTATTGTTTTATTTGTTCATTTTATATTTTATACCGCTTTAAGTTACAGCAGATTTTTCTGCGTGAACCGTGAGGTTCATGGTTGGATTCCCATCCTCGCCCATTTCTTCCAAGTTTGAGGGGAAAATGAAACTGAATCTAGTGAATGTTTTCTTTAAGAGGAGACTCTAAACTAGTTAGACTTGTATGCTTACAGACTTGCGCACATCAAAATAACCTACAACACTTTAAAATCAAAAAGAGCAGGGCCTAGGCAGGTACCTCTAAACTGTCCTGATAAAATTGGCAGGTTCAATTCCCAACTGCATTCTTAAAGTTGAAATGTGGCTCCTGAAATGGAATAAAAACTGGTTGCATGTATATACACAAAATTTTCACCATTAGTGAACTGGGGAGCTCCAGCCAAGGAACAACAAAAGAAAGACTCATCATGCATAGATCAGAAATTTATTCATTTATTCTTGTTTTAGTATTTCTCAGGCAAGCGAATAAGTTAAAGAAGCTAAAGAACCTGTCATACTTTGAAACTTTGTTGACTGATATTTTTCTATGGTTAAATATGAAAAAAGGCCGCCCCAAGGAAACTTGGAGGAGAACAGTAGAGAGGGAGATGAAGGAAAAGGGTTGGACATGGGCCGTCTGGAGCATATTTCAGCCGACCGACATCATTGGCGGGCTCTAGTTGAGGCCTTATGTCCTACCTGAGCACAAAGAGGACTAGATATATATAAATATGAAAGAAAAGACAGAAAATTTATTGTATTTATTTATTTATTTATTCTTTTATTTTGAGGATAATGGAATAAGCACTCTGTGCTTTTTTTAACATCTAGTCCCCGTGTGTAGGCAGTTTTGTCAGGTTTTTCATCTGTTCCCACCGGCACACAATGGCCAACTCTTTAAAAAACGGGACAGGATTTAACATTTGCGCAAGATGTTCTGCGTGCGTTCGCACACGGGGGCACACATCATGAAAAGGATGTTGCCAGGGGTATTTTGTATTATATATGATACATGTCAGATTAGTAACAGTCTAACACTGACAGACCTCAAGCACCTTAGTTAGAGATCTAGCTAGCCTGAACAACCAGGTTGAAGAATCCCCAAGCTTGAGTGTGTATTTGTTTGTTTTTGTCTGTGTGTCTGTGTATGTGTGTAGGGGGGGGGGGGGGAATACAAGCATAGGGATAGCACATGCACACTCATTAAAAGGTCCTTCGGATGAGACTATAAACCTATAAACCGTGGCCCTGTGTGTGAACGCACGCAGAACATCTTGCACACACGTTAAATCCTGTTCCGCTTTTCGTAAGAGAAGGCCATAGTGTGCCAGTGGGAACAGATGACAATATTTACACAACTGCATACACACAGGGACTGGATGAAAAAAAGCACATGAGTGCTTATCCCATTATCCTCGATGTAAAAGAACAAAATAAGATAAATAAATAAATAAAATAAAATTTTTAAAACTCATATGCACACATGGCACACATGTGCTCAGTACTGTATGATGTATCCATATCATAAGCGTCGACATGCTGTGGAATGCACCTGCAGACAGGCATAATAATTCATGCACACCAACATGCACATGTTGTAAGTTTACACTCAGTATTAAAAATCATTCCTTTTTAAATTACATGATTGGCCTCATTTACAGTACTCTAGTCTTGTTGGTCTCTCTGTGTTCTTAACTCCTTCACTCTCCTTCTGTCAGTCTGTCTCTGTCTCTGTCTCAGATTGTCTGTGTGTCTGTCTCGGTGTCTGTCTGTTTCTCTTTCTGTCTCTGTCTGTCTGTCTGTCTGTCTGTCTGTCTGTCTGTCTGTCTGTCTGTCTGTCTCTCTCTCTCTCTCTCTC
>CM060349.1:10582237-10604737 GCA_030674155.1 Stramonita haemastoma
TTAAAAACTCTCAAAAACATTTTAACATCTCCCACTCTATGCAGCATCCAGACAATACCATAACCAGTCTCACACAGAATCTCTCTCATATTTGTAACCCAACAACTTTTGCCACATCTGTCCAATTCTAATAACATGGTATATGCTCTGTGGGGTAATCTTTCATTATCCATTTGAACTAATTTCAGACAATATTTTATAGTAGCAACATATGAATTGATGCACAATGGGAATCTTCTAAGGTCTCCATACACCATCTTGTTAGGCATCCTTGTTGGAACACCTAAGAATCGTTTACAAGCTATCAGATGCACTTTTTCAATATGATCTAGTCTATTTATGCCCCATACCTCAGATGCATAGAACAGAATTGGCTGAATTTTTATGTCAGAGATTTTGAAGAATACATTTGAAGTCATTTCCTTGTCTTCGTTAAACACTCTATGTAATTCCATAACAGCTTTCTTTCCTTTAATTGCTAAATGGTCTGTACCCTTCTAGCACTTATCTTAGTGGTGAAATTAAACCCTAAATAAGAATAAATGTTCACTACTGCTAATCTCTTGCCATTATAAAACCATTTCTCATGTCGCCCCAGAAACCCTCCCTTCCTAAACACCATAATTTTTGTCTGATCATTGTTTACATATTGTAGCCCTGTCATGGCCATTGTGGCTGGCTGGATGTAAATAAAATGTGGGAAACAAGTTCTGCTTTGACAGTGTGTGTGTGCATGTGTGTGTGTGTGTGTGTGTGTGTGTGTGTGTGTGTTGTGTGTGTGTGTGTGTGTGTGTGTGTGTGTGTGTAGTTCTTCAGTTTAACTCCTTCCAGGAAATAGTGATATCAGATGTGTGTGTGTGTGTGTGCGTGCGTTCGTGTGCGTGCGTGTGCGTGCGTGCGTGCGTGTGTGCATGTGCGTGTGTGTGTGTGTGTGTGTGTGTGTGTGTGTGTGTGTGTGTGTGTGTGTGTGTGTGTGTGTGTGTGAGTGTGTGAGTGTGTGTGTGAGTGTGTGAGTGTGTGTGTGAGTGTTTGTGTGTGTGTGTGTAGTGTGTGTGTGTGTGTGTGTGTGTGTGTGTGTGTGTGTGTGTGTGTGTGAGTGTGTGGTGTGTGTGTGTGTGTGTGAGTGTGTGTGTGTGTGTGTGTTGTGTGTGTGTGTGTGTGTGTGTGTGTGTGTGTGTGTATGCATGCATATATCTGGCTTTCTGCTGCTGACATAAGGATTGTTATAATTATCTGGCTTTCTGCTGCTGACATAAGGATCATTATAATTATCTGGCTTTCTGCTGCTGACATAATTTCATGGATGGTTATCTGCTGCTGACATAAGGATCATTATAATTATCTGGCCTTCTTCTGCTGACATAATTTCATGGATGGTTATAATTATCGGGCTTTCTGCTGCTGACATAATTTCATGGATTTTATAATTATCTGGCCTTCTTCTGCTGACATAATCATATGTATTGTTATAATTAGCGGGCTTTCTGCTGCTGACATAATTTCATGGATGGTTATAATTAATGGGCTTTCTGTTGCTGACATAATTTCTTGGATGTTATAATTACTGGGCTTTCTGCTGCTGACATAATTTCATGGATGGTTATAATTAACGGGCTTTCTGTTGCTGACATAATTTCTTGGATGGTTCTAATTTTCTGGCTTTCTGCTGCTGACATAAGGATCATTATAATTATCAGGCTTTCTGTTGCTGACATAACCATATGTATCGTTATAATTATCGGGCTTTCTGCTGCTGACATAATTTCATGGATGGTTATAATTATCAGGCTTTCTGCTGCTGACGTAATTTTATGGATGCTGCTGACATAATTTTTTGGATTCTTATGATTATCAGGCTTTCTGCTGCTGACATAATTTCATGGATGGTTATGATTATCAGGCTTTCCGCTGCTGACATAATTTCATGGATGGTTATAATTATCAGGCTTCTGCTGCTGACATGATACTCAAAGTGGGTATAGTTATCAGACTTCTGCTGTTTACAAAAGTATGAATGAGTGTTAATAACTGTTAGGCTTTCTGCTGTGGACATGATTACAAGTCAATATGATTATTGCTTTCTCCTACTGACATGATTATGAGTGGATATAATTATCAGAATTCTGCTGCTGACATGATTTCATGGATGGTTATGATCAGGCTTTCTGCTGCTGATATAATTTATGGATGGTTATAATTATCTGGCTTTCAGCTGCTGACATAATTTCATGGATGGTTATAATTATTTGACTTTCTGCTGCTGACATAATTTCATGCATGGTTATAATTATCTGGCTTTCTGCTGCTGACATAATTTCATGGATGCTGCTGACATAATTGTATGGATTCTTATGATTATCAGGCTTTCTACTGCTGACATAATTTCATGGATTGTTATATGGTTTTCTGCTGCTAACATGATTTCATGGATGGTTGTAATTGTATGGCTTTCTGCTGCTAACATAATTTCATGGATGGTTATAATTATCAGGCTTTAGCTGCTGACATAATGATATGAGTGGATATATTTATCAGACTTTCTGCTGCTCTCATGATTATAAAATTGTTCTAAGTATCATGCTTCTACTGCTGACATAATTATAAAAGTGGTTGTAATTACCAAACTGTAGACATGTCTGTCTACAGGGATGTTGGGATGTTGTCTATTGGGGTCATGTTTCTGCACATGTCTGTCTACAGATTGTAGGGATGTTGTTTATTGGGGTCATGTTTCTGCATGTCTGTCTACTGACTGTAGAGATGTTGTTTATTGGGGTCATGTTTCTGCACATATCTGTCTACAGACTGTAGGGATGTTGTTCTCATCAGGGCTTTTGTTTCTGCACAAGTCTGTCTACAGACCCCATGCTCACACTTCAGCCTTGGTATGGCCTCTGTGGTTGGCTTGGCTGAAAGCATCATTCAGGATTGATTGATTGATTGAAGCCGTTTTCAACAGCCAGGTGTTGTGATAGTGATGCTGAGGACTTTTAGAATCTGCTGTGTTTCATATCACTCAGTGTTGGTGCTTAGGGGGGAGGGGAGGAGAGAGAGAGAGAGAGAGAGAGAGGGAGAGGAGAGTGAGAGAGGGAGAGAGGAGAGAGAGAGAGAGAGTGTGTGTGTGTGTGTGTGTGTGTGTGAGAGAGAGGGAGGCAAGGCAAGGCAAATTCTTTTATTCGAGGATAATAGGAGAGAGAGAGAGGGAGGGAGGGAGGGAGAGAGAGAGAGGGAGACAGACAGACAGAGAGAAGAGAGAGAGAGAGAGGAGAGTGAGATGAGAGAGAGAGAGAGAGTGGAGTGAGTGAGTGAGTGAGAGAGTGTGTTTGTGTTTGTGTGTGTGTGTGTGAGAGAGAGAGAGTGAGTGAGTGTCAAGACTGAAGAATTTAATTGTATAGGCCATTCAACCGGTTACAATTCCATTAGTAATCATGTATGACTGAATGCTTTGAATACAATATTCTACTAGTACAAAAGCACAATTTGAAAGCAACATCAATTGAGAGAGACAGAGAGAGAGATAGAGTGAGACACAGAGAGAGAGAGAGAGAGAGAGTGTGTGTGTGTGTATGTGTGTGTGTGTGTGAGGAGGTAGGGGGGGGGGAGAGAGAGAGGGCATGCAGTATTGGGACTTACGATATCAAGACGATTTTCTAAAATCTGACCGGAATTCCCTGAAATCAAAGACTGTCTTTGTATTCAAAAAAGATCCCTTAGTCTTGTGTGGACTGTGAAGATTTCCCAGGGACTTTCTCAAGTCTCCCAGGATTCATTATAAATCCCAACCAAAGCAAGTATGTAACCAGTCATACAAGTAAAACAGACAGACAAGCAAGCAACAAACACACATACAGGCAGTGAAAGGAGATGACAGTGACACAGGCACAGTGTCACAGGCACAGACAGTGACATAGACAGTGACAGTGACACAGACAGTGACACAGGCACAGACAGTGACACCGACACCTACAGTGACACCGACAATGACACAGTGACACAGACAGTGACACAGACCCCTACAGGTAAATAGACAATTCCTGGAGAAGGATCATCAGTTCAACTGTTCGGAGTGATTGACTGTGATTGCTACAGACCAAACTGTACAGATGTCAATGTTCAATCGTCATTCAATCAACAAATCAGTTGATGAAGAAGCCGTTCAGTTAGCAACCATTCAGTTCATTTGTGAAGTAATCTGTTAGCAAAACACTTCCTCATAATTAAACATAGGTAACAGGCATAGTTTTCCCTAAGCAACCCCAATATGCTGGAAAACTCCATGATTATGACCTGGTAAAACATGATTATGATCATCCTGTTGACTGTTTCATCTGAATCTCAATCTCCACCTGTATGTGAGCCTGTGTACTAGCAGGGCTGGTTTGTGGTGTGTGTGTGTGTGTGTGTGTGTGTGTGTGTTGTGTGTGTGTGTGTGTGTGTGTGTGTGTGTGTGTGTGTTGTGTGTTGATCCTTGGAAGAAACTTGCTTGTGTTGTTGTATGAAGCAGATCTTTGACTGTGCCTAATACCTTGTATCAGAATATCGTGTGTGTGACTGTGTGTGTGTGTGTGTGTGTGTGTGTGTGTGTGTGTGTGTGTGTGTGTGTGTGTGTGTGTGAACATAAGCTTGTTAAGAGTTATTAGAGAACTGCCTTGTGTTGTATGAAGTAGATCTTTGACTGCCTGATACCTTGTATCAGAATATAGTGTGTGTGACTGAGTGTGTGTGACTGAGTGTGTGTGTGTGTGTGTGTGTGGTGTGTGTGTGTGTGTGTGTGTGTGTGTGTGCATGCGCGTGCGCGTGTGTTAATCGTTGATCCTTCCTAGGGAGAAACTTGCTTGTGTTGTATGATTGAAGTAGATCTTTGAATACCTGATACTTTGTATCAGAATGTAGTGTGTGTGTGGGTGAGTGTGTGTGTGTGTGTGTGTGTGTGTGTGTGTGTGTGTGTGTGTGTGTGTGTGTGTGTGTGTGTGTGTGAGATCCTTCCTAGGGAGAAAATGCCTTGTGTTGTGTGAAGTAGATCTTTGACTGCCTGATACCTTGTATCAGAATATAGTGTGTGTGTGACTGAGTGTGTGAGTGGTGTGTGTGTGAGTGTGTGTGTGTGTGTGTATGTGTGTGTGTGTGTGTGTGTGTGTGTGTGTGTGTGTGTGTGTGTGTGTGTGTGTGAGTGTGGTGTGTGTGTGTGTGTGTGTGTGTGTGTGTGTGTGTGTGTGTGTGTGTGTGTGTATACACAAGCCTGTTTGACATTTGAAAATGATTCTGACTTTAGACAATCCCAAGAGTTTTGGATTCTACTGTTGATGTTTTGTTGTTACAGTTGATAGTACATTCTGTGTCCATTGTATGCCTGTGATCATTGTATGTCTGTGATTCCATGAATGTAAAGCACTGTGCTAACTGTGTGAGAGGAAAAGTGCTCAAAATGTCTGGTATTCTAAACAGCTTGTCTGAAAGCTTTGACATAGTTTCTTTAGGATTTCCTTGTGAATTTCTTTATAATAGAAAAAAAAATTGTGGTATTCTTATTCTGTGCACAGTGTTGTTAAAGTTATTACAGAACTGTACTATCATGCGTCATTTTCAGACAGTGATGTTATTAGAGAACTGTATTATAAAGTGTCATCTCCATACAACAGACAGTATTGTTAGAGTTATTACAGAACTGTACTATTATGTATCATCACCATACAACAGACAGTATTGTTAGAGTTATTAGAGAACTGTACTATTATGTAGTATCTCCATACAACAGACAGTATTGTTAGAGTTATTAGAGAACTGTACAATAATGTATCATCACCATACAACAGACAGTATTGTTAGAGTTATTAGAGGACTGTACTATTATGTATCATCACCATACAACAGACAGTATTGTTAGAGTTTTTAGAGAACTGTACTATTATGTAGTATCTCCATACAACAGACAGTATTGTTAGAGTTATAATAGAACTGTACTATTATGTAGTATCTCCATACAACAGACAGTATTGTTAGAGATGTTAGAGAACTGTACTATAATGTAGTATCTCCATACAACAGACAGTATTGTTAGAGTTATAATAGAACTGTACTTCATTTTCACTCAACAGATTTCTCCCAGTGAAATTCAAGTTGCTCCCTCAGGGAAAGTGCATCACCACAGTGCTTTCTGTCTGTCTGTCTATCTGTTTCTCTTTCCCAACCCCTTTGTCTGAATGTCCAGGACACAATCCTCAGCCTACCACTGTAGATTTGCTTTCATGACTTCAGCTTGTAATGAAGACATAAATTACAGTTACCATGTTAACAGAATTAGATTCTTCTGAAAATTGTTAGAGCAATTATCAGCGAAAGAGAAAACCCACAAAAAACAATTTAGTTTAATTTTAAAGCAGTTCTTTAAAAAAGAAAGAAAGAAAGTCAGTCAGAATCTGCTGATGCAGTGTTGATATCATTTCTCAAATAATGAAAAGTGGGAAAAGGTAAGTTTGTACAAATAGTAGAGGAAAGCAAGTTTGTACTAAGAGCAAGGGAAAGTTTGTACTAACAGTAGGGGGGAAAAGCTTGTAAGTTTAAGAGTAGGGGAAAAACCTTGTACTAACAGTAGGGGAAAAGAAGCTTGTAAGTTAAGAGTAGGGGGGGGGGGGAAAGCTTGTATTAAGAGAAGGGGAAAGAAGATTGTAAGAAGAGTAGGGAAAAAGGAAGTTATTATGAAAGTAGTGGAAAGGAAATATACAAGCAGTGGAAGGGAACTTTAGAGTTGATTTTAAGGGGGGGGGGGGGGGGGGGGGGCACTTTCTGAAAGTGAAATAAGTCAATAGCAGGAGGAAAGGATTTTGCAGAGAAAAACTCCCTTCAGCTGTCAAGTGAGTACCAAGGACAGGTTTGTATGTCGGGCTGTGATATTTTTCAGGCTACAGGTTGCATAGTGTTCAGCATTAATTGACATTTATAAAGAATCAGGTGTAGGTCATTGCAGGCCATGTTTTATGATGTATAGAAAAAGGACTGGTGGGTATCTCCTGTGCATTGATATCAGTACATGGAGAGAGAGAGAGAGAGAGAGAGAGAGAGAGGTGAGAGAGAGAGGAGAGAGAGAGAGGAGATGAGAGAGGGGAGAGAGAGAAGAGAGAGAGAGAGAATCAGGCCACTCTTCATCAACATTGCTGCAGGTATGCCAAGCATAGGCTTTCTCTGACTTCCTCGTGTGTGTTTATTTATTTATTTACTTATTTATACTTTTATTTTGAGGATGATGGGATAAGCACTCGAATTCTCCTCGACCAAGAATCGTGTGTGTGTGTGTGCTGTGTGCGTGTGTGTGTGCGTGCGTGCGTGCGAGCGAGCAAGAGAGAGAGAGAGAGAGAGGGGGGGGGGGGGGAGAGAGGGAGAGAGAGAGGGAGAAAGGTTTTTTGCATGTGTACATAGATTGTGAGGGGGTTGTGTTTGTATCATGTGTATGTTGTGGGGTGGGGTGTTGGGTTTGCCTGTGTAGGAATGCATGCTGTGTCAGTCAGCAGTGTGTGTGTGTGTGTGTGTGTGCTGGAGTCACAGATGTCAGTTCAGTGCAGTTTTCAGTGTGGACCTCTGTCAGGGGATATCTCTGCCAGTGAAATTTCCATACACTTAAATGCTCTATTTGGAGAAGGAAAAACATTCCTATCTGACCATGCGGTGATAATGTCTCATCATTCATGTCTGACCATGCAGTGATAATGTGTCATCATTCCTATCTGACCACACAGAGATCCACAGCAACAGCAGTTTTTAAAATTGTTTATTTTATTTTATTTTTTTATTTCGAGGATAAAGAATAAGCACTCATGCTTTTTTATGTCCGGTCCCTGTGTTTATGCAGTTTTGTAAATGTCCTCTGTTCCCACCGGCACACGATGGCCTACTCTTACGAAAAGAGGAACAGGATTTAACTTGCGCAAGATGTTCTGCGTGTGTTCACACACGGGGTCTCGGTTTATGGTCTCATCTGAAAGACTTTTGGGGAGAGTGGAGTCAGCACTGATGTTAACTCCAGGAGAAAAATCTCCTCAACGGGAATCGAACTCGGGTTGTCAAATTGCGAGCGCAATGTTCTGACCACTAGGCTTCCCGTCCCTCAGTTCAGTGAATGAAGTCACCAGGCAGGACCTGCACCACTTTTCTCTGTAGTAGTCAGCAATAATGAAGGGAGGAGGAGGGGGGGTAGAGATAATGATCCTTTATGACTTCAATTATTGATGTGGCTTTGAGGGGAGGGAGGGGGCCGGGGGTGATTATGACTTAAATTAATCATCGATGTGGGGGGGGGGGGGGGTTATGACTTAAATTAATCATTGATGCAGGGGAGGGGGGAGTATGACTTAAATTAATCACTGATGTAGCTGGGAGGAGGGGGGTTTCTTATTTTTTGTTAATCATGTAAGAGAAGGGGGGGGGGGGGGAGTTGATGGTAACTTTGTCGTAATATCTCTCTTGTTATTTTTGTTGTGTGTGGTGTTTTTACTTTCTTTCTTTTTTTTTTTTTAAAATATAGTATTACTATTGTTATTTATGTGACAGGGGTGGTAGGGGCTTTGACTGTAATATGTGGTAGGTCCGTATGAATAGCATCCTCACTTTCTGGAAATTTTATATTTGGAAATTCCTCTTTTCTAGCCTCTCTTTGTGTCTGCCCTTATCCATTTTCCCTGTCACCTTCTTCTTGTCTATTTTCTGCCGTCTTGGTCCATTGTCCTGCCTTTTTTTCCATAAAGTTTTATTTATTTATTTATTTATTTATTTATTTTCCATAAAGATTTAAAATTAAAAGATAACAATTCTCTCCCAGGTTGGATGCACTGGGCCTGACTTGTCAAGCACTTAACACCAGTGCAACACATTTGTGACGCTCCACCACATAATGAGACGGATGTGCACATGAGGTCAATTTTTTAGTTATTGACATGTCATTAATGTGCAATAAAGTGGCTATCAAATACAAAAGACAGATTGAAAATCGGACAATTCTGTGCAACATTATTACAAATTGAAATGATAGACTGCAGGATTTGACAAATGAGAAACGGTCAAGTTTATTTCAGTAACAGGTTGCCAGAATGAGTGCTTTGGTATTTTCAAAACACATTTAAAAGCAAAAGGAATAAAAATGATACGTTGATATTTCATTATAAGATAAATAAACAGATCTAGTTTAATAATCAATCAAAATCACAAAATTGACAACTTGACCCCCACCTGCCTTTAAAGGCTCCTAGCGCAAAATTAGGTAATGTGCTAAGCGACTCATTTCGTGGTGGAGCGTCACATTTCCCTTCATATGACAGACGGCAATAGCTGCTCTCTGAGGGTTCAGTGAACAAGTAGAAGAATATGTATTTTTGTGATTGATGTGGTCTGTGGAGGTACTTAATGACTCACCACCCCTGAAACACTACTGTGTTAAGATAAATAAATAGGATGAGAAACACAGGGAGGGCAGTGTGTAGTGTAGCCTGAGATAACAGTGACAGAAATAGAAAGAGCTCATCTGATTCACTCCTCCACCTCTCCTATACAAAGGATACACAGCTACACACATCTGCAGCACCTGACTAAATTGATGTTACACACATCTGCAGCACCTGACTAAATTGATGTTTCACAGTTACACACATCTGCAGCACCTGACTAAATTGATGATCTGATTCAGTCTATGCACATACACTAAAAAGTAGTTTTAACGTGAGATCTTGGATGACTTTTTTAAAAAGTTAGAACTGAATGATGATAAAACAGAGCTAGGCTTTAATGACCTCCACAGAGATATCTACATCTGCTCAGCTTTCTGATTCACATTTTGTTGGTACTGCCAGGGTTTTTTTTTTCTGAATCAGCTGAAAATCTTGTGAGTTGTACTTGATTCTGGCTTGACTGACTATGAAAGATGTATGTTATCAGTCTGATATGTACCATCAACTTTGAACTTGGCTGTATGATGTCAGTTCTGTTTGTCATTCTCCACATCAAGCCACTCTGACTCTGACTTAAGCGTGTGTGCTGTGCTGTGCTGATTACTGCAACACACTTCTTGTCATCTGCCCACAAAATCTCCATTATTTTTTTAAAGCCTGAAATCTGTAGAACAAGTTTTGTTGGTTTTTTTGTTTTTTTATTTTT
Source organism: Stramonita haemastoma (assembly GCA_030674155.1). Lineage (NCBI taxonomy): Eukaryota > Metazoa > Mollusca > Gastropoda > Neogastropoda > Muricidae > Stramonita > Stramonita haemastoma. The sequence continues at coordinate 10,592,375 of CM060349.1, forward strand.
ATTATTATTATTTTTACCTGTAGAACAAGTTAATTCTGAGAATGGTCTGTACCAAACATATTACTTCACACCCTCGTTCTGTGCACTGGCTTCCAATGGAGGCAAGAATCAAGTACAAAGTCATGTGCCTTTGCTATGGTGGAGTTTGTGTATCTGGCCTATACAGTCGCAAACACATTGCTAATTCATTGGAGCAGCATTTTGTCTAAAATCACTTTTGAGTGGATAGACGTTGACTTAAAACGAAGACACACATAGAGCATTTGGAAATAAAAAGTTGACTTTGACCACATGTTCTTATAACCGTATTCAGATATAAATACTCACCAGCAAGGAACTTTTACTCTTCATCTGAAATTCTCAATTTACCAGTTGTAAAACTTGAAGTCAGTGCTCCTTTTCTTTTCTCAGTTTGGAACTCGCTTCTTCAGAAATCCGCTTTTCATTAATTAACTTTTTTTTCTAAATTCCATGAAGCTAGCAAACAACATAGCTTTCAACAACAACAACAACACACACACGCATGCACGCACTCATACACACACAGACAGACAGACACACACACACACACACACACACACACACACACACACACACACACACACACACACACACACACACACACACACAAAAGGAAAAGGTTGATACTGCCTAGAACACAGGTTCATCTTCTTTTTTTTGTCCCCCCCTCCCTCCCCTTCTGTCATCTTCCCTTCCCCCCTCCCCACTTCCCTCCCTGTAACCTGTCTGTATCTCACCCTTGCCTTTCGGTGTTCATACTGTGTTCTCCATGTGTGGATAGCCTTGTGTCATGTACAGTATATATATATAGAGCATATTATATATATATATATATATATTATATGTGTGTGTGTGTGTGTGTGTGTGTGGCAACTGGGTTATTGAGTGTGTATTATTTATTTATTTATTTTTAGCTCCATGTGTGGATGTGTCAGGTATGTATGTGTGGCAACTGGGTTATTGAGTGTGTATTATTTTATTTTTTGTATATCGAGGATAATGGAATAAGCACTCGTGTGCTTTTTTTTTTAACATCCAGTCCCCATGTTATGCAGTTTTGCAAATCTTGTCATCTGTTCCCATTGGCACACAATGGCCTACTCTTATGAAAAGAGGTAACAGGATTTAACGTGTGTGTAAGATGTTCTGCGTGCGTTTGCACACAGGGCCTCAGTTTATAGTCTCATCCGAAGGACTTTTAGGGGGAGTGGAGTCAGCACTGATGTGAACTCCAGGGGAAAATATCTCCTCAAACGGAAATCGAACCGGGGTCATCGAATTGCAAGCGTTATGTTCTGACCACTAGGCTATAGATCTCATCCCCCGTGTGTGCGTGTGTGTGTACACATGAGTGTGTGCTTGTGTGCATGTACGTGTGAGTGCGTGTGTGTGTGTGTGTGTGTGTGACTGTGAGTGTGTGCGTGTGTGCAAGTGGTGTGTGTGTGTGGTGTGTGTGTGTGTGTGTGTGTGTGTGTGTGTGTTGGTGTGTGTGTGCATGCACTGGTATTCTGGCTCAGTATTCAGGGATGCTCTTCCTTCTGTGATCTCCAGTGCCCCTCTCTCGTTTTTTTTTTTTAAGTCATCAGTAACAGTTTGAGTGTCTGGTTTTTCTCCTGTAGACTGTCTGTCTATCCACTGTCTAGTGGTCAGGTGTCTGGTCTTTCTCCTGTAGACTATCTTTGTATTTTTTTTGTATTTTGTACCACTTTAAGTCACAGCAGATATCTCTGCGTGAAATTCGGGCTGCTCTCCCCGGGGAGAGCGCGTCGCCACATGTGCAGTGCCTACTCTTTTTTTCTTTTCTTTTTCCTGCATGCAGCTGTATTTGTTTCCCTATCAGAGTGGCTTTTTTCTACAGAATTTTGCCAGGGTCAACCCCCTTGTTGCCGTGGTGGGTTCTTTTACGTGCGTTAAATAGTGATGTGTAACACACGGGACCTCGGTTTATAATCTCATCCAAAAGGCTAGCGCCCAGACCACCACTCAGGGTCTAATGGATGGGGGGAAAGTTTTGGGCCCAAACGGGGTACAAACCACCGCACACTCCGGCCCGGACTTTTTGCTTTCTAGGCAAGGCGCGTTACCACCTAGACCACCAATCCACTGTCTGGTGGTCAGGTGTGTGGTCTTTCACCTGTAGACTGTCTGTCTATCCACTGTCTGGTGGTCAGGTGTCTGGTCTTTCTCCTGTAGACTCTGTCTATCCACTGTCTAGTGGTCAGGTGTGTGGTCTTTCTCCTGTAGACTGTCTGTCTATCCACTGTCTAGTGGTCAGGTGTGTGGTCTGTCTCCTGTAGACTGTCTGTCTATCCACTGTCTGGTGGTCAGGTGTGTGGTCTTTCTCCTGCAGACTGTCACACCACATTTTGGGGGATGCTGTACCATGCTGATTTGTCAGGGAAGATGTGTTGATGCTGTCATGTATACAGCTGTCAGGAAAGATGTTCAAATTCATTTAACGTCCTTTCACAAGTTGTGATATTTGGGGGAGGGGGGGGGGGTGTAGTTGGCAATGTATGGGATGAAGAATTTTAGGGGGTCAATACTTGCCAAGTGATTTTTTTTAAAAAAAGAAGAAAAAACAACCTTTTGTATTTTTTACCCACAATGTGAAGAGAGTGGACTGGCCTTGAGTGGAACAGTTTGCTACAGAAAACAGAGGACTGCCAGGAGTGGAGGAAGCTGGTTGCAAACCTGTTGAACTACAATAAACAAAACTGAAAATGCAGTTCTAACAATCTAACAAAACCATTAATATTTCCAATGAAAACAGTAAATAAATATCAGTTACTACCGAATTTCACATAAGAAAAAAACAGAATACCTATCATAATGTAAATGATCCCCCCCCCCCCCCCCCCCCATAAGGAAATAAAAACAACACAAAACAACAACAAAATCCACCCAAAACAAGAATTGGAACACCCGACAACAACTGCGAAAAATCAGCAACCTCTCCTAGCCCTTGCTACCCCAAAAACAAGCAAAATAGACAGCAATAGGAATACACAAAAAAATACCGAGAACAGGAAAAAATACTACACTCCCCCCCGCAAAAAAACAACCAAACAAAACTATAAAAAAAAACCCAACTTACAAACAAGAAAAAATATTTGCTGGATTAGAGAGCACACACACACACACTTACACACTTACACACACACACACACACACACACACACACACACACACACACACACACACACACACAGAGAGAGAGACACACTTATACACACACACACACACACACACACACACACACACACACACACACACACACACACACACACACACAGTGTCGTCACATGGTATTGTCACAAAGTATTGTCACACAGAATTGTCGTACATTAGCGTCACACACAGTATGTGCTTCACAACATGGTCTTCTGGTTGTCAGCTAGTTAAGGGTTTTTCTCTCTTTTTCTGTATATGATATTATTTTATTTTTTAGAAGAAGCAAGGGAGAGTGTCCACGTGTAATCAGCATGTGTATGCTGTAGTTTGAAGTTCTCATGATTGTTTGGAGGAAGATAACAGTGTAATCAGCATGTGGACACTGTAGTTTGAAGTTCTCATGATTGTTTGGAGGAAGATAACAGTGTAATCAGCATGTGGACACTGTAGTTTGAAGTTCTCATGATTGTTTGGAGGAAGATAACAGTGTAATCAGCATGTGGACACTGTAGTTTGAAGTTCTCATGAATGTTTAGTTTGTCACTCAGGTAGTGGAAACATGAGGAAGATAACAGAACAAGGGGTGAAAAAGAAAAGGAAATTTTGAATGAATGATTGAACGAATGGATGAAAATGAATGGATGAATGGATTGATTTGATTGATTTGATTTATTTGATTTATTCTTTTATATCGAGGATAATGGTATAAGCATTCATATGCTTTTTTATGTCCAGTCCCCGTGTGCATGCAGTTTTGTAAATGTCATCTGTTCCCACGGCACATGATGGCCTACTCTTACAAAAAGCGGAACAGGATTTAACATGTTGCGCAAGATGTTCTGCGTGCGTTCGCACACGGGCTCGGTTTAAAGTCTCATCCGAAGGACTTTTGGGGAGAGTGGAGTCAGCACTGATGTTAACTCCAGGGAAACATGAGGAAGTTTAACAGAACAAGGGGTGAAAAAGAAAAGGAAAATTTGAATGATTAAAATGGATGAAAATGAATAGATTGCATTTATTTTATTTTATGCCACTTTATGTCACAGCAGATTTTCTCTGGTGAAATTCAGGCTGCTCTCCCCGGGGAGAGCGCGTCGCCACAAGTGCAGCGTCTACCCTTCATTTTTTCCCCCTCAGGATTGTCTAATCATGACACCTGTGTGCATGCTGGGTTTTTTTTTTTTTTAAATGTTATCTGCTCCTACTGGCACATGATGGCCTGCTTTCTGAAAGGCAGAACGGGGTTTTAATGTGCGCAAGATTTTCTGCATGTGTTCGCACAAGGTGCCTCGGTTTATAGTCTCATCCGAAAACTGAATGACTCCGAATGGGGGATAAATGGACAGATGACTAAAAGAAAGTTTTCTTTAGCAAGATGATGATGGTGAGAGGATTTGAAATGTTATTGACTTGATAGTGGGGGGGAAAAATGGGGGGGGTGGATGAGGGGAAGTGGGTGAGGGGGAGTAAAGTGGGGGAGGGGAAAAGGGGAGGGGAGGATGAGAAGGTTGGGGGAATGACTTAGGGGAGGTGATAGGGGTGGGAGGGAAAGAGGGGGGAAAAGGGGGGAAAAATGGGGTGGGGAAAGAGGGGGGGTGGGAAAGAGGGGAGGAAAATGGGGGGGAGGGGGGGGGAAGGGGTGGGGGGTTGGGAAGGGGGGGGGTTGGGAAGGGGTGGGGGTGAGGGGTTGGGAGGGGGGGGGGGGGGTTGGGAAGGGGTGGGGTGGGGGTGGGAAGGGGTGGGGGGGGGGGTGGGAAGGGGGGGGGGGTTGGGGAAGGGGTGGGGGGAGGGGTTGGGAGGGGGGGTTGGGAAGGGGGGGGGTGTTGGGGTGGGTGGGGGAGGGTTGGGAGGTAGGGGGGGGTGGGGTGGGTGGGGGTAGTTACGGCATTTCTGTGTTATAAATCCATTGTTGATTTCTATAAATTCCACTGGTCAACACACACACACACAACACGCCACCACGCACACACACACACACATGCATGCAAATGCATGCATGAAACACACACACATATGCATGCATACAACACACATGCACACACACACAATACTCACACACAACATGCATACACATACATGCAATTTTTTAATTAATTTATTTATTTTTGGTACCACTTTATGTCACAGCAGATTTCTCTGCATGAAATTCAGGCTGCTCTCCCTGGGAGAGCGCATCGCCACAAGTGCAGCGCCTACCCATTTTTGTTTTCTTTTTCCTGCATGCAACTGTATTTGTTTCCCTATCAGAGTGGCTTTTTTTCTACAGAATTTTGCCAGGGTCAACCCCCTTGTTGCCGTGGGTTCTTTTACGTGTGCTAAATAATGATGTGTAACACACGGGACCTCAGTTTATCATCTCATCCAAAAGAAAACACACAACAAACACACATGCACACACACATGCATGCACACAAACACAAACATGATGACAAAAAGCAAATCAATGTTTATTCGATGTACCATCTGGAAATAAAAATTTGACTTTGAAACACACAACACACACACACACACACACACACACACACCACACACACCACACACACACAACACACACACACACACACACACACATAAAAAATTAACAGTACACCATGTGGATATACTAGAAATGAACAATGGATAAAGAACACAACAATGCCTTAACTACCCTTTACCTCAGGGGGGGGTTGGGGGGGGTGGTAAGGGTTGGGCAGGGGGGGGGAGGTGGGGGCGGGAGGGGGGAAGGGGGGGTGGGTGTGGGCGGGAGGGGGGGGTATAGTTAATCCGTTATTTATTTATTGCATTTCCACATGCTCTTTCTGTCTGTCTCTCTGTCTCTGTCTGTCTGTCTGTCTGTCTGTCTGTCTGTCTTCTGTCTGTCCTGTCTCTCTCTCTCTCTCTCTGCTCTCTCTTCTCTCTGTGTCTCTGTGACACAACACACAACACACACACACACACACACACATCACTACTCTCTCCACCCACACCACACACACACACACCACACCACACACACACACACACCTCTCTCTCTCTCTCGTCTCTCTCTCTCTCTGTCTCGTCTCTCTCAGTCTCTGTCTCTCTGTCTCTCTGTCTCTGTCCTGTCTCTCCTCTCTCTGTCTACCTACACTACACTACACTACACTACGCTACTAGCTACACTACAACACCTACTACCTACCACCTATACTACACTACACTAGAAACAAAAAATACCTATGTAGTACTCCATGTGGACTTCACAAAAATAATAATGGATGAATAACACAAGAATATACCCTCAACCTCTTTTTTTTTTTTTTACATCCAGTCCCATGTGTATGCAGATTTGTCAATTTTGTCATGGTCTCACTGGCACACAATGGCCTACTCTTCCTTAAAGCGGAATGTGTTTTAACATGTGCACAAGATGTTCTGTGTGCGTTCGCATACTGGACTTCGGTTTATAGTCTCATCCTGGGGATGTGTTTCTGTCTGTCTGTTCGTCTGTGTCAGTCTGTCTGTCTGTCTGTCTATAATTATATTATATATTATATTATATATATATATATATATATATATATATATTAATATATATATATGTGTGTTGTGTGTGTGTGTGTGTGTATGTGTGTGTGTGTGTGTGTGTGTGTGTGTGTGTGTGTGTGTGTGTGTGTGTGTGTGAGAGAGAGAGAGTGAGTGGGTTGTTTTTATTTATGTATAAATTCTATTTATTTATTATTCTTTATATTGAGGATAATGGAATAAGCACTTGTGCTTTTTTACATCCAGTCCCCATGTGTATGCAATTTTGTAAATCTTGTCACTTGTTCCCACCGGCACACAATGGCCTACTCTCACAAAAAAGCAGAACAGGATTTAATGTGTGCGCAAGATTTCTGCTGCGTTCGCTACGGGGCCTCATTCTAGTTATCATGACTTTGACATTCAGTTCGATTTTTTTCATCAAACTGGGAAGAAAGGGCGAGGCTGGGTACGAACCCAGAAACTCGCGGTTTACATATTGGCAGGTGAACGTCTTAACCATCCTGCCACCTTCCTTAAAGTTTCAGTGACAGCAGTGGATCCATTTCTCTGTGGCCTGAAGTGTGGCTGCTCATCCCAGGGCCAAGGCTGGTCAGTCACTACAGCAGCCCCCCCCCCCCCCCCCCCCCACCTGTTTTTTTTTTTTTTTTTAATTGTCCTGTGGGCAAGTGGAATTTTTCTGAGGTAAGTGCCATTTTCTACAGACTTTTTTCCTGGGACAACTCTGTGTTGTTGCTGTGGGTTCTTTTAGTGCACTGAATGCAGGGGAAGGTGGGGGGGGAGAGGTTGTAATGTGGAGGTGAAGATGCACTGCGCACGCACCCACCATGAACGCATCGACACCACACGACACACACACACACACACACAACACACACACACACACACACACACAACACACACACACACACACACACACACAACACACACGACTCGCAGAAGTACACGACACAAAACGCAAGACTTGCACAAGTCTGTGCGCAACACACCACACACAACACACACACACACCACACACACACACCACACACACACACACACCACACCACGACTCGCAGAAATGTACACCGCAGACGCACACTTGACACAACGTATCGCATGTGCATGCACACCACAGAGGTGGGGGTGGGGGGGGTGGAGGAGAGAATGGGGGGGGGGGAGGGGAGTAGTGAAGGCATTGTTATGTTATGTGTTGTTAATCCATTGTCTGTTTTGTCACTCAGGTCTGTGTGGTGACCAAAGCAGCTGAAGATGCTGAAGTGGAACATCAAGCTGACACATCCAACTCCGATCAGTTTTGTGTATATGTACACACGTGTTGTGTGTGTGGTGTGTGTGTTGTGTGTGTGTGGGTGTGTGTGTGAGGTGTGATGTGTGTGTGTGTGGCGTGTGTCAGTGTTGTGTCATGTGTGTGTGTGTGTGCGTGTGTGTGTGTGTTGTTTGTTGTGTGTGTGGTGTGTATGAATGTGTGTGGAGATGGAATGCATTGTTATCACATGTTGTCATGTGTTCAGTGTGTGTGTTTCAGGGCTGGTGTACGAAGCATGAAGACAAATGCTCATGGTGTTGTGTATCGTGTGTGTGTGAGTGTTGTGTTGCGTGTGTTGCTGTGTGTTGTAACAAGTGTAGATATTTATTTGTTATCTCTGGGCTAGACTCGAGTTGACCATGTCAAAGGTTGTGGTGACGTTTTTCCCACCTGAGGTGGCTACATCTGGAAGACAGTTGGTATGAGTGGGTGTGTGTGTGTTGTGTGTGTGAGTGTGTAGAGTGTAGTGTGTTGTATGTGCGTGTGTGTGTTCTGTTGTTGTTGTGCATGTTTGTGTATTGTGCTGTGTTGTGTGTGTGTGGGGGGGTATGAGGTGTGTGTGGGGTGTGTGTGTTGTGTTTGTTGTGTGTGTTATGAATGTGTAGGAGAGATGGAATGCATTGCTATCAACATTTTGTTCATGCATTTCATGTGTGTGTTCAGGGCTTGTACGAAGACAGCTGAAGACAAACTGCACATGGGTTGTGTGTGTGTAGTGTGGGTGTGGTGTGTGTGTGGTGTGTGTGTCTGTGTGTGTGTGTTGTGTGTGTGGGAGTGGTTGGTGGTTGTGTGTGTGTGTGTGGTGTGTGGTGTGTGTTCTGTGTGTGTGTGTGCTGTGTGTGTTGTGTTGTGTGTGGTGTGTGTGTGTTTGCATAAATCTTGTGTGTGTGTCTGTGTGTGTGTCTGTGTGTGTCTGTGTGTGTGTTGCATGTTCTGTCGTGTCGTGTCATGTATGTGTGTTGAATGTGTAGGGAAGATGGAATGCATTGCTTATCATCATTTTGTTCATGCATGTTCAGTGTGTGTTTTACAGGGCTGGTGTACCAAAGACAGATGAAGAAAACTACATGTGAGAGGTGTGTGTGTTTGGTGTGTGTGTTGTGTGGTGTGTGTGTGTGTTGTGTGTGTGTGTGTGTGTGTGTAGTGTGTGTGTGTGGTTGTGTGTGTGTGTGTGTGTGTATGTTGTTGTGTTACCTACATTTCTATTTACTTTTTTATGTGGGTTTTTACCCCACGTAATTTCTCTGTTTGTGAGATAATATAAAAAAGATTGAATTTGAAGGCATTGAAGCTTTTTTCAGCAGGATAAGCTCAGCTTAAACCAAAAGGAAAAAACAAACAAACCCAAAACAATGACTTAAATTAATGAAAATAATATTGAAATATCTTATGCACAATTGTCAGATTTATGATAGTAATAATTATAACATTAAAACAAAGTAAATGTTATATAGTGTTATTGTTGGAAATATATTAATAATAACAATGATACAAAAATGATGATATATAATAATAATAATGATGATTACATCAACAACATTAATTGTTATATGTGCAATTGTTTGAAATATGATAATTATAAGGATAATATTTATAACATCAATGGATAATTGTTATGTTGCTGAACTTTTAAATTATGATGATACTAATGATGATAAGAATAATGATACCATTAACAACAACAATGAATATTTGTTCTGTTGTCAAGGTTAAGCAGTGTCGAGCATGGTTGCCAATTGGATGAGTGACCGTTTGCACGCCTTGGCTTCAGTACAGTCTCCCCCAGTTCACCCAGCTGTAAATGGATACCTGCCCTCTTTAGGGTCAGGGAAGGTAAAGCAGCAAGGGAGAGGAGATGGGCACCGCCCTCAATATACTGGCCCCTAGAGAAGCTGAGGTCTCTGATGCCTCGCTTCCCTACAACCACACAGGTTATGGGACACCTTTACCTTACCTTTTCCTGTGCAATTTTTGGAAGAAACTCATTCACACACACACACACACAACACACACACACACACACACACACACACACACACACACACACACACACACACACACACACATTTGTTCGCCTGATTTTCTTTTATGTTTTCATCTCATATATGCATATGCATATATATGATTTATTTTCTTTAGATGGATGGCTTGATTTAAAAAAAAAGCAATTGCTCTGCTTATTCAACGTACAATCTGAAAATGAAAGGTTGACTTTGACACTGACACTTACACTCACACTCACTCTCGCACACACGCACACGAAGCAGTGGCTGACCCGTTTTCCACACCTGCACTGTTTCAGACGTCAGAGCCTCCAAAGTAAACTACTGCTTGTTAGCCATCAGAGTGAGGAGTCCTGGTGTTTTAGTTATTTTATTTGTTTGTTTTATTTTATTCTTTTATACCAAGGATAATGGGATAAGTACTCCTGTGCTTTTTTACATCCAGTCCCCCGTGTGTAAGTTTTTGCTTTGTAGGCAAGGCGCGTTACCACCTAGACCACCGATCCACTGATCCAGAAGTCCCCTCCACTGAAGAACAGTCACCACCACCACCTGTCACCACCACCCAACCACCACCACCAGCAGTCACCACCACCACCTGTCACCACCACTACCAGTCACCAGGTGGATCAGTGGTCCTCAGGTAACTTATCTCAGCTGTGCAGAAAGCCAGGTAGGTGTGTTGTGTTGCCACAGGTTCAATCCCTGGTTGAAGCCAAAACTTTTATTTTTATTATTTTTTTATTTTATTTTGTTCTTTTATATCGAGGATAATGGGGATAAGCACTCTTGTGCTTTTTTTTTTTTACATCCAGTCCCCATATGTATGCAGTTTTGTAAACCTTGTCATCTGTTCCCACCGGCACCCGATGGCCTGCTCTTGTGAAAAGCGGAATAGGATTTAATGTGTGCGCACACGGGGCCTCGGTTTATAGTCTTTTCTGAAGGACTTTTGGGGAGAGTGGAATGAGCACTGATGTTAACTCCAGAGGAAACAAACAGGAATCAAACCAGGTCGTCAAATTGCCATCGCAGTGTTCTGACCACTAGGCTATCCCATTCCCGTGTGGTTGAGTGTGCGTATGCGTGCGTGTGTGCATGCATGTATGCATGCTTGTGTGCGTGTGAGAGAGAGATGGTTGCTGTTTACATTATTTCTCAGACTTTATTTTGACATGTCCCTTGTTGTGTGTTCACAGGTGTAGGGAGACAGCTGAAGACAATATGGGATGATCAGTGAAGTATTTTGTCCGTGCATCTTGTTGTGGTATGTTCTCTCTCTCTCTCTCTCTCTCTCTCTCTCCTCTCTCTCTCTCTCTCTCTCTCTCTCTCTCTCCTCTCTCTCTCTCTCTCTCTCTCTCTCTCTCTCTCAGAGGGGGGTGGGAGTTTGGTGGTGGTGTGTTTGGGGTTTTTTTTGTTTTCTTTTTAGAAGGGGGGGGGGGGTTAAAAGTCATAACTGTTCTGAATTTACCCAGATTCAACCTATCTACCGTTGGCCGCCACTCTTTCTCTGTTTCTGGTCCATCATCTGGAACGACCTTCCTCTCTCCCTCCGGCAAAAGTCTACTTATGACACTTTTAAATCCAACCTCAAGACACACTTATTTCAAACCTAAGTTTTTCTCCTTCCGCTTCCATCTCTTACCTGTCCCTGCCTTCAACATCCACCTGCCAAAGTGCTTAATGTTTGTAGGTGTGTGTGGGCGCGGGCGTGCTGCATGCATGCATGCGTGCGTGTTGTGTGTGTATATTTGAATTTGTTAAAACTGTAAATAGTTGTTGATTGTGTGTTGTGTAGGTCAAATGAAAGCGCTTTGATTTGTTTTTACAAGAGATAGCGCTATACAAATTCCATGTATTATTATTAATTTGGGGGGAGTTTGGTGGTTTTATTAATTTATTAGGTCTTATGTTTGGATTTTATGGAGCGCTTTCATTTAATAATTTTGGGGGATTTTTTTGTGTTCTGTGTACATATTTATTTTTCTTTGGTTTTCATTAATAGTATTGTGGTAAACAAAGAAAAGGTTTGTATAAATATTTTGATATTTGTCTTTTTTGTTGTTGTTGTTGGGCTTGTTTGATATAGTTTGATATTGAAAACGTGTTTTTGCCTGAAATGATATCTTTTGATAGAAATTTACTTGATGTTTCTTTGCCTTCTTTCTTTGTCTTTTCCCCCTCACATATAGGTTACGTCTTTTTTATGTTTAAATTCATGTTCTTGAACACGATTTGAAAAATATTTTATAAGGCATTTCATCATAATATTCCTCTTTAGTGTACTATACTTTTATAAATGTATCAAGTTTGATTTATAGCTGGTTGGAATAACATTTAATTGTTGTTTTG
>CM060349.1:10607237-10689737 GCA_030674155.1 Stramonita haemastoma
ATGTTTTGTATGGTTGAAGCCAGTGTGTGTATTGTATGGTTGAAGCCAGTGTATGTATTGTATGGTTGAAGCCAGTGTATGTATTGTATGGTTGAAGCCAGTGTATGTATTGTATGGTTGAAGCCAGTGTATGTATTGTATGGTTGAAGCCAGTGTATGTATTGTATGGTTGAAGCCAGTGTGTGTATTGTATGGTTGAAGCCAGTGTATGTATTGTATGGTTGAAGCCAGTGGGTGTATTGTATGGGTGAAGCCAGTGGGTGTATTGTATAGTTGAAGCCAGTGTGTGTATTGTATGGTTGAAGCCAGTGTTGTATTGTATGGTTGAAGCCAGTGTATGTATTGTATGGTTGAAGCCAGTGTATGTATTGTATGGTTGAAGCCAGTGTATGTATTGTATGGTTGAAGCCAGTGTATGTATTGCATGGTTGAAGCCAGTGTATGTATTGTATGGTTGAAGCCAGTGTGTGTATTGTATGGTTGAAGCCAGTGTGTGTATTGTATGGTTGAAGCCAGTGTATGTATTGTATGGTTGAAGCCAGTGTGTGTATTGTATGGTTGAAGCCAGTGTATTTTAAAGAAGTGTTTCTTGTGGGTGTTTTGTAATACTTTTTTTTGGGGGGGGGGGGGAGGTTAAAAATGAAATAAATAAAATAATGAAATAATCTGAAAATGCCCCTCTCTATGTCTGTCTGTTTGTCTCTGTCTGTCTGTCTCTGTCTCTTACCCCATCCCTCCCTCTTATTATTATTTTTTTTTGTCTTATGTATACTCTGTAAGTTGGAATTCTGAGATGGTGTTTTGCTAAGAATTAGTTCTTTTTATTGACATTAGCTCTATATGTTCCATTGATAATATCATGTTAAAGAAGGCTTTGGTTTGGGTGTTTTGTTAGACTTTGTTGATTGGTCTATTTTGTTCATGATGTAACACGTAAGATTCTCTCTCTCTCTCTCTCTCTCTCTCTCTCTCTCTCTCTCTCTCTCTCTCTCTCTCTCTCTCTCTCTCTCTCTCTCTCTCTTCCACTTTCACACTCACATAATAATATATCTTAAAGTTATCATTGCATTAGATAGAAATATTCTGGTTGTTAAGTTGAATTTGAAATTGTATTCTTGTTGTGGAAGAAAGGGCGGGCTTTGTTTGGTGAGTTATTTTGTTCGGGGTGTTTTTTTTTCCATCTTCGTTTGGGTTTTTTCCCTCACAAATATGTTACACCTTTTTAAAATTCTGTTCTTGAACATGACTTGAACAATGTTATGTTTGGGTGTCACATCATAATGTTGATTTTCTAAATGTTCGTTTGCCTTGCGTTTTTTTTCTTTTTCTTCATAATGGTGTTTAACAGTAAGAAAGATTTGTGAAAATCTCTCTCTCTCTCTCTCTCTCTCTCTCTCTCTCTCTCTCTCTCTCTCTTCTCTCTCTCTCTCTCTCTCTTGCTTTTGGTATTTGGATCATTATAATTGTTGTTGTGTAGTTGTGGCTATTATTTTTATTTTTTTATCTTAATGTTATCCCTGAAAAGGGCGGGGACTGGATGTAAAAAAGCACACGAGTGCTTATCTATTATCCTCGAATAAAAGAATTTTGCCTTGCCTTGCCTTGTCTCTCTGTCTCTCTCTCTGTCTCTCTCTGTCTCTCTCTGTCTCTCTCTCTGTCTCTGTGTGTGTGTGTCTCTCTCTCTGTCTCTGTGTGTGTGTTCTCTCTCTCTCTCTCTCTCTCTCTCTCTCTCTCTCTCTCTCTCTCTCTCTCTCTCTCTCCCCTCTCTCTGTTTGGATTGATTTCTTCTCTGCTGTCTCCTCTCAGTTCTAATCTATTTGATTTATTTCATTATAATCAGTGTATCTGTCTTGACATTATTGTTTGGGTCAGTGAGGCATTGTGTGTTTGTTGAATACATGTCTACCTCTATTGTTTAAATTATTATCAATGCTTCCAGTGGGGATTATGCATTGTTGAATGTATACCAATATTGTTTTTAAAAATCATAGGTTGAACCGTTATTGTTGGAGATGGTGGTTTTGTTTTTCTGTTGTTTTTGTTGTTGTTGTTGTTGGTTTTTTTTTGGGGGGGAGTTGGTTTTTTTTTGTTATTTTGGGGGGGGGAGGGGGGGGGTTCACTATTCCATAATCAGGGCAAGGACTGGAAGAAAAAAGGTATGTGAATACTAACTCTGTTACCCTTGAAAATATAAAGATAATTGATTTGTTTATTATGAATGTTGGTGTATTTATATTTCTTTGGTTTTCATTCATAGTACTATGGAAAACCAAGAAAAGGTTTGTGTAAATATTTTGATATTTATCTTTTTTTTTGTTGGGCTTGTTTGATATAGTTTGATATTGAGGTTGTGTTTTGTCTAAAATTGATTCTTTTGATAGACATTGACTAAATGTTTCTGTGCCTTCTTTCTTTGGTTTTTTTCCTCACATATACCGTAAAACATGTTTTAAAAATACTCCAGCCCTCATTCTGACCACCTAATAGGATGCTTAACTTTTCAATTTCTCATTTTGTCATTTCCTGCAGTCTAGCATTTCAGCTTGCAATAACTTTTCATAGAATTGTCCAATTTTGAATATGTTTTTTTGTGTTGTATAGCCATTTTATTGCTGTTGGATAATATGTCAATAACTAAAAATTGGCCTCTGGTGCAATGCGACTCATTATGTGGTGGAGCGTCACATATGGCATACAATATTTCCAACTTGATTTATATGTGTTCAGTATCTGCGTTCAGTATCTGTGTTGACAGGCCTCGTGTACCGATCAGCTGGAGATGATTTTTGCAGCACTAAAAGTTAAGTGCTTCCTTTTCTGTTTTTAGTGTGTGTGTGTGTGTGTGTGTGTGTGTGTGTGTGTGTGTGTGTGTGGTGTGTGTGTGTGTGTGTGTGTGAGAGAGAGAGAGAGAGAGAGAGAGAGAGAGAGAGAGAGAGAGAGATTTGTTTTCTCTCACAGGTAGTTTTTTTTCTGCTCTTCTTTGATGATGATCAAGACATATTGTCACAAGCAGTTTTGCCATGTTACCTCGTATTGCCATCATACATTGACCCATTGTTGTTTCTTTGTTGTTGTTTGAAGTTTGTTTTGTTTTTTTAATTTTTAAGCAGTTCCACCCAGTTGTTATGTTTGTTATTCTAACATGTGTTCAGCATGGTGTTCAGCTGCAGCTCAGTTTTGCACAAATGTTAAAAGAGGGATTGACATGACAAGGGGTGGACATCTTGAAGCATAGGATAAGCTACCTTTTATTCTTTTAAACTGTGTTCAATTTTTTAATAAAATATAGTATTTGTTTCACCGAGATAATATATCGTATCGTACAACTTCTTATGACAATTTGGTTTATCATTATGCCATAAAATGCGTGGATGTGTTATTCTTTTAGATCGTGTTCAATATCCTAATAAAATGGAGTACTAGTTTTAATTGATATTAATTTTGTCTTTACCTACAGTGTGTTATAACAATTTGGTTCATGTCATAAAATGTTAGCGTGTGTGTCATGTGTGTGTGTGCGTGCGTGCGCGAGTGGTGTGTGAGTGTGAATGCGTTGGCATTCTGGTGCGTGTATGGGTGTTTGTGATTTTGTTTGAGTGAGTCAATGACTAGCTGATGTATTGCTGATTTCTGGGTGCTTTTATTGTGATGGCTGCGTTCTGATATTTGGCTACTGTGTTGTGGAACTTTTTTTTTTTTTTTTTTTTTTTTAGTTTACCTTTTTAATGTCTGGCTTTTACCCGCTTGAATTTCTCTGTCTGTGAGATGATACAGTGTTTTTGAAGTTGAAGTTTGTATATGAGTGATTTGAGTATTTATTGGGGGAAGGGGGTGGGGATATTGGGGTTGATGGATTGCATACATGATTACAGACTTGAATAATGTGTTGAAGTTGAAGTTTGTATATGAGTGATTTGAGTATGTATTGGTGGAAGGGGGTGGGGATATTAGGGTTGATGGATTGCATACATGATTACAGACTTGAATAATGTGTTGAAGTTGAAGTTTGTATGTGGTGAGAGTGTGTATTGGGGAAGGGGGTGGGAATATTGGGGTTGATAGATTGCATACATGATTACAGACTTGAATAATGTGTTGAAGTTGAAGTTTGTATATGAGTGATTTGAGTATTTACTGGTGGAAGGGGGTGGGGATATTGGGGTTGATGGACTGCATACCTGATTACAGACTTGGTTAATTAATGTGTTTTCAGTATCTGTGTTCACAGGGCTGATGTACCCAACATCTGGAGATGCTGTCAGCAGCACAGTATAAGAGTTAAGTGCTTCTTTGTGTGTGCTTTTGTGTGTGTGTGTGTGCGTGTGTTGGTGTGTGTGTGCGTGTGTGTGTGTGTATGTACGTGTGTGTGTGTGTGTGTGTGCGTGTGTGTTGTGGGGGGGGGGGGGGTCATTACTTTTGGTATGTTTATTTTTCTCCTCATTGATGATAGAGAATGGTCACAAGCTGTCTTGCCAGTGTTGCCTTGTTGATGTATATTGGCATGGAATTTGTATGGCGCTATATCTTGTAAAAACAAATCAAATGTATTGGCATGATACATCCACCACCCCATTGTTGTGGATGTATTGGCATGATATATCCACCCTCCCCATTGTTCACTGTTGATGATGTATTGGCATGATACATCCACCACCCCATTGTTGTTGATGTATTGGCATGATACATCCACCCCATTGTTCACTGTTGTATTGGCATGATACATCCACCCACTCCATTGTTCACTGTTGATGTATTGGCATGATACATCCACCCACCCCATTGTTGTGGATGTATTGGCATGATACATCCACCCTCCCCATTGTTGTGGATGTATTGGCATGATACATCCACCCTCCCCATTGTTCACTGTTGTTGATGTATTGGCATGATGTATCCACCCTCCCCATTGTTCACTGTTGTTGATGTATTGGCATGATACATCCACCCTCCCCATTGTTCACTGTTGTTGATGTATTGGCATGATACATCCACCCTCTCCATTGTTCACTGTTGTTGATGTATTGGCATGATACATCCACCCTCCCCATTGTTCACTGTTGTTGATGTATTGGCATGATACATCCACCCTCCCCATTGTTCACTGTTGTTGATGTATTGGCATGATACATCCACCCTCCCCATTGTTCACTGTTGTTGATGTATTGGCATGATACACCGCATTCATTGTTGTTGATGTATTGGCATGATACACCCCATTCATTGTTGTTGATGTATTGGCATGATACACCCCATTCATTGTTGTTGATGTATTGGCATGATACACCCCATTCATTGTTGTTGATGTATTGGCATGATACACCCCATTCATTGTTGTTGATGTATTGGCATGATACATCCACCCTCCCCATTGTTCACTGTTGTTGATGTATTGGCATGATACACCCCATTCATTGTTGTTGATGTATTGGCATGATACACCCCATTCATTGTTGTTGATGTATTGGCATGATACATCCACCCTCCCCATTGTTCTTTGTTCATTGATGTATTGGCATGATACATCCACCCACCCCATTGTTCACTGTTGTTGATGTATTGGCATGATACATCCACCCTCCCCATTGTTCACTGTTGTTGATGTATTGGCATGATACATCCACCCTCCCCATTGTTCACTGTTGTTGATGTATTGGCATGATACATCCACCCTCCCCATTGTTCACTGTTGTGGATGTATTGGCATGATACATCACCCTCCCCATTGTTCACTGTTGTTTTCTTTGTTGGTTCTTTTTTTTTTCCTAATATTTTAACAAGTTGAAAATACTTGCACACAGTAGTTATCTGACCTTTTGTAATTGTTCTTTTTTTTATGATGTTTAGCTGCAGCTAGATAAGTGAAGTGAAGATGTTTCTGATCTCTCCTTGTTTCCATGGGATTGCTGTGTGGTCGTTTCTGATGTACACATGGTTTCTGTATGTTTGATATTTGTATGCTAGTTATGTATACACTTAATTCTGTGTGTGTGTGATATTTCTGTGCTTGTGGGGTACACTGGTTTCTGTATGTTTGATATTTGTATGCTAGTGATGTATACACTTAATTTTCTGTGTGTGTGTGTGTGTGTGTGTGTGTGTGTGTGTGTGTGTGTGTGTGTGTGTGTGTGTGTGATATTTCTGTGCTTGTGGGGTACACTGGTTTCTGTATGTTTGATATTTGTATGCTAGTGATGTATACACTTAATTCTGTGTGTGTGTGTGTGTGTGTGTGTGTGTGTGTGTGTGTGTGTGTGTGTGTGTGTGTGTGTGATATTTCTGTGTTTGTGGGGTACACTGGTTTCTGTATGTTTGATATTTGTATGCTAGTGATGTATACACTTAATTCTGTGTGTGTGATATTTCTGTGCTTGTGGGGCACACTGGTTTCTGTAGGTTTGATATTTCTGTGCTAGTGATGTGTACACTTAATTCTCTGTGTGTGTGATATTTCTGTGCTAGTGATGTATACACTTAATTCTCTGTGTGTGTGATATTTCTGTGCTTCGCTGCTTGTGATATACACTTGATTTTGTGTTTGATATTTCTGTGCTTGTGGGGTACAAAATTCTTTATTATCTCTAAAACAAGAGAAATTCCAGTGAGTTACAAGCCATAGATAAAAACAATAACCACACAAAAACAACATCAATATAGCTCAACACAGGTTCTGAACATCAGCACGCACCCATCACAGCACAAAGAGCACCCACAAGTCAGCAACACCTCAGCCAGCCGCAAACTCGCCCAAGTAAAAATCGCAAACATTGGTGTGGGCACCAGTATGCCCACGCATCCACACATACACACTCACACATAGTGTTAAGTGTGTTTCTGATGTCATTTACTGTCTACATGTGCAGAGTGGAGGGAGAATTGCTTCACCCCTGGACAGACAGAAGCCTTTGCCCCTCTACAGACACTGACTGCCTGCTGCCCTGCCCCCCCCCCCCCCCCCCCCCCCCCCCCCCCCCCCCCCCCACGACGAGCCAGCCCCCGAACGCACCCCACCACCCCGACCATGACACCTTCTTCTCTTCTCTCTCGTTCGCTTTACACTTTTCATAAGAGTTTCAAAATATGACAAGGTGACAGCCCCGATATGGCCTATGTGGTTGGTGGGGCTCTAAGCAACATCATTGGATTGGAATTGGTCGCTTTACACTGTCAGATGTGTCTGGGAAAAATAATGGCATACATGTCCTTTCCAGCTCCTCTCGTGGGCCGCACAGCTTGGTCTGTAGGGTTATTTATTTCCGTCAGCCACACTTTCTTCCTCAGGTCGCTGAATAGCACACTACACCTCTGAAGGATGTGTTTGCCTGTCTGGTTTTCTTTACCACAGGCACACAGGGGAGAAGGAGCAAGTTTCAGCTTTGTGGAGGTTTAGCCTGTTGTGCCCAGTGCGGAGTCTTATAATTATGACTTGTATGACATGACATGACATAACTGGCACTGTCTAAGATGAACTGAACTTTTCTTCTTTCTTCTTTTCTTCCGCTTTCTTCTTCTTCTTCTGTTATGTCTTCTTCTGACTTTCTTCTTCTTTGTTTTTTTTTTTTACTTTTTGTTTTCTGCCTCTTCTTCTTCTTCTTCTTCATTGCTTGTTGCTTCTTTATTTCCTTCTCCCCTACTTTTAGTTTTTCCTTCTCCAGTTTTCATCATCATCATCATCATCATCATCATCATCGTCATCATCATCATCATCGTCACCCTTGTTTTTGGTGGTGGTAGTTTTTTTGTTGTGAAGTCTGTTCCTCTTCTTGTCTGCCTGCTTTGGTGGTCAGACGGTGGGAGACGGGATAGCCTAGTGGTCAGAACATTGCGCTCGCAATTTGACGACCTGAGTTCGATTCCCGGTCAAGAGAATTTTCCCCAGGAGTTAACAACAGTGCTGACTCCACTCTCCCCACAAGTCTTTTGGATGAGACTGTAAACTGAGGCCCTGTGTGCAAAACCACGCAGAACATCTTGCGCACTCGTTAAATCCTGTTCCGCTTTTCGTAAGAGTATGCCATTGTGTGCCTGTGGGAACAGATAATATTTACAAAACTGGATACACACGGGACCGGATTAAAAAAGCGCACGAGTGCTTGATCCTTTGTCTTTGAAATAAAGGGAATAAAATAAAATAAATAAAAATAAAGATAATCTCTCTCTCTCTCTCTCTCTCTCTCTCTCTCTCTCTCTCTCTCTCTCTTCTCTCTCTGTGTTACCCTTGAAAAATAAAGATTATTCATAAAGATTATTCTCTCTCCAAATGGAAGTAGGTGTGTACATGATATTAGACAGTGTATGTATGTATGTATTTCTAGGAAGTAGGTGTATACGTGATTTTTAGACTGTGTATGTAATGTATTTCTAGAGAAGGGAGCTGTTTCTCAAGAAGTGTATTGTAATAATAATAATAATACATGGAATAATGATAATAATAATACATGGAATTTAATAATAATAATAATAATAATAATAATAATAATAATAATAATAATAATAATAATAATAATAATAATAATAACAACAATACATGGAATTTATATCGCGCTATATCTTGTAAAAACAACTCAAAGCGCTTGCAATTCAACCTATACGACACACAAGCAATCAGTAACAATTTATGATCCTGTGTGTGTTGCCAGGTCTGGTTTATTTAGCCCATGTGAAGACACAGGAGAGGCAGGGACAGTGCAGCAACAGGACTGGAGGGAGGGAGGGAGGCAGCCCTGAAGTCCAGGAGAGAGAGAGACTGAGGAGAAACAGGCTGACAGCCAATGCAGGAGGGAGGAACAGGTACTTAGGCTGACAAGCATTATCCATTATCCTCGATATAAAAGAGTGCATAAATAAATAAATAAAAATAAATAAACGCCCACTTTGGCCTGTCCAACTACTACAGGGGATAGACAGGCAGGCCTGACCACAGAATTTTACCCCCAGAATGAAAGAAAGTATTTAGCTGACTCATGACTCAAGAATACTTTAATGTCTCAACTTGAGAAATCATGAGTGGCATTCTAAAATTACAATTACACCGCATGCATTGTTAAACAGAAGAAAAAGTAAAAAGTAACACAGTATCTTAATGTCGACAATACCCTGTGGTCACATCCACACACATGCTTGCGCACACACGTAAAATTGAATACCACACGCTTGTACACACACACACCATACACACATATCAATAATAGTTAAGAGTTAAAGTTAAAGTCTGTCCCGAGCCTAAGGTTCATCAGGCCGGTGCTTATCCCGGTTTCTGTGGCGTTAAGCGACTGAGAGTCATAGACTCCCCCCTGGATAGGACACCAGTCTATCGCAGGGTTAACCCCCAACACAAGGTTGGTACCCCTTTTACACCTGGTGGGGTGAGAAAATAGCCGTTAAGTGCCTTTTCCAAGGGCACAACGCCATAGTCGAAAGCTGGGATTGAACCCGCAACCTTTAGATTACGAGTCCAACGCCCTAACCACTAGACTACAGCGGCGGCTAATAGTTAAGAATAACAAAGCAAAATTATAACACAATAATTATTTAAATACATCTAATAGAATATCTCATCAGCATAATCAATGCATATATTACCGGTATAAGTATTCCTACATTAAAATGCAGAACATAACAAAAACATTTTGACAAAAAAATAAAAATAAAATTAAAAAAAAAAAAACATTCAACACCCTTTCTACTCTTCACCCATCACAGATTACACTTCTTCATTAACTGGTACTTTAGATAAAGCGTACACACACGCATACACACACTCACACACACACACACACACACACACACACACACACACATCGCACACTCCACCTCTCTCTCTCATACACACACACACACACACACACACACACACACACACACACACACACACTCTCTCTCTCTCTCTCTCTCTCTCTCTCTCTCTCTCTCTCTCTCTCTCTCTCTCTCTCTCTCTCTCCTCTCTCCCCCTCCCCCCCCCTCTCTCGCCCTCTCTGTCTCCCATCCTCTCAGGTGCATACTTGAGCATACATTGTTATTTTGATGGATATATAAAACATATATATATATATATATATATATATATATATATATATATATATATATACACACATGCATAAAAAATATATATTTTGTAAAATAAAATTTTTTATTTTAAATCAACAGTGATTTCGAAAGTGAATTGATTTGTTAAAATAAAAGAGAGTTGGTGTATTCCATTACTCAGGATAAAACCTTTGGTATCCTTAAGGAGGAATGGCCTGGATATTTTAATTATCAGAATAAAAACAGTAGAAAATAGAACAGACAAAGTGCAGGAAAAAGGAGAGGTGTGGAAAAATGGCTTTTGTCCCCAAGATAGCAGGTTTGGACAGACCAAGGGAGGTAATAAGTCACTGGATGCCAAATCCACTGTCAGTCACTAGGATGTTGGCCCAAGGTTTCTTTTCCCGTTGAACTGTTTTTATTTATTTATTTATTCTTTTATAGCGAGGATAATGGAATAAGCAATCATGTGCTTTTTTCATCCAGTCCCCGTATGTATGCAGTTTTGTAAATATTGTCATCTGTGGGGATCAGTGTGTGAAACTTGGCCAATATCATGATAATGGAGGAAAAGGACTACCAACAGCAAAATGCATAAAACATGTCTCGCTTTTAATTAAATGAAAAGAAAATTGTGCGCAACATTTATAAAAAAAACAACAAAAATCAATGGCATAATGATTTACAGGCACACACGCACGCACACAGGTGCGCGCAAATGTCACCAATAGGCTTTATGTCAAGGGAAATATATGCCTTAGATTTAAGTGAAACTGTATAACAGAACACAAGAGGGATTATTTTATTCCCTGAGAGAGAGAGAGAGAGAGAGGAGAGAGAGAGAGAGGGAAATTTTCACTCTAGCACCAGACACGAACTTATGAAAAATTTTGAAAAAAAAACCAAGGATGTCAGCTGAGGTCCTACAGGCAGGGAACTGGTTAATTGAACAAAAGAAATAGAGATGTATTCAACAAATGCACAATCCTCAACTGACCTGAACATTAATGTCAGGACAGATTAACTAATTATAAAAAAATAAATTAAATAGATGAAGATTGAGAGGAGACAGCAGAGAGGAGAGCAACCCAAACAAACAAAAAAAGTATAATATTTTTTTTTTGTATTTTGCATTTTGTACCACCTTATGTCACAAGATTTCTCTTCCTGAAACTCAGGCTCCTCTCTCTCCCTGGGGTGAGCGCTTTGTCACAAGTACAGCGCCTACCCCCTTTTTTTCTCCTGTATACAACTGTATTTTGTTTACCTATGAGAGTGACTATATATATATATATATATATATATATATATATATATATATATATATATATATATATCTCAAAACATTTTCACAAATCTTTCTTACTTTAAAACAATATTATGAAGGAAAAATTTTTAAAAACCAAAAAAAAACCTAACAGCAAACAAACATTTTAAAAATCAACAACATCATGATGTAATGCCCCAAATATAGCATTTTTTCAAGACGTGTTCAATAACATGAGTTTAAAAGGATTATCTGAAGAAATAATATCTATCATAACACCCTCATAGAAATCTCTCTGATCATCAGACACTGCTACCAAAAAGAGAAACAAAACCCCAAACAAACAAGCAAAGAAAAAAAAACCCAACAAAACAACTTAGTATGCATAGAAACATCTGTATAAAAGACTGTCACAGAATTAGACATAATCTAGCACATTTTCAAATCGTTTAATGTGTAGACATGATGTAAAAACCAAGATAGCATCATTTTAGAACAGTAGTAAACACAAAATTACAAAGTTTAACATAGCAACTAAAACATTTTTTGCTGATAAATGTTCCAGTTTTTGCCAATAACAATTGTGAACTGTGCTCAATCCATAGCATAGTATTTAAAACAATAAACTAGAATAGTTTATCAAACCAATATCCCACCTACTCCCTTTCAAACTGATTTGTACACATCAGCTTACAACATTGTCTTACCCAGTCCGCTATAATTTGATCATCACCAAACAGTGATCAATTAGAACATGCATTAGTGAACAATGACAAATACAAGTGACTCTAGAATGTAATGTATATCTCTTTTTGTTGGCTTTGATTATTTCCTCATAAAATGAGATCTTTTAGAGAGAGAGAGAGAGAGAGAACTCGAACTCGAACTCGAACTCGAAAAGTTTATTCACAAAAAGGCCATTGGCCCATACATGAAGGGGGTTGCCAAACTGCTTAGTGTTTTGGTGGAATAAAAGACAACAGCAATGACAACAGCAGAATTGTATAGCAACAAAAACAGTAACAAAAATATGACTTACGATAATAAAGTATCTCTTATTCTAAAGGCTTTACACAAATATAGAGTGAGGCTGCGCACAACCTCAGGCTGACTTGATGCCATGAGTAAACAGAGTCTAAATGAATTAGGCTGCCTTCTGTATTTCACAGGGATGTAACTCTGCCTAACATCCTCTAACACTGGACAGCACAACACAAAATGCACCTCATTTTCAGGTGCTTGCTTACATAACGGGCATAGTAACCTGAGGTCATCAACATCATATCCTCTGTATCTGAATTTATGAACATTTATATCTGATACACCAAGTCTAAACTTTGACATAATTCTTTTCAAATGTATGTCCATATCAAGCTTTAAATAAGGTTTGATATCATGTGTACTTATAAATTGTCTATACATTTGATACCTTTCACTGGTTTGTATATGATCATTCCATTGCTGCCAACGGCAGTCAATCAGTCTTTGTCTGAAAGTGTTTATAAATTCTCTACAATTTCCAACACCTTGACTGAGCCAAACAAATCCAAAACCGAGTTCACATAAACAGGTGCGTATTTGTGTAGCCCAGTTGTTTTTCCCTTTCACATCTAGATCATAAAGCATCTTGTAAGATTTAAAAGGTAGCCTGTTCTCATCCATATGTAGAATCTTAATCCAGTATCTAATACATCTTACAGCAGCATTAACAGAGAGAGGATATCTATTAGTTTCACTATATACAAGATCATTGGGCGTTCGTCTATCTAAGCCTAAGAACTGCTTTAAAGCAAAGAGATGCACTGATTCACAATGCGTTACAGCTGCATCCAAACCCCAAATTTCTGCACCATATAGCACAGTGGGTTGTATTTGGGCATCAAATATTTTAATGAACAAGTCAAAGGAGTTATTATTCAATATTCGCAATTTTCTCAAAACCAATAACAAGCTTCGTTTACCTCGACTTGCCAGATCTTTACATGCAGTTGTGAAACTAAGTTTTGTAGAAAAACAGATTCCTAAGTATTTATATACATTAATCACAGGCAAGACTTTTCTATTGTACAACCATTTTTCACGAACAGCTAAATGACCACCTTTTCTGAATACAACGATATTGCTCTTATTCAGATTAACCTTAAGATCAAGAGCTGATGCAGCACTGCTCAAGCTATTTAACTGCTTTTGTAAGCCAACAACTGTTTCAGATAGCAGGATAACATCATCAGCAAGAAGAAGAATAAACAATTCTGTGAAATCTTGGGAGAAAGTGGCACCATGCTTACCATTATTGATGACTTCTCTGGCTAACTCATTAATGAAAACAGAAAACAATAAAGGGCTACATACATCACCCTGTTTAACACCAGTGGTACAGTATATTATGTCAGTCAGTTTAGTACCACATCTTATTCTGCTTTTGACATTCTGATACATGGCTCTCAGACAACGTAATAATTTACCCCTCACACCATTTTTCTGTAGAATAGGCCACAACAAATTTCTATTAACAGAATCAAATGCCTTTTCAAAGTCAATAAATGCCACATAGAGTTTACGGTTCTGAGTAAACTGTTTCTGAACAAACGCAAGCAGAGTAAACATATGATCTATAGTAGAGTATCCTCTCTTAAAACCAGCTTGGTGTTCACCTGTAATATCATTTTTCATAACCCATTCTTGTAATCTATTATTAATGATAGTACTATACAACTTACTACTTATGTCACTAAGAGAGATTCCCCTGTAGTTATTAGGGTTATCAACATCACCCTTTTTGTGTAATGCTAGGATTATAGATTCAGTCCAATTATCTGGGAAAAGGCCATCATCAAAGATTTTGTTAAACAATTTTAGAAGGAAAAGCACAACATTTTCACCTCCATTTTTCAGCAATTCTCCAATGATCTGATCAGGACCTGCTGCTTTATCATTCTTTAGTTTTCTAAGTGCCCAATATATTTCACCTTTAGATATTGGACGATCAAAATCTTCCTCACTTTCATCATAGTCAACATTAGCATTCATGGAGTTGTCTGAAGAATCTTTCTCCAGCAGGTTTTTGAAATGTTGAAACCAGCTGTCAACTGATATACTATTCTTTGGCTGACTATTTCTAAATGATGCCTTCTTAACACTCTTCCAGAACTGGACTTGAGAGGAAATTGAAGACACCATGTCTGCAAGTAATGACATATTATACTGTTTCCTTTTCCTTTCTAGCATGTATTTATATTCCCTTCTTAAGATGCAGTACCTGTTTTTGTCTTCGTTCTTTAACGTTTTTCGGTAAGTCTTCAACAGTTTTCTTACTCTATATTTCATACTTTTACATTCATTATCAAACCATGTAGCATTAGGTAAACCTTTATTAAGATGTACCTGTTTCTGTATACATTTAGCACTGGACTTTATGCAATCATTAAACAAATCTAAAGCTTCATTAATGTTCTCATCAATCATCTGTAAGGCACTTGAAAAATTTACACACATGTCCTCCTCACAAAGATTATCTTTATAAGCTGAGAGTTTGTTTTCATCCCACACAAACTTTTCCACAACGGATGGCTCTTCAGCTGTTATATATGTTTTACACAATGGATTAATATGTAATTCCACAGGAAGGTGATCTGAATCAGAACGTTCAGCAACAAACAAACAACATGAGTCAAAAATCTGAGAGAACAAATCATCTGACACTAAAAAATAATCATTAACACTGCATCCTCCATCAGAAATATAGGTAAAGCGTCCTTGCTGATCGCCATTACACATGCCATTCAGAATTTGCAAACTAAGTGCAGTACACATATTCAATAATAACTTACCATAATTATTGATAACAGAATCTTCAGAATACCGATTACCACTGAGAGACATGCTTTTACTATGAAGATCTGAAATACAGTCATTCGCCACATGATGACAAGAAAAATTTGATGTCCTGCTGTTTAAGTCTCCACACAATATTGTATCTACTTCATCCAAAGTAACAGCACAATTGACTAAATATTCTTCCAACATAGCAATCCCGTTATCATAGTCAAACATGTTATAAAAAGGAGAACCTTCAGGTGGGATATACACACATACAAGCAAAACATTTCTTGAAGTACCCAACAAAGATTTGTCACAGAGAAAAGAACAAATATTAGGGTATGGAACATCTAAACATTTTACAAGAGCAGCTAACTCATGTTTTATGAAACAAACTACTCCCCCTGATCGCCTCCCTTGATGACTAACTTTAATTGCCGACTTACAGAAGGCCTTATAACCACTAAACACATCTGGCTGAATATCTTCTAGGAACGTTTCTGTCAGACAAATAAAATCGAAGCTACGCACATACAATACAAAATCTCCATCGGAGAGTTTTGAAAACAACCCATTAATGTTCCAGGACAAAAAAGAAAAAGTTTTATTTGTTTGATTTGTAATGTCACAATCCAGTTGATCTACTACATCATCTACACACTCAATTTCAATAATTTCATTAATATTACAAGACACGGAATTAATACTTTCAACAGTACCAAGATCATCATTTAAAGAAGACTCTTTATTTAAACAAGGACTACAACATGACTCATAGATATGTTGGGTTGGGTCTACGCCTAGGCCAAGTGTACAGTGGTCTTTGTCTTCCTCTCCTCGCGTGGCTTCGCCACGCACTGTGTCAATCTCACTTGAAACAGCACAAAGCCGTCTTACGTGATTATCAGTCTGACGCTTCATGACCGGTGTACTTCTACTTTTGCTACCCCCCTGTGAATTGCCTCCACCGTACGATGTGTGTATGGGCCGGCCAACAAGCTATTTCTTTCTTTCTAGATCATGAAGGGTCACCCTTTCACCATCAATGATCAAATGATCAAAGATCATTCTCACATTTTTTCCTTCTGCTCGGGCACTCTTTAAATACGGGGTGAGTTTGCGTCTAACTTCTCTAACAGCTTGGGAAAAATCTTCGTCTACGAAAATCTTTGAACCCTTCAGCTGCGTCTTTGCCTTCAGTATGCTAAGCTTATCTTGATAAAAACAACACCTAGCAATAATGGGAGAGTTGGGTTTCGAATTTATCCTGTGCACTCTATCGAATTTCACATCTGCTACATCCATTTTTTCTGAGAGAAGCCTTTTTACAACCCTCTCACAGTCAGCTCCAGTCTCATCAGCTCTCCTATCTAAACCATGAAAAATGACGTTGTTTCGTCTGGACCTTCCTTCTAGATCTTCAGATTTCTATTCCAGCTTTTCAACCCTATCTAACAATTCTGTATTTGACTGTTTTAAGTCTAAATTTTCAGTTCTAAGATTGTCCATGTCTTGTTTCAGGCTACACATTTCCTCTTTCAACACACCCACACTGTCTGTCAGCAATTTTATCTCATTCTTCAAACTGTCCGTTGTAGTTTTCAGCAGGTTTTCCACTTTCTCGATTTTGGCTGTCATGGTGTTGAAGGACAGTTCCTTAGGAGACCCAGCAGAAGAGGAATCCTGACCACGGTGTATGGTCGTAGGCGTGTTGGTAAAGGTGGTCACATCAGCCCTAGTTCTGGTTTTCCTGGATGCTGTACCTGTGATGGTGCTACGACCACCAGCACCACCAACCAAACTGGTCTGCCTCAGCTTGCGGCCAGTAGATCCAGGAGCTGGAGGGGTGGGTCCAGGGTTGGTCTCCACATCACCACACCGCAATAAAAGCCCCCCCCAAAATAGAAGGGTGAGGGTCAGTCCTAACAGGACACCGTCACGCCGGTTTCTCAAAGTCAGAATGGAGTTTCTCATGGCTGATTTAAATTCTGCCCGTTTGGACATGAAGGTGGCAAATACTGCGGCAAATGTCCCACACACACGGCTCTGTATAACTGCACGGATATGCCCATCCTCCTGATCTATCTATATACAATCAATGAAAATTTACAGACACTTAAAAACTAGTTATTAAATCACAAAAACACTAGAGCGATTTCAGTGCGTCTTGTCCTTCACATCACGTAATTGGCCCCCCGAGAGAGAGAGAGAGAGAGAGAGAGAGAGAGAGAGAGAGAGAGAGAGAGAGAGAGAGAGAGTTATAGTTCAGTGTTGTGATTGTTCAGTGTTGTGATAGTTCAGAGAGAGAGAGATGTTTCCAACAGGATGAAGAGAGAGAGAGAGTTCAGTTTGACAGCAGTGTTGTGATTGTTCAGTGGTTTGATAGTTCAGTGATTGACGTGTGTCTCTTATGATTCTGATAGTTCAGTGATTGACGTGTGTCTCTTATGATTCTGATAGTTCAGTGACTGACGTGTGTCTCTTATGGTTCTGTGTGCAGGCGGTGTCCATGTTGAAAGAGACCCAGGCATTGGCAGCCACCGGCCACAAGAACGGATGTTCACATTGTGCCCCGATCACCCCGTAGTGAAATGAACTGATGCAGTGCAGTGTAGTGTAGTTTGCACACAGTGCAGTATTGTCTATACCCTCCTCCCCCCCTCCACCCCTACTGCTGAAATAAAAGCTCTTCATCAAAACCACAACCACACCCACCCCCCTCTCCCTTCACTTGATGTAATGTATGTACCTGGACAACTTTTTTTTTCTCCAGTTTCTGTACAGGGGTTCATGCACACACGTTTGACATGTGTTGACTTGCGTTTGTGTTCCTGAGTGAGTGTGTGGGTGTGTGCCTGTGATTGTGTGGGTGTGGGTGTGTGTTTGCGAGTGTATGTGATTGTGTGTGTGTGAGAGAGAGAATCAGAGAAGTCCTACATGTAGATTTTCCACATCGGAATGAAAAAAATGGTGACACCAATCCATCACAACCACCTGCATTCTACTGCCGTTCTTCAGCTGCCTGTATCCAGATGTCTGGAGTTCAAAATTGGAAAGGGGGATTTTAGATGTTTTTTTTTCTGTCCTCAATGGTCCGTTGGTGACATTTTATATTTGAGCATTTGCCCACCAGTAAAGTTTTTTTTGTGTTTTTTTAAATTAAAAAATTGCCCACCAGTAAGTTAGCCACATTATGCTTTGCATTACGACTTAAGGGTCGATGTTGAAATATACCATTGCAAGTTTTCTACATTTTGTCAACTGTTCATACTTGCACACAGTGAGACTATAAACCAAGGCCCCTTGTGCAAACGCACGCAGAACATCTTGCGCACATGTTAAAACCCCGTTCGGCCTTTCAGAAGAGCAGGCCATTGTGTGCCTGTAGGAGCGGATGACAAAATTATTTTTAAAAAATTTTTAAAACCCAGCATGCACACAGGTGTCATGTTGAGACACCATATCCCTGAGGGGAAATTTATTTTTAAAATAATGGGTAGGCGCTGCACTTGTGGCAACGCGCTCTTCCCGGGGACAGCAGCCCGAATTTCACGCAGAGAAATCTGCTTTGACATAAAGTGGTATAAAATAAAATAAAATAAATGAAATAAACTCTCTTCAGTTAATTCACCCTAGGCTGCACTGCTCGGAGAGTGGTGGGGCAGTGTATGTATGTGTGGGGAATTTTTTAAAATCTGTAGTTTTGTTGTATTATTGCCCACCCCCTGCAGCCATGGCAGAGTTCTCTGCAGGAAATTTGGGCTGTTGCCCCTGGGAACAGAAATGTACACAGGGACTGCATGTAGAAAGTACAGGAGTGCTGATTCCACCATATGTGAAATGAAAGAATAAAGTACAGGCTTAAAAAATAGAGACATCTGAATACAGGCTTCTGAAATACAGCCACCTGAATACAGGCTTCTCAATTAGACATCCAAAATACATATAAAATAATCTAGACATAAAAATATTTTTAAAATTGAGTATAAACATGAAATGGGTGTACAAATGAATATAGGCTTCTAAAAATCAGCAATCCAAAATAAATATAAAGCAAGTATAAACAAAGTAGGGTGTACAAATATCAAATAAACAACTTGGTCAATCGTTTAAAATATATTTGTTTAAAATACATGTAAATGCAGGTATAACTACACATGTGTAATTACTGACGTGTATCAAATACCAGAAAAACACTACTACAGGTATGAATAAAGGATAAGGCATTTAAAAAAAAACAAAATATAGACATCGACAATAAATTGGCAAATAGACATTCCAAACAGACTTGTTTGAACAACCACCAACATGCTCGATTGAAGTCATCCCAGTTAACATTACACATATTTTGCACAATATTAATATAGACATTTTAAAGCCACAACATCAAAGTAGAAATGTGCTATTCCTCCATTAAGAGGCAAGTTAACCTGCCAAACTAAAAGAGGATCAGGGTTTGATTCCCAGCCTTGCCCTTCCCAATATGATAAGAAAATCAAACGTTGTAAAATTCCAGAGTATGCAATTGAGGCCGTGTGTGGAAATGCAACAGAACATTTAGTGTGCTCACTGACAACCCACACCACCATTTAGAAGAGAAGGCGATTTTTGTAGGAACAGATGATAAAACTTTTTTTACTTGGATGCCTATATACACACTATTCCTTCATTCTGCTACTGAAAATGAGGGGTGGGTGTGAGTTGATTTTGCATAGAACACTGCCCTTGTGGAGCCTTGGGAGCTGTAGCTGAGGACTAAGCAACTAAAGAACCAACACTACCTGAGTAGGACACTGGAATTCAGGTAGTGGACATATTATGGACACAGGAAATGCATTCAAGGTGCATTAGGAATGAGACTATAAACCGAGGCCCCATGTGCGCACGCACACGTTAAAACGCCTTCCGAAAGAGCAGGCCATCGTGTGCCGGTAGGAGCGGATGACAAAATTATTTAAAACAAACAACAACAAAAAACAGCATGCACACAGGTGTGTATCCCTGAGGGGGAAATAAATAATGCGTGGCGCTGCACTTGTGGCGACGCGCTCTCCCTGGAGAGAGCAGACCAACGTTGAGAAATCTGCTGTGACATAGTTTTTTAAAAAATAACATGAAATTAATAAGGAAAACACTTCTATGCTCTGCATGTCGGAAGGAACAGATCATGATAAGCCCATGTGCCAGCGTGGGCTAAACATCTTATGCACAAGTTAAATTCCGTTTTGCTATTCGTAAGAGTAGGCCATCGTGTGCGGTGGTAACAGATGACGTAATGATGTAAAATATATTTTATAAAAAAAGCCCACAAATGCTTCATTATCAACGATATAAAAAATTTTTTTATATAAAATAATAAAAACATGATGATAAGCCCATGTGCAAGCATGCGCTAAACATCTTATGCACAAGTTAAATTTCGTTTTGCTTTTCGTAAGAGGCCATCGTGTGCCGGTGGGAACAGATGACGTAATGATAAAAAAATGCACACGATTATCAACGATATAAAATATAATACAAACATATCTAATTACACTAACGGCCCTACACACACTGATCAACAAATTGTATAACAAACTTCATGTCAGACCTACAGGTATCTACACACAGACACAGAACACGTCTACAATTATATAATTTGGAACAGATGACAATATTTACAAATCAGCATATACACAGCGACTGGATGTAAAAAAAACATATGAATGCTTATTCCATTATTCTTGATGTAAAAGAATAAATCAAATAACCACAAACTATATATAACTGAATAATACATTATATCACGTAAACAGACAAACGCATCCAAAACGCGTATTATAAATAAACCGAGGCCCCGTATGCGAACCCACCCAGAACATCTTGCATGCGTGTGAAATCCGGTTCTGCTTTTCGTAAGAGCAGGCCATTGTGTGCCGGTGGGAACAGATGAGATTCACAAAACTGCGTACACACGGGGACTGGATGGAAAAAAGCAGTCGAGTGCTTATTCCATTTTTCTCGATATAAAAGAATAAATAGATATAGCAGACACTGAATAACTTGACTACAAACTCTAAATAACGGACACTGAATAATACATTCTATCGGGTGAACAAACAAACGCGTCCAAAACGCATCTAGGCGTATATAAAGCGAGGCCCCGTGTGCGAACCCACCCAGAACATCTTGCACACGTGAAATCCAGTTCTGCTTTGCGTAAGAGTAGGCCATTGTGTGCCGGTGGGAACAGATGACATGTATAAAACTGCATACACACGGGGACTGGATGTAAAATTTAAAAAAAGCACAAGAGTGTTTATTCCATTATCCTCCTCGATATAAAAGAATAAATAAAAATACAGGCCTGCTGGTTATTCTAAAGGAAAATTGGCCAGCATTCACGGTAAGAATATTTTAATTTGCTTTAAAGGCAAGAGAGGGGGCTGGTTAGGCAGAAATTTAGCAAAAGGGAGAAAAATGGATGTCGGAAATGAGAACATTTCTAGCACATTATTTCGAGTAAACTGGGATGATATTTTGTAGTATAAGAGCCCCCAGCACGGAAAAAATGGAAAGGGGGGAGGGGGGATATGATCTCTGCTGGGACATTAATTTAATCACAACAAGAAGATGTAGCAATTAGTAAATTTTGAAAGAACGCTCTCTGTTTAAAACATTTCTCGGGCAGATTTTGCTTGCCTAAAAGAATGTTGTTGTTTTTTTAAGTATGTAGTGTAGAAAACTAGTAATTGATTCACAAAAATAGCTATTTTCTGCCCTGTTGTAACAATCCTTTTACTTCTACTTAACAGTGGAGTGCAACCACACTTTAGGCAAAAATTTCAATTTCATTTCAACTTTTCCTAGCATCGAAAATAGCCAAAATTGATCAGTCACTTGAACTACACCAACCTCATTTGCTTCAGGGACGAAAAAATGGTATTTTCATCTCAAAAGAAAGCGTATTTGACTCTGTAAAGAAGAACCAGGGCCCAGCATATTAAAGCAGAGATAAAACAAAACAGGCACACAAAAATCGAAGAAGTGATGATCTAGACTTCATCCTTCAAATAAGAGACTATAAACCGAGGTCCAGTGTGCAAACACACGCAGAACATCTTCCGCACACGTTAAAACCTGTTCCACTTGTCGGAAGAGTAGGCCATTGTGTGCTGATGGGAACAGATGACAAAATTTACAAAACCGCATACACACGGGGACTGGATGTTCCATTATCCTCGATATAAAAGAAAATACAAATAGTGTCTACTGCACTGATGACAGAGGCCACAGTGTCGAGAATATACAACCAGTAAACTATTATGTTTCGTTATGTTTGTTGTTGTTCGGTTTTCACCTGACCTTACCTCTCCCTGTAAATGCCTCTACTTTGCATGTCGGTATATTTTATGTGTTTGTTAGTGGGTGCATGACATCGTTATTGCCACGAAACTTTGCACACAATGTTTTTGGTTTAGCAAGGTTATGATTATTTACATTTGTGAACTTTACGCTAGATTCCGACTGGCATTGTCTGCAGCGATATGAATTTATACATAGAAATAATTATGTGTTTATTGCACCCCTTCACTTCCTGCCCTTTGCTTTTAATAAATAATTTTTATTTATGATTTTGAAGAGGGAGGTGTTTGAGAAATACCTTTTTTTTCAAAATCATAAAACTTTTTATACATTACATTAACCTTTGAAACTTGGTATCCTAGCTCAAAACGACGCTTTCTACCACTGTGCAAAATTTCATGGCAATATCTTTAGTGAAACTTGATATAGAATAGATGTATAGATGTTCACATCACATCATTTTAAATGCAAGTGAACATCAAAGTTTTGTTTGGTCGTTTTCTGGCCTTGTGTCCACTCCGTGCATATGTTGATGTCAATGTGGACATTTGTTCATATTAATTTTTGTTCCAGCAAAGAAACAGTTAATAAATATGAAAGTATCTTTACTGGTGTCTGACTCAACAACTTGGGTGTTGTGAATTGAAAGTGTTAAGTTTTCATGCGATAGTGCCTTGTTTTGCTGTTTGTTTTACTTGAATCATTTTGAGCTCTCTTCTGAAATGTGCTTGCAGCAAAATTTGGAAAAGTAGCAAGTTATTTCATTTGTTAGAGTAGCAACTGTAGGGTGAAAGTGTGCTGTTGTTTCATCTGAACGTAAATGTTATTATTTCCTCTGAACATAAATATTACTGTTTCCTCTGAACATGAATATTATTGTTTCCTCTGAACATAAATATTACTGTTTCCTCTGAACATAAATATTACTGTTTCCTCTGAACATAAATATTACTGTTTCATTTTAACATAAATATTATTGTGTTTCATCTGAACAGGAATATTATTGTTTCATCTGATTTTTGTCATGTACCCACCAGCACACAATAACTCTATTCTGATAAGTGAAACGGGTTTCAGCATCCGCACGATGTGTTCTCAGTTTATAGTCTCATCTTTTTAAAAATTTGTTTTAACAATTATAATGGAATAAGCAGTTAGGTGGGTGTGTGTTTCTTTTTTTTTACATCAAGTCCCCTTTGTGTATATGCAGTTTTATAAATTTTGTCATCCATTCCTACCAGTACACAACCACGTCATTTTCTGAAAAGTGGAACAGATTTTAAAGAGTGCACAAGATGTATGCATGCGTGTGTGTAAGCGGGAAAGTGCTACCATGTATCTGTACATGTGTGTGTGTGTAAAAATGCTACTAGGTGTCTTTTTGTATTTATTTATTCTTTAATTTCGAGGGGACAAGACAAAGAGAGCAGTAAGACATGGAAGGGAGGGACAGACAGGAGAAAGAGAGGGATAGACAGGAGAAAGAGAGGGACAGACAGACAGGAGAAAGAGAGGGACAGACAGACAGGAGAAAGAGAGGGACAGACAGACAGAAAAGAGAGGGATAGACAGGAGAAAGAGAGGGACAGACAGACAGGAGAAAGAGGAGGGACAGACAGACAGGAGAAAGAGAGGGACAGACAGACAGGAGAAAGAGAGGGACAGACAGACAGGAGAAAGAGAGGGACAGACAGACAGGAGAAAGAGAGGGACAAACAGGAGACAGAGAGGGACAGACAGACAGGAGAAAGAGAGGGAGGAGGAAGGGAAAGAGATCAGAAACAGTCTGACAGAAAAAGCGCGCATGTTAAAATCCACACACAGTCACTGATGAAACAAACAGTTTATTTCTGTCAGCAGCAAAGAACTTGTGCAAAAATCAAAACATTGTGAATGAAAAAAAAAACAAAAACAAACCCAAAACCAACTCCAAAGTTGATTTTTTTCATCAGCAAAAATCTTGGCGTAAAAAATATTAACACTGTGAATATAAAAAAATAAACACAACCCAAGTTTATTTCATGATCAGCAAAGCACTCGTGCAAATCACATTACGAATGAAAAAACCCTGTTAGTAAAAAAAAGAAAAAAATAATGATGATAATAATAATAAGAATCAAAGATAAACAATGTCACACTCTGTTTAGGTCTTCATGCAGTTCTCAATCATAACAAGACACATCAAAATTCCCCTTAAAAAAGAAAAAAAAAAAATGACACCGATTTCAGTGACTGGTGTCACACACATTGCTGAAAATCATATTCATAGACTTCCATCAAAAATATCAAAAAAAGACATGTCAAATCAACAATAATATCAGAAAGACATGTCACATCAACAATAATAACAGAAAAAGACATGTCACATCAACTACAATATCAAAAAAAGACTTGTCACATCAACAACAATATCAAAAAAAGACTTGTCACATCAACAACAATATCAGAAAAAGACATGTCACATCAACAATAATATCAGAAAAAAAGACATGTCACATCAACAATATCAAAAAAAGATATGTCACATCAACAACAATATCAAAAAAAGACATGTCACATCAACAACAATATCAAAAAAAGACTTGTCACATCAACAACAATATCAAAAAAAGATATGTCACATCAACAACAATATCAAAAAAAGACATGTCGCATCAACAACAATATCAAAAAAAGACTTGTCACATCAACAATAATATCAAAAAAAGACTGTCACATCAACAACAATATCAAAAAAGACATGTCACATCAACAACAATATCAAAAAAAGACATGTCACCCTTTTCTCTGTACTAGTCTGTATTCCACATGCAGGACTGTTACTTCCAATGAACAAAAAAAACAAACTGTTCAGAATAATTTTTAAAACACAACCCCCCCCCCCCCCCCAAACTTTTACACAAGATTTCTTGACAATACATTTTTTTTTTTTTTTTGAGCAAAAAAAAAGAGAATCTTCCAGATCAGTTCAAGTGTTGGTGTGTGTGTCCGGAATAACTATGTACCTAGGAGCCGACCAATTTAAAAAAAAAAAAGAAAAAAAAGTCCCTCTCCTTCCTTCCTGGCTGATCCCACTCCCTGTTCACTGACAGCTGACAGACTGGAGGAGGACAATGTCACAGCGCCTTGCTCTGTCAACAGACAACAAAACAGGGTCAGCACACAGCACTCACATCCCCATCACAACACCCCTCTCCTCCCCATCTCCCCCCCCCCCCCCACCCCCCCCCCCTCGCCCAAACACACACACACACACTCCTACCCAAGACAACGAACCCCTTCCACTTCCCTGCAAGAAAGAGAAAGAGGCCAAGTACAGATGGAATGAACACAACATATATGCACAAGTTCACACTTCACTCATTTCAAAAATGAACACGACAATTAATTACCAAATGCACACTTCACTAATTTCAAAATTAAACACAACAATTACCAAAATGCACACTTCACTCAATTCCAACATGAACACAATTGCCTACAAAGTACACACTTCACTAATTCCAAAATGAACACATCACTTACAAAGTACACACTTCACTAATTCCAACATGAACACATTGCCTACAAAGTACACACTTCACAAACTGCCGGCGTTTTGCCAACAACCCCCCAGACTGGCCTCTGTGTTGGTTAGTAAAAACGTCCCCAACAATACTGATTATTTTCGTAAAAACATCCCCAACAATACTGATTATTTTCGTAAAAACATCCCCAACAATATTGATTATTTTAGTAAAAACATCCCCAACAATATTAATTATTTTAATAAAAACATCCCCAACAATACTGATTATTTTAATGAAAGTCAGGATCAGTAGTAACATGCTGTTTGGTGCAGAGAAAATACCCACTTACTTCATCTTTCGATGACAAAAAAATACCTGTTTTTTGCAGAATTCTGAATTCAGAGATACTGGTAAAGATATGATCGGAATAAACGAACACCATCACAATTCATACACACCGACGATCACTATTCAACTTTTAACATGATCTATACCACTCTAAAAATTCACAACTGTTGAAAATATATACATACATCAACCATTACAATATTTCACAAAGCACACACAACAGACGACTTACGTCAAAGATCTTCACCAGTCACTGTCCACCAGTCCAGGGTCTGTGCACCACACAAGCCCAGTTCTGTCAACACAAATAAATAGTTAACATTTACACTGGGAACAACACAGCCCAGCCCCCCCCCCTCCCCCCCCTAAAAAAAAACAACAACCCAGAATAAAACAGACAAAACACACTCATAGGAAGAATACTTACATGAACAAATTTTCAGCAATCTTGTGCGTGCCACCACCACCACCATCCCCAGGCCTAAAACAGATAAACAGTCTTTGTTAAAACTGTCCATATCATCCCCCCCCCCCCCCCCCCAAACAACAAAACGAAATACACTCATAGGAAGAATACCTACATGGAAAAATTCTCAGCAATCTTTCTGCACCAACATCATCATCCCCAGGCCTAAAACACAGAAACAGTCTCTGTTAATTAAACTATCCACAAAGTACAATAATACAACACAGTACAAAATAACACTACAATACAAAGCAGTACATTAATAATCTGTATAAATAATCTATAGTACAACACACAATACCAACCTTTTTCTATATTTTAATATATTTTTAAAATTTATTTATCAATTTTTTTTTTTTTTACACAATACCAACCTGCATAGCAAATTGCCATTCCCCAAGTCCACTGTGCTCTCTCTCTATCCGTCTCTCTGCAGTCTTCCTTCCTTCCTTCCTGTCTTCCTTCCTTCAGCTGTGCTGTCAGTCACTGCCTGTTAGCCCTGTGACCAGACAGTCAGCACACAGCACTCACATGCCATCACAACACCCCTCCCCATCTCCCCCCAAACCCTGAATTCAGACAGACTGATATTCCCCAGTAAAAGTTCAAACGTAACTACAACATTTGAATTTTAGCCAAACTGAGAAGTGACAACACGACTAAATGTAGTCTATAATACTGTACGCAATACACCAACATTTACCAGCTGTTAACTGTAGAACTAACCATATTCTATAATACTGTACGCAATACACCAACATTCATCCTCCATCTTAAAAAACCCCAACCCACACACAATAAAAGGAATTAATCTAACACCACTGTATTTCAGAAGATGTTACATAAACGAACAAACACAGGTAACACTTGTGTCAGTCAGCACACTTCAAATCTAACAACACAACACACTACTCCAGCACAAAACACACACACACAACAGACGACGACTTACGTCACAGATCTTCAGCAGTCTGTGTCCACCAGCCCAAGGTCTGTGCACCACACAACACAAGCCCCATGTCTGTCAACACAAACAATCAATGTTATTTACACTGTTCATAACAGCCCCCCCCCCCCCAAAAAAAAAACCCCAAAAAACAAAAACAAAAACACAACAACAAAACACCCTAAAACAAAACAATCCCACACAGAGGAAGAATACTTACATGAAAAGTTCCCAACAGTTCAGGCACCACCACCACCACCACCACCACCACCACCACCACCACCATCACCATCACCGCCACTGCAAGGTCTGTCAACACAAACAACAAACATTATTGACACTCCCACAACAAGCCCCCCCCCCCCCCCCCCCCCAAACACACACACAGAAAGAATACTTACATCAAAATTCTAGTCGTCACTTTCCATGCACCAGTATTACGGCAAGGTCTGTCAACACAAACAACAAACATTATTTACACTCCACAACAAGCCGCCCCCCCCCCCCCCCCCCAAACCACACACAGAAAGAATACTTACATTAAAAAAAATTCTAGTCGTCAGTTTCCATGCACCAGTATCACCGCAAGGTCTGTCAACACAAACAACAAACATTATTCATAAACACAGTCTGCACAACTGTTCACAACAGTACCCCCCCCCCCCCCCCCCAACAACAACAGAAAAACCCCACACACTCACAGATAGAACAATTACATAAAAAGCCTGGGCAGTACAATACAACACACCACAACACAATACAAATTTTGACTGATTATAAAGCTATAGCCATTAATCTACCTTGTAATGAAATATCAAGTCATAATTTTGTATCCTTTTGCTTTTAAACGTGCTTTAAAAATGCCCAAGCCCTCATTCTGACCATTTATTATGATGCTAAACTTGTCCATTTCTCGTTTTGTCATTTCCTGCAGTCTATCATTTCAACTTGTAATAACTTTTCATAGAATTGTCCGATTTTCAAATCTATTTTTTTCTATGTATAGCCATTTCATTGCAGATTAATAACATGTCAATAACTAAAAACTGACCTCTGGTGCAATGCGACTTCTTATGTGGTGGAGCGTCACACATACTCCAGCACAAAGCACACACAAAAGACGACTTACATCCAAGATCTTCACCAGGTTTCTGTACAGCAGCCAAGGTCTGTACAGCAGCCAAGGTCTGTACAGCAGCCAAGGTCTGACACCAGCCAAGGTCTGTCTGTATACCAGCCAAGGTCTGCAACACAAACAGTAAACATTATTTACAACAAACAATAAACATTATTGACAACAAACAATAAACATTATTTACAACAAACAGTTTACATTATTGACAACAAACAATAAACATTATTTACAACAGGCACCCCCCCAAAAAAAAAACCAAAACAAACAAACAAAAAAACCTGAATAAAACAAACCAAACACACACAGAAGAAGAATACTTACAAGAACAATTCTCACCAATCTTTATGTGCCACCACCACCACCACCACCACCCTCAGGCCTAAAACATACAAACAGTCTCTGTTATAACTGTGCAAAACATCCCCCCCCCCTCCCCTAAAAACAAACAACACACACACACAAACCAAACACACACAGAGGAAGAATACTTACATAAAAAAATTCTCAGCCATCTTTATGCGCCACCACCAACACCACCCCCAGGCCTAAAACACAGAAACAGTCTCTGTTAAAACTGTCCAAAACATCCCCCCCTCCCCCCAAAGAAAACAAACAAACAAACAAACAAACAACAACAACAACAACAACAAACAACAACAACAACAACAACAACAACAACAACAACAACAACAACAACAACAACAACAACAACAACAACAACAACAACAACAACAACAACAACAACAACAACACAACAACAACAACAACAACAACAACAAAAACCACACAAAACAAAACACACACAGAGGAAGATTACTTACATGAAAAAATTCTCAGCCATCTTTAGGCGCCACTATCACCACCACCCCCAGGCCTAAAACACAGAAACAGTCTCTGTTAAACTGTCCAAAACATCCCCCCCCAAAAAACAACAACAACAAAAACACCCCCACACAAACAACACACACACAGAGGAAGAATACTTACATGAAAAACCTTGGCAGTAAAATACACCACAACACAGTACAACACAACACAGTACAATACAACATAGTACAATACAACATAGTACAATACAAAAACAACACAGTACAACACGACACAGTACAATATAATACAACACAACACAGTACAACACAACACAGTGCAATACAATACAAAACGGTACAACACAATACAATACAACACTCTAAAAAGTACAACACAACACACACTACTAACCTGCACAGCAAATTGCCATTCCCCAAGTCCACTCTCCTCTCTCTCTCTGTCTGTCCATCCGTCTCTCTCTCTTCCTTCCTCTCTGCAGTCTTCCTTCCTTCCCTCCTTCCGCTGTGCCGATGTCAGTCACTGCCTGCCAACTCTGTGACAGACAGCACACAGCACTCATGCCATCATAACACCCCACTGGCAATTCGATGACCCCGAGTTCGATTCCCGGTCGAGGGGATTTTTCTCCTTGGAGTTAACA
Organism: Stramonita haemastoma; assembly: GCA_030674155.1. Lineage (NCBI taxonomy): Eukaryota > Metazoa > Mollusca > Gastropoda > Neogastropoda > Muricidae > Stramonita > Stramonita haemastoma. Next base: position 10,637,566 of record CM060349.1, read on the forward strand.
TCAGTGCTGACTCCACTCTCCCCCCTAAAAGTCTTTCGGATGAGACTGTAAAACCGAGGCCCCATAAGCGAACGCACGCACGCAGAACATCTTGCGCACACGTTAAATCCTTTTTCCGCTTTTCGTAAGTAGGCCACCGTTGTGCCGGTGGGAACAGATGACATTTACAAAACTGCAAACACACGGTACCGGATGTAAAAAAGCACATGAGTGCTTATTCCATTATCCTCGATATAAAAGAATAAATAAAATAAATAAAAAATAAAGAAAGACAACCAGCTCCTTTCCGGTCCCTGCCTGCATGGAGAAAAGGCCAAGTAGCGAGGGAATGAACACCACATACCACCTTCAGGCCTGTAACACAAACCACAAATTTTTTATAATTATTTATACTGCCCCCCCCCCCCCCCCCCCCCCCCCCACCCACCACACACACAGACAGAAAGAAATCATTGCTGAAATCATGTTGGTTAATTAATGATGTTGGTGAAATGTTTTTCTCTGCTTTTTCCCCCCCTCCCCCTTAGATAGATGGCTTGATGAAAAAAAGCAAATCGATGCTTACTCAACGTACCATCTGAAAATAAAACTTTGACTTTGAAAGAATACTTACATTAAAAAAATTCTTGGCAGTGTCCATGTAACCACCCCCACATCACCACACCCCCCTCAGGCCTAAAACAGAGAAACAGTCATTGTTATAGTGTCCACAATAACACCCCCCCCCCCCTCCCTCAACACACACAGAAAGAATACTTACATAAAAAAAATTCTTGGGAACTTTCAGTGCCCCACCTGCCACCACCACCCTGAAACATACAAACACAGTCTCTGTAACACTGTCTACAAAATCCCCCCCCCCCCCCCCAAAAAAACAACAACAACCCCAAAGACATACACATAGAAAGAATACTTACATTAAAAATTCTTGGGAGTGTCTTTACAACGGGACACATGACATCCCAGGCCTGAAACATACAAACAGTCTCTGAAACACTGTCTACAAAATCACCCGCCCCCCCCCCCAAAAAAAAAAAAAAAAAACAACAGAAAAAAACAAACCCAAAGACATACACACAGAAAGAATACTTACATAAAAAAAATTCTTGGCATCTTGGCAGTGTCGTTACAGCGGCACACATGACACCCCAGGCCTGAAACATACAAACAGTCCCCCTGAAACACTTGTCTACAAAATCCCCCCAGCCCCCCCCCCCTCCCCCCCCCAACACACACACACACAGAAAAAATACTTACAAAAAAAAAATTCTTGGCATCTTGGCAGTGTTTTTACAGCAGCACACATGACACCCCCAGGCCTGAAACATACAAACAAGTCTCTGTAACACTTGTCTACAAATCCCCCCCCTCCCCCTCCCCAGTCCCCCCCCCCCCCCCCCCAACACACCACACACAGACAAAAAATACTTACATAAAAAATTATCTGTAATTTTCTGTGCACCAGCCTGCCTCCCCTCCAGGGCCCGAAAAACACAAACAACAACAAACATGATTTATAACCAGTCTCTGGGAAACTTTCAACCCCCCCCCCCTCCCCCCCCCTGAAAAAAAAAACCCCCAACACGCACACAGACACACAGAAAAACTGACCTGACAACTTGTGGGCAGGATCCAAAGCACCAGCACAAATCCTTTCCTCCCTCCACACCTGTCCACACAAACAGCAACATTGGTTTGTAATACAAGGGGACTGCTCACAACTGCACCCCCCTCCCCCTTTCCCGTCCCCCCCTTCACACACACAGAGAGAGAGAGAGAGAGAGAGAGAGAGAAGAGAGAGAGAGAGAGAGAGAGAGAGAGAGAGAGAAGAGAGAGAGAGAGTGAGAGAGAGAGAGAGAGAGAGAGAGAGAGAGAGAGAGAGAGAGAGAGAGAGAGAGAGAGAGAGTGAATGAAAGAGGAAGAGAGAGAATGAGAGAGAGAGGAGAGAGAGAGAAGAGAGAGAGAGAGAGAGAGAGAGAGAGAGAGAGAGTGAATGAAAAGAGGAAGAGAGAGAATGAGAGAGAGAGAAAAGAGAGAGAGAAAAGGAGAGAGAGAGAGAGAGAGAGAGAGAGAGAGAAGAGAGAGAGAGAGAGAAGAAAGAGAGAGAGAGAGAGAGAGAGAGAGAGAGAGAGAAGAGAGAGAGAGAGAGAGAGAGAGAGAGAGAGAGAGTGAGAGAGAGAAACAAACACAACACACACACGTCAAATAAAAGCAAATGCAGCCAAGACATGAATGAAATGAAAGGTTAATCACACACAACACTTGCAATTTTAAGCACAATGACTACAGGACAAAAAAACAAAGACATAAACCACACACACGTACACATGAAAAACTTACACAGAGATGAAAACACACACTACACTACACAAGACAAAGAAGGTGGGAGGATGGTTAAGACGCCTGCCGTCACAGAAAATGCGAGATTCAGTTACCGAAAAATCAAACTAAATGTCAAGTCTTTTGGATGAGACTATAAACACACACACACACACACACACACACACACTGAACCCTGATAGAATCCCATCCTGGAACAGCAGCCCTGTAACACAGAAATCCCCATGTCAATACAGCACCTACACAACAACGCAACAAACACACATACCACCACCACCATCGTTACCACACACATGTACACCACCACCACACACACACACACAGACACAGACACGCATACACAGACACACACACAGACAGACACACACGCACACACAGACACACGCACACAGACAGCACATGCACACAGACAGACACACACACACACACACAGACACACGCACACACACATGCACACAGACACACACGCACACACAGACACACGCACACACACATGCACACAGACAGACAGACACACACGCACACACAGACACACGCACACAGACAGACACATGCACACAGACAGACAGACACACACACACAGACACATGCACACACACATGCACACAGACAGACAGACAGACACACAGACACATGCAAACACACACACACATGAACAAAAAAAAAAGCACATGAGTGCTTATTCTATTATCCTGGATATAAAAGAATAAAGAAATAAAGAATAAATAAACCAAAAATTTGCTCTGCCAGACACTTGGGTGTTCATTGTGTCTTTACTTGTCTGCTTGTATAAAAGAATAAATACATAAAAACGAATAAATAAATAAATAAATAGATAAATAAACAAACAGATGAATCCTGTGGACAGTACAGATCACTATCAACCAGGACGGGATAGCCTGGTGGTTAGAGTGATGATGCATACTGCGCCAGTATCTGCTGACCTGAGTTCGAATCTCGTTCAAGAGGATTGGATTTTTCCTGAGGAGTTAACATCAGTGCCGACTCCACTCCCCCCAAAAGTCCTTTGGATGAGACTATAAAGTGAGGTGCCGTGTACTCACAACATCTTGCACACATTAAAACTTGCTCCGCTTTTCGGAAGAGCAGGCCATTGTGTGCCAGGGGGAACATATGACAAAAAAAAAACAATGAGTACTTATTCCATTATCCTTGAAATTAAAAAAAATCAATATATATATATTACTGATCTCTATCAACACTACACTTCACTACTGTCAACACTATACATCACTACTATCAATATTACACATCACTTCTATCAAAACTACACACATCACAACTATGGACTATCAGGTTCAATTTCGGTCGAGGAGACTTTTCTCCTGGAGTTAACATCAGTGCTGACTCCCCAAAAGTCCTTCGGAGGAGACTGTAAACCGAGGCCCCGTGTGCGAACGCACGCAGAACATCTTGCGGACACGTTAAATCCTGTTCCACTTTTCGTAAGAGTAGGCCATCGTGTACCAGTGGGAACAGATGACATTTACAAAACTGCATACACACGGGGACTGGATGTAAAAAAAGCACGAGTGCTTATCCCATTATCCTCAATATAAAAAAACAAACAAAACAATTACACATCACTACTGACGTTTCGTCTCGTTTCCCTCTGCTCTGCTGCAGACAGTTACAAACACCTGATTCAAACGACTCACCGTCACTCTTTCTCTATCTCTGTGTTTTACAAACACCTGATTCAAACGACTCACCGTTGGCTGTCACTCTCTCTCTATTTCTGGTCCATTAACTATTATTATTCACCTGCCAAAAAGTAAACCGTGAGGTTCTGGGTTCAATTCCCAACCTCGCCCTTTCTTCCCAGTTTGACGAAAAAATTGAACTGAATGTCAAAGTCATTCAGATGAGACTAGAAACTGAGGCCCCGTGTGTGAACGCACGCAGAAATCTTATGCACACATTAAAACCCTGTTCCACCTTTCGCAAGAGCAGGCCATCATGTGCCGGTAGGAGCGGATGAAAAAATTATTTTAAAAAAACCAGCATGCAAACAGGTGTCGTGTTTCAACACCGTCCCTGAGAAAAAATCAAGGAGTTGGGAGTCCCCAGGGCGGCTTGGGGCTGTGTATATGGCAATGTTCTGGTGGCTCCTGCGATGGTACTGGAACCATATGTATCAGCAACTGCCTTTCCAATGGATCATTCCAGTGGCGTGGAGAGAGGGGGTCTGCTGCATGGGTAACAGCTTGCCTTCCATACTTACTTACCCAGACTTTGCACTCTAAAGACTAGAGCGCAACTTCATAGTCTTTCGAGACTGATGGGTGCCTACTACCACTATTATTATCATATTATTATTACTATTACTATTATATTATTATTATTATTATTATTATTATTATTATTATCCCCAGTTGCGTGGTTCCCGGAATATTCCCGAAACGCAGGGTCTAGCCTGTATCACGGCTCCCAGAATATTCTGGGATGACGTAGGTGGTTGTAATTGAAGGCTCACTTTCGCTTTCAAAATCACCCGATGAAACGTCGTTCAACAGTCACAAGCAACAAAGATTTTGATCAGGGGGTAATTTTTTTCCAGATCAGTCGCGATTGTCTGGAAGAAAAATGGCGGCCAAACGTTTGCACCAGAATTACTTAAAGCGTTTTGCAAGTTTTTTGACAATATTGACGGCGAGGACGAGTTTTAATGGCTGGATCTGGTTGAATTAAACAATGACAGACAACGAGGTAAAGTCGTAAAATATTTACGGAAAACTTCGGAAAAATTTATTGAGATCGGACCAAATCGAGCTGTGCTAAGTTTTGCTGGTTGCACTTCTTGGCTACTCGCGATTTACGACGTCATACATGTTTTACTTTATTTTGAGGCAACAAGGCTTCAAAATAACTGTGTTAAGTCATTTTGATATGCTGCCAGTACTTGCATCACACGAAATCAAGCCATCGTCATATTTTGATATGCTGCCAGTACTTTCCATCACACGAATAGCATGCATGAACGCCATACGTCCAATCAGTTATTTGATATGCTGCCAAGTACTTTCCATCACACGAAATCAAGGATCTCAAGTCATATTTTGATATCTGCCAAGTATCTTATCAAACTCACACACAAATCAAGCCATCGTCATATTTTGATATGCTGCCAAGTACTTTCATCACACGAAATCAAGCACGTCATATTTTGATATTGCCAAGTACTTTCCAATCTACACGAAATCAAGCATCGTCATATTTTGAATTATGCTGCCAAGTACTTTCATCCACGAATCAAGCGATCGCGTCATATTTTGATATGCTGCCAAGTACTTCATCAACGAAATCAAGCGATCGTCATATTTTGATATTTGCTCCAGTACTTCATCACACGAAATCAAGCATCGTCATATTTTGATATGCTGCCAAGTACTTTCATCAAATAATTCATTTTGTATGCCAAGATATCATCACACGAAATCAAGCGACCGTCATATTTTGATATGCTGCCAAGTACTTTGCATCACACGAAATCAAGCGACGTCATATTTTGATATGCTGCCAAGTACTTATCATCACACGAAATCAAGCGACCGTCATATTTTGATATGCTGCCAAGTACTTTGCATCACACGAAATCAAGCCACCGTCATATTTTGATATGCTGCCAAGTACTTATCATCACACGAAATCAAGCGACCGTCATATTTTTAATCATAGAATGCCACCACTTAGCACGAAATGAGTGTTCACCACCATGATCATTGCAATGGCGTCGATCATTTCGCTGGACTTAGACAACAGATAAAGCCACACAAGCTCCTTAGTTTTTCTAATGTCAAGAGATGTATTTACCGAATCACGACATTTTTTAACTGCGACAACATTGCAAATCGTGTTAAAATCAATCTGGGTCTCGGACGTCGCGACAGTGATCGGTAGTGCACGCGCAGTTTTCAAACTTTATTTTTTACATTATCATAAACACTACATGCTGCTATACAATTTTGCTCATTTAATTTAAAAACTCGTTATCTAAGCTTTCCAGTGATTTATTACAGCTTTACACACACAGTTCAGTTTGACATAATTATATCAACATCAAGGGCTGTCTGACCCCACCCTGCTTCAAAACAACACTGGCCATGTTAACCTTCCACTGCTGGATATAATTATTGTTGCTCACAGAAATTGCACGTCAAACAAATAATTTTTAGCCTGAGGCACCAATGTTGGTTTTAGGGTTCTTTACACCTTATGACTAACACTAATAGGTAAACCTATACATTTTTGGAAAGTAAATACAAGTAGAATGATACAATAACAAAAAGTCATTAGCTAGTATGTACTGGAGATATCTCACAAACTGTATATAAAACAACCGCAGACAGGTAATCCCCCACAACCCACCACCAATGTGTTAATATCGAGTTCTTCATGCTATGAAGCAACACTGAAGATAGTAAACCATTACATTTTTGGTACAAGTCATAAATACAAACTGCTAGAATTTCGCATCAATAACATAAAAGACTCGTGTTATCAATGCTTCCATGATTGTATATCCTACACAAACGTATGAAAATTTAACCAACAGACAGGCTAATCCGAACTCCACTCTCAAATATACACCCCTTACCTGTGCAAAGCCAAAATGTACTTTGCATACAGACAAGGCCAACATGATGTTGGATACATTGTTGCATCAACTAACAAATTGCCTTCAATTACAACTTTATTTTCGTCACTGTAGGTTTGCACAATAATGCATACAACTCCACAGGTTTAACCGAAGACAATCCCCTCCAACCCCCTCTTCAACTAAACACCCCTCAATGCAACAAAAACGAGAAAACAGAACAACATGTGTGGACCTACATTGCAACAACTAACAGGCAAGGTTCAGTGTACTCACGAATCGTGACTGGCAGATGGGGTTCAGATCTGTATCCCCCAACTGCATGATACATCTCCTCATTAAGTGCTATACCAAGCGTTTATATTATTAAACACAGGCATCCTCATAACAACAGAACCAAGCAAAAACACAAAATAAAAAAACAGAAACTGTTACAGTCGACCCTTAAGTTACTTCCCCTTGCAGATAACATTACTCAGGGGCAGAGGTCAGTGTCACATCACCAAGCTCAGGACATGGGAGAGGCAGTTCAACTGTCCCCCAACTGGCATTGAACTACAGTCTGTCCTCATTGACAGCTGCGATACCAAGGCTGTTTTATTTTTAACTACAGGTTCTATCATAAGACTGCTGATACCAAGCTGTTTTACTTTATAACTACAGAAATATGCTTATGACCACAGGTTTTTCTATTCTATCTCTTGACAGACTGGGCTGATCCTGTTTGTCTACTGAGACATGTAGTCACGCTCTGTGCTAAGGTCTACAATCCCAGGATTCCATTCACAGAGAAATCTAACATCATGATACACAGACCACAGGATTCCATTCACAGAGAAATCTGACATTATGATACACAGACAACAGGTCATCAAGCCATATCCCCTGAAGTCACACACTCGTCAATTAACTGTGAAACCTGTGTGTCAAAGGGGAGCAAATTTTACAACTTTCAATAGTCACTACACACAAAAAACCTGATTACATATATTTTTTACTTCTTTTACCACAAGAAATGTAAAGTGCACACTGAGCCACGCACTTTTGCATTCATGCAGTTGTTCACCACACACAAAAAAAACCCAACAAAAAAGAATCATCACATCATTTTGTTTGCTATGGGTATGGCAATCATGATCTCTTCTATCAAACTTGTAAAAGCATGCGTTTATGGGCGGTCTAGGGGAATAACTCAATAAGATATAAATCTAAGGTTTGAAATCAAGTCAAATCAAATCAAATTTTATTTCAGATGGTACATTGAATAAGCATCGATTTGCTTTTTTTCTTTTGTTTAGGAGGTGGTCACCACTACATAGCCACTGGTTACATTCAAGGAGAAATCTCACGTCATGATACACAGTAACTGGTAAATGATATGGTCAGGTTTAAGTGAGGGTTAACACTACAGACCACTGGGTTACACTTAGGCATCATTACTATCATTTATCGTTCTTTTATTTCAAGAATAATGGAATAAGGCTCATGTTTTTTTTTTTTTTTTTTTTTAAACATCCGATCTCTTATGTTCATGTGGTTTTGTAAATGTAGTCCTCTGTTCCCACCAGCATACAATGGCCTACTCATCAGAATAATGGAACAGGTTTTAATAATTGTGTTCGCACACATGACATGGGTTTATAGTCTCATCTGAAGGGGGGGTGTGTGTGTGTGTGTGTGTGTGTGTGTGTGTGTGTGTGTGTGTGTGTGTGTGTGTGTGTGTGTGTGTGTGTGAGAGAGTGTGAGTGTGTGTGTGTGTGCGCGCGTGTGCAAATCTAAAATCTGTAAACCTTTTGTGAACGGTTGCACAAGAAGAGTGAATGTTTTAACCCTAGTAGCGCTGTTCCCGGATTACTCCGGAGTGACGTAGTGCAGAATTTCTGGCGGCTCCCGGAATATTCCGCGATGACGTCAGTGATCGTAATTGAAGGCTTTCTTTCGCTTTCAAAGGTCATCCAATGAACGTGAAGGCCATTGTAGGGCCGCAGAAATGGGTGAAGGTCGTCCGCAGTCGCAAGCAACGAGGATTCTGATTGGTTTAAAAGGTGTATTTTTTATTTTTTTTGGACGAACGTCGAACGCCTGAAAACAAAATGGCGGCAAAGTGTTTGCGCTCGTATCACTCGAAGTATTTTTCGAGTTTTTTGACGATATTGACGGCGATGAGGAGTTTTAGAGGCTGGATTTGGTTGAATTAAACGATAATAGAGACGATAAGGTAAGGATTGTGAAATATTTTTGAAAAACTTCGGAAAATTGATCGCGATCGGACTGAATCGAGCGGCGCTAAGTTTTGTCCAAAGCACTTCATAGCTACCAGGCGATTTCGATGTCATACATTGTTTTACTTTATTTTAACGCAACACGGCTTCGAAATAACTGTTTTTAAGTCATTTCTATATGCTGTCGAGTACTTTGCATCACACGAAATCAAGCGATTGTCGTATTTTCGTCATTGAACGCCGCCAGTTCGCACGAAATAAGTGTTCACCGCCATGACGATCGCGATCGCGTCGATCATTTCGCTCGACTTTTCCGAGTAATTGACATCCGATAAAGCCACAGGCAAGCCTTATTTATCACAAACTTTTCAATAGGAAACAGTATGTGTCAATAGGACAATTTTTGCAACTCAATAACTTTACATAAACGTGATTAAAATCATATTTGTCACTCGTACTACCAAAGGAATGGTAAGTGCACACTGGCGCATTTTAACATTATTGCATTTTTACGTTACACACAACAAAACCACTAAAAAATTTTCAACATCATTTGTTAGCTATGGTATCAATCATGATTCTTACAACTTGTAACACACTGTTTATGGGTTTGAAAAATCAATATAGATATCTGGTTTGAACATCAATCAAATCAAATTAACAATGGCTGCATGTTAATTAAGCACGATTGCTTTTTCTTTTGTTAGAGCTGGTCACACTACAAGCCACTAGGGTTAATACAAGTGTAGATCAGTTTGATTACACAGTATGTTAACAGAGGTCAGGTTTAGTGGGGTTCAAACCTACAGACCTACTAAAGGCATCATACTACATTTATCGCTATAATTTCAGATGGAAAAATGGCTCATGTTTTTTTCTTTTTTTAAACATCCGATCTCTTATGTTCATGTGGTTTTGTAAATGTAGTCCTCTGTTCCCACCAGCATACAATGGCCTACCATCAGAATAATGGAACGGGTTTTAATAATTTGTTCGCAACATGATAGGGTTTATAGTCTCATCTGAAGGTGTGTGTGTGCGTGTTGTGTGTCTGTGTGAGTGTGTGTGTGTGTGTGTGTGTGTGTGGTGTGTGTGTGTGTGTGTGTGTGTGTGTGTGTGTGTGTGTGTGTGTGTGTGTGTGTGTGTGCGCGCGCGTGCATGCACGCGTGTGTATGCAAATCTAAAATATGTAAATCTTTTGTGAACGGTTGCACAAGAAGAGTGAATGTTTTAAATGCAAGCGCTTTGATCAGTTTGCTTTACAAGATTCAGCGCTTTACAAATTCCATACATTATTATTTTAGCATTAAACACGAGATACAAGGTTTTGGTGGTGGCAAACCCTACAGACCTAAGCAGTTATATTAGCAGAGAAATCTGACAACCAAGATGCATAACAAATATTATAATTACAAAGGTCACTGTTGCAAGCTTTAGGTGGTGGCCACAATCACTACAGAGCCACAGAGCAATATTAGCACATATAGCTTATCTCATCAAACTTCAAAGTCGGTCACTATTGCAAGCTTTAGGTGGTGGCCACAAACACGACAGAGCCACTGCGCTACATTAGCAGAGAAATCTGACATCAGGATGCATAACAATTAACATTATTAACAATGGTCACTGTTTCAATGTTTAAGGTGGTGACAAAACTGACAGAGCCACTGCGCTACATTAGCAGAGAGACCTGACATCATCACACTTCAAAGTCGGTCACTGTTGCAAGGTTTAGTGAGGCAGTAAACGTGACAAACCCACTGAGCTTTTAGACAGAAATCTGACATCATGATACAAAAAAGTTGGGCCCTGACTCAAGGTTTTAGAAGGTAGCAAACACTACAGACTCTCTGAACTGCATAAACAGAGAACTCTCAGACACAATCACACATACATAGTTGGTCACTGAGTCAACTTTAGGAGGTGGTGAAATCTACACTCACTGAACCACACACACACACAGAACTCCAACACAATCATATATAACTAGTTGCTTTCTCTGGCACAATCACACACAATGACACAATCACACATAACTCGTTGCTTTCTCTGACACAATCACACACACCTAGTTGCTTACTCTGACACAATCACACATACAATTTGTTGCTTATCCGACACAATCACACACACAACTAGTCGCTTACTCTGACACAATCACACACAATGACACAATCACACGCATAACTCGTTGCTTACACTGACACCAATCACACATACCTAGTTGCTTACTCTGACACAATCACACACATCACTCGTTGCTTACTCTGTCACAATCACACATAACTCGTTGCTTACTCTGTCACAATCACACATCACTAGTTGGTCACTGCTACAAGCTCAGGTGGTGGCTAATGCTACAGACCCGCTAGGTTCCCTTCCATTCACAGAAAATCTTCCATAATTCTCACACTGCACACTGATTCCAGGCACAGACAGTGCTAAAGACTACACACCCACTGAACTACAGCAACACAAAAAGCCTGTGTATTGTAAACTTAAGTCTAAATACTCAATAATAATAATAATAATGACAGTAATAATAACAACAAAGAAACTATTTATAATGCCTTAATCTCATGATGAACACAAAAAGCCGAGGTGTTTGTTTTTTAACAACAGAAATGTTAGATAAAGGAAAGGGATAATAATAATACAAAAAATGATTCAAGTGAATGTTGTTTCAAACACACACACACACACACACACACAAACACACACACACACAACACAACACACACAACACACACACACACACCACACACACACACTTACAGAAGAATGAAAAACCAAACACAGCACTAGCAACTAACACTGGCTGCTTAATCAAGGAGAGGGAAACAGAGAGGAGATTTGAAAGAGGACTTGAAGGACAAGAAGATGTGGACATGTGGACACACAATGCCACGGCAAATTAATATGCCATGCTTCATCAAAAGCCTACATCTGATACTTTCAAATCCAACCTCAAGACACACACTTCTTTCCCACCTAGATAGAATTTCCCCCGTAGTTATAAACCTCTTTATCTGATCCTACTGTCAACATACATCTCCATCTCTATCATCACCTAGCCCAAGTGCATTGTGTGTGAGTGAGTGAGTGTGTGTATGCGGTGTGTGTGTGTGTGTGTGTGTGTGTGTGTGGTGTGTGGTGTGTGAGAAAGAGAGAGACAGAGAGAGAGACAGAGAGACAGAGAGAGACAGAGTCTAAACTATGTTACTTTTGTGAACAGTCGCAATATGAAAGCCAGCGCTTTGATTAATTTGCTTTTCAAGATTCAGGACTATAAAATATCCTTAAATTTTTCTCGCTATCATTATTGTTATTATTTATTAATAGATACAGCTGACATTTATACTGTATTTCTTACGGCCAATGCTTTCTGCATGTACAACTTTAAACTGCCTTACTGTTGTTTTGTTTGTTGCGATCAGAAGCAATTATCATCAGTCTGAACGAGCAAGGTTGCCAGTAGCATTTATACATACATAGAATTTATATAGCGCTTTAACTTGCAAAAACAAAATGAAGGTGACTAAATACAACTTTGCCTACATTAACTGTCCGTATAAACTGTTTTTTAATTAAGCAGAGTAGGCCACCTCGAACCGATAAGGACATGAGCTAGCTTTGCCCAGCATGCACCTTGCAACCTGAAGAACAATGAGCTCCCACAGATTCCACTAGCCCAAGACCACTTTAAAGACAAAAGAAATCATTCCTATTTATACCCCCAAATATTTTAACGAGTTAGAATTTAGTCTTTGTATTAATTCCCAAACTACTTTGAGTATATAGTCTTATTGCCCAACCAATTGAAGGAAATGGGCCAAGTCTTATCGTATTATTTATATCCAATCCAATCTATGTTTTATGTAAATCCAATCCAATCTATGTTCTATGTAAATCCAATCCAATCTATGTTCTATTTAGATCCAATCCAATCTTGTTTACAGCCCTGCTGACCACAGGCCATATGAAGGCCGTCACCATTTTAAATAGGTAAAACTGCAACTATATTCAGATTAAAACGGGGTATAAAAAAACTACTTTCAAACTGTGCAACTATACACAGGTTAAAACAGGGTATAAAAAAAACAAACTACTTTCTAACTGTGCAACTAATCAGGTTAAAACAGGGTATAAAACGAACTACTTTCGAACTGTGCAACTATACACGGTTAAAACAGGGTATAAAACGTAACTTTAAACTGTGCAACTACATTCAGTTAAAACAGGGTATAAAACGAACTACTTTCAAACTCGTCGTTAACTCAACTATACACAGGTTAAAACAGGGTATAAAACGAACTACTTTCAAACTGTGCAACTATACACAGGTTAAAACAGGTAAGAAAAAACCAACTACTTTCGAACTGAGCAACTACATTCAGGTTAAAACAGGGTATAAAACGGGTATAAAACCTTTTAAACTGTGCCACTCTATGCAGATTAAAACGGGTATAAAACCATTCTTTTAAACTGTGCAACTATATACAGAATAAAACAGGGTATAAAACCTTAAACTGTGCCACTCTATGCAGATTAATTAAAATGGGGTATAAAATCTACTTTCAAACTGCTTACTAATATACAGATTAAAACGGGGTAGAAAACCAAGTTCTTTTAAAACTCTGACAGCTATATAATATATACAGAATAAAAACAGGGTATAAATCCACAACTACCCATTCATCTCCACAACACACCACTCACTCACCACACACCACACACTCACTCACTCACTCACTCACTCACTCACCACCACACACACAACACCATCACATCACTCACTCACCATCACACACTCACTCACTCACTCACCCCCTCCCTTCCCCCCCACAAGGCACTAAAACCGCTTGTCTGTGTGGAAAGATCTTGCTTGCGAGGTATACCCCACGCCAGCGGCCCTCACGTCCCACACAGACAAGCAGCAGTAGTGCCACACAAGACGAGACAGGGCGCTAAGCTGCTTGTTGTGTGGAAGATCATCAGCCCATGTCGGGGCTTCACATTCCACACAAGACAAGCAGTAGCGCCACACATGGACACTAGAAGCCACTTGTCTGTGTGGGAGGGGCTGGCTTACGGGGTATCAGCCCACGCCAGGGGCCTTCCCCTCCCACACAGACAAGCAGTAGTGTCGACACAGATACAAGACGAAACAGGACGAGACAACACACAGACACTAGACAGCTGCAGGTCTGGGGTGGGAGAATCTGGCCCCAGGGCCTTCAGGTCCCACAGCAGACAGGCAGCAGCAGTGTCCACACTGACCCCACTCTCTCTCAGTCACCACACATACATGCACACAGACACACATGCACATGCAGACACACAGCACGCACACACACATAGAAACATACATGCACACGCAGACACACACACAACACATGCACACACATGCACAGACACACATGCACACAGACACATGCACAGACATACACACCCATGCACACACTCACAAACCACACCCACGCACACACACACATACACGCACGTATACACACGCATGCACGTATACATACACCCATATGCATTTTAGCCTACCTACCTAACTACTAACTACCTACCTAGTATCTAACTACCTACCTATGTATCTACTACCTACCTACCTATGTATCTACCTACCTACCTATGTATCTAACTACCTACCTATGTATCTACCTACCTACCTACCTATGTACGTACGTATCTAACTACCTACCTATGTATACCTACCTACCACCTACTACCTACCTACCTATCTACCCACCTACCTACCTGTCTAAATACTTGCAAATGGGTCTAAGCACACGTGCACACACACACACACACACACACACACACACACACACACACACACACACACGCCACACACACACACCCCTGAGCTGATGGAAATAAAAACTAACCCTTAATAAAATAAAAAAAAACGGTCCATTAAAAATGGAAATAAAAACTAAAGCTTAAAAAGGTCTATTAAAAATGGAAATAAAAAATCCACCTTAAAAAGGTCCATTAAAAATGGAATAAAAACTCACCTTAAAAAGTCCATTAAAAATGGAATAAAAACCCACCTTAAAAAGGTCCATTAAAAACCTCTCTTCACACAGTAGTCACCAATGTACAGAGTCCTCCACAGTAGTCACTCATTACATTGTTCACAGAGAAAGTCTAACAGTCTTCAATAATCCAAAATAATATCCAAAATAATATCCATAAAGGCCTCTCACTTTAATTAATATAGTATTCAATACCCTGACTTGAGAGGAACTGTATTCAATAGCACGAATATTCATTGTTCACAGAGAAAGTCTAACAGTCTTCAAACAATAATCCAAATAATAGCGATAAATAAAGACCTCTCACTTTAATATACAGTATTCAATACCCTGAACTGAGTGACTCCACTGTATTCACTAGCGCGAATATTGACAGACTAAGGCCCCTCACTTCAACATGGGGTCTGTTCTGGGCACAGAACCAACCTGGGGAGCCCATCCCGCTCCAGGTGGGATTTTTGGGTTGGGTTGTCTCCCCACATGACACAGGTGGCACTGGTTTCCATGGTTACCAGTGGCAGAGGACCGACATCTCTGACCTGACCTGATTTGTAAGAAACGACTTGTTTTCTGACATCACTTCATCCACAACACACAAGAAAACAACAGCACTTTGACACTCTACCTGACCTGACTAAGAAACGACTTGTTTTCTGACATCACTTCATCCACAACACACAAGAACCAATCAAAGCACTTTGACATCTCTGACCTGACCTGCTGAGACTTTTTCTGACTATCATCCACAACAACAAGAACATCAAGCACTTTGACTCTTGACCTGACCTAAGAACGATGTTCGACATCACTTCATCCACAACACACAAGAACCAATCAAAGCACTTTGACTCTCTGACCTGACCTGACCTGTAAGAAACGACTTGTTTTCTGACATCACTTCATCCACAACACACAAGAACCAAAAAAAAACAAAGCACTTCATTTTCTGTGACTAGGCAATAGTGACATGTCAAATGGCAGTCAACTACTTTATCATCATGAAGAATAATGCACACAAAAATATCAGAAATGCCAAATCTCAAATGTTGTTCTACGTTGCTATCACATACTACTAGAGTCCTGTTGCACAGATATACTTTGGAATAATGCCCCCCCCCCCCCCCCCCCCCCCCCCCCCCCCCCCCCCCCCCAAAATATCAGAAATGCCAAATCTCAATTTTGTTCTAGTTGTTATCACATACTACAGTCCAGTTGCATAGATATACTTTGGAATAATGCCCCCCCCCCCCCCCAAAAAAAAAAAGAGAGAAATGCCAAATCTCCAATGTTGATCTAGTTGCTATCACACACCAGTCCTGTTAACACTGATAGACAGAAACTGTGCAACAGACCAGGAATGGAACCGTGTAGCTAGAAATATCCACTCTACTGCGGTCTGTCTGTCTTCTATATGAGCACTCCATCTCTGCCAACCACAATCAATAACTCGCTGTCAAAACACGCACAGAAAACCAGTCCCATCACCTACATACACCCCGATTCATCCATGTAAAGCCCAAACCATATTCCTACAATACAATCATCCATGTAAAGCCCAAACGATATTCATTCAATACAATCGACTGGACAAGTACTGGGAGGATCTACCCACCCTGTACCACCCCGAGTGCTTGCAACAGACTTTTTGTCGATGCTTCTGTGTCACGCATGGCATTACAGAAGTATCTAGTCACCTAGCATTGACGACCGATGAACAGATGAAAAGTCTTCATCATCAAGAAAAGTTCAAGTTCAATTTCTTTGTAAAAATAAAAAATTAAAAAAAGTTGGTTTTTGAGTGTGACAGTGAATGAATGAATGATGATGTTTGTGACATTGACAGTTGTGTTCAGAGTGACAGTATGAAAGGGGGGGGGTGGGGGGTGAGAGAATCAGTTTTAATGCTTCGTTTCTTTTACTCAAATAAAGGCTACACTATATGAATGAACATGCTGTTATTCCTCTTCCATACCTGGGGTCAGCTATACAGTCAGCTCAAGCCTGGTGTAACAAAGAGAGGACTTCAAACCACAACTGCTCTAGCCACACAAGGAAGGGTCCATCTTACTCGTATTTGGAAAAAAACAGATATTTAGGAAAGGCGCTCACACTTCAAAACACTGCCAACACTAAAGGGCCTGCTGTTTACAGACAAGTGAAGGATGGACTTAAACACAGCACATGAAAACAGAATCCATCCCAAGTGCAGAGATGGGGTTCAACGTAATAACACTCCTAAGAAAAAGCTGGATTGACAGATGGTGCGTGTGCTTTGTGCTTTCTTTCTCCCAGTCCTGTCCCTGCAGTGTCTGTTCTAACTGACCTGACTTACCTCTGCCATGCTGAGCAACAGACAACCATTGTCATGTTCCGACTACAAATCCATATCAGCACAGATACACAGAGAGAGACGGATTATTATCTGACTACAAATCCAATCAGCAGACAGATACAGGAGTTATTTCCACTACAATCCATTCGCACACAGGAGACAGATTATCACTCAGCTATCACACAGATACAGGAGTTCCACTCTCATTCTCTCACTACAGGCTGGCTGATACAACAAAACAACCAACAAACAAAACCCAAACCAATGTCTTCTTCCTGTGACACGGCGATTACCCAAACTCCTTACCTGAAGCTACTTACTGCAGTCTGAACACTAGACTAACTAAACCAGTACAACCTGCAGTGGGGAGGGGGGGGGGAGAGGGGGGAGGGGGGAGGAGAGCCGACACTGTACTTACCCATAGCTAACACTGCTGTACTGTGACTGTCTATGCTCATTTCTGGTTTTTACACTGTACTTACTAACAAACACTTAGCTGGCTGTCTATGCTCTTTCTTTTTTTTGACTCTTAAGTATGCAGGGAGTTTAATAAATTAATCAGTACTGCAGGCAGTGTAGTTCAGTACTGCAGGCAGTGTATAGTACCAGGAGGTACTTGATTCAGGGAGTGATTTCCTGGCCACCCCCCCCCCCCCCTCCCTCTCTATCTCATTCTTGCTCTGGATTAACCATTATGTTGTCCAAAAAACAGCAAAACAATGTTTCCCTGTGTGTGTGTGTGTGTGTGTGTGTGTGTGTGTGTGGTGTGTGTGGGGTGTGTGTGGTGTGTGTGTGTGTGTGTGTGTGTGTGTGTGTTGTTGTGTGTGTGTGTGTGTGTGTGTATGTGTGTTGGTGTATGTGGTGTGAGGGTCATGCAAACTAAACATAATTTACACAACTGATCTCTTAAAATTTAACTGTCAAAGAAAGCCCAACTCTCATAAGCCAACAAATGCACATTTGTAATGGAGGGTGGGGGGGGGGGGGGGGGGGGGGGTAGCTGCGTTTGTGGCATTGTGTTCTTCAGGTGAAAAGCATTTCACGTTTACCAAAAAATTTGTTCTGTCAAGATGATGTCATTGAAAAAAAAAAAAAGTCTGATGATAACTTGAAGAATACTGCATACATAATACTAATGATATAACTCGAAGAATACTGCATAATATTACTAATTTAAAGCATACTTGAAGAATACTGCATACATAATATGAAGCTAAAGCCATGACATAACTGGAAGAATACTGCATAATAATACTAAGTAAAGCCATGACATAACTCGAAGAATACTGCATACATAATACTGAAGCTAACTCGAAGAATACTGCATACATAATACTGAAGCTAAAGCCATGACACTGAGCCAACTGTCCCACTGAAGACAAGATGTCTGTCTATACAACTGTTCAGCATCTTCACGCCATGAAATGTGCTGCTGACTGCAAATCATTTGTATACTATGTGTGTTGGTGGTGTTATGTTGTGTGTGTGTGTGTGTGTGTTGTGTGTGTGTTGTGTGTGTGTGTGTGTGGTGTGTGTGTGTGTGTGTGTGTGTGTGTGTGTTTGTGTGTGTGTTGTGTTGTTGTGTGTGTGTATCTGTGTGGGGGGAGGTGCTGAGGGGGGGAGGGGGGGGGAGAGTGGGGGGAGGGAGATGCGGTAGGGAGGGAGGGGGGAGGAGAAGGTGGTGGGGAGTGGGCTGGGGGTCAGGGGTGGGGGGGGTCAGCTGTGTCATTACACCAATAATTATTGTAAAGCTTTCAGATTAATGTCACTAACTACAAAAAAAAAAAAAACCACCAAAAGTTTTCAGGAAACAAGCTGAAGCATTTTCAGCAGCACTGATGACAACAATGCTTTCCACAAGTCTTGCCATCATTCTGACCACACTTCTTCATCACTGGCTTTGGTTTTTTCCCCCCCCCCCCCCCCCAGTCTGTTCTGGGTGACACTGGCTAACAGTAACATCCCCCCCCTTTCTCCCCCCCCCCCCCCCCAGTGTCTCAGAATGATCCTGACAAGACTGTTGGAGAGTCATTGTCCACTACTGTCATCATAGTGATCTTTGTCAACATCCAATGTACACACATAACAACATTCTGTATAGGCTATTTTCTTCCTCCTTTTTTTTTCTTTTTTCTTGTCTTTTTTTTTTTTTTTTCTTTTTTTTTTTTTCTTTTTATCTTTTGTTTTATTCTTTCTTTTGTTTTTTTCTTCTTTCTGTTTTTTTTTCTTTTCTTTTTTTCCTTTGTTTTTTTCTTTCTTTTGTTTTTTTTTTTTTTTTTTTTCTTTTGTTTTTTTTTCTTTCTTTCTTTTGTTTTATTTCTTTCTTTTTTTTCTTTCTTTCTTTTGTTTTATTTCTTTCTTTCTTTTTTTCTTTCTTTCTTTTGTTTTTTCTTTCTTTTTTGTTTTTTTCTTTTTAAAGGAGCGAAGTAGGATACTTAATGCAAAAAAAAAAAAGTTCTCTCTCTCACTACACAATGCCAAAAAATGCCACACACACACACACACACACACACACACACACACACACACCACACACACACACACATCTACTCAATGCACCCACACACAAAAGATGAGCGTACACACACACACACCACACTACTCAATCCCCCCCCCCCCACACACACAACACACACAAAACCAACACACACACACACAATACTCTAAGTAAAAAAAAAACACACACAAAAAAACCACACTACTCAATGCAAAAAAAAAAAAAACTGCGCACGGCACACACACACAACACAACACAAAAAAAACAACAAAAAAACACACACACTCATGAAAAAAGACCAACAAAAAACAACACACACTACTCAATGAAAAAAACAACAAAAACACACACACACACACATAATGAAAAAAAGACAAACACAAAAAAAAACACACACACACACTACTCATGCAAAAAAAACAAAACAAACAAAATGCACACACAACACACCAGTACTCAACACACAAGATGTAAAAAAGAGTAAGGCACAATCTACAGATTATATCAATGAACAAATGAACACTGGCTGTCAGCCTCTCCTAGTGTTTGTAGCCCAGCCGACCACAAGGGTCATACTAGGCTGTAGTCTATCACTTCACTGACTGACAAAAAAAATGCTGTCTGAAGGAAGGAACCTATTGTATTATAACTGCCCTTCAGGGATGATTCAAGTGTACTTTTGACTCTGACTTGAGCTTGACTTGACTGTCAGCCCTCTGCTAGCTTGTAGCCCAGCCGACCACAGGGGTCATACCAAGGCTACCTATCCCTCACTCCCTTCACTTGCTCAGCTCAGCACATGAGGGAAGGCGAGGGAGGTGGTGACAGTCACTGTTGATCACTGGTGACCGTTGCCGGTGAAGATGCGACATGACAAGTGATAATGGGTGACAGGCCTAGTAAATGATGTGGTGACAGTGCATAGTGATGACGCCATGACAGTTGCCTAGTGAATGCGAATGAAGTTGCTGTTGCAGCATGAAGCTGTGTGAAGTGGCGCTGATTGCAGCTGTTGAATGATGATGTGGTGACAGTTGCCATAGTGATGATGCGGTGACAGTTGCTGTAGTGATGATGTGGTGACAGTTGCTAGTGATGATGCGGTGCTAGTTGCTGTATGATGATGCGGTGACTAGTTCCCTAGGATGATGCGGTGACAGTTGCTGTAGTGATGATGCAGTGCTGTGCAAGTTATGGTGCATGCTGTAGTGATGATGCGGTGACAGTTGCAGTAGTGATGATGCGTGACAGTTGCCGATGAAAGGTGAAGTGCCATGGTGAATGCGTGACGTTGCCTGCATCTCGTCCATCAGTATCAGTAGGCATGTGTCAACTGCACGTCCTGTCTGCCTCTCCCCCCCAGTCCTCAGTAGGCACTGTTGTCAGACTGCAGCAGTCACTCCACTTCATCCTCACCACCTGCCTCTTTTTCTTCTTCTTCTCCTTCTCCTCACACCTTCCTTCCTTCCTTTCCTGGTGTCATCAATACATGTTATACGTGTTGAAATAACTACTGTGGGTTTTTTTCCCCAACATGTTGAGGAATAATCACCACTTCTTGGTGTGCCGAAATAACTACTGTTTTTCTTCCACATGTTGAGATAAACGCGCACTACTTTGGTGTGTAAAAATTGTTTTCTTGAACTTGTTGAAAGACAGACAGCGAAGTCGTTTTGCTAGCTCTTCTCCGCTTGTTCTGGTGAACGAACCACAGGCCTGCAGTTAGGATATTCCCTCTCTGCCTCTGTGGTCCTCAAACCTGTCTATCCACTCCTAGCCAATGTTGGTAGGTAGGTAGCCCAGCAGTTTGACCACAGGGGTCATTCCAGGCTATGTATCACTTCAGTTCTCTGGCAGTTAGGATTCCCTCTCTGCCTCTTGTGTTCCTTAAAACTTTGTCCACTCCACTTCATACGTTGGTAGGTAGCCCAGCCAACTACAGGGGTCATTCCAGGCTGTCAATGTCACTTTTCACTTCGTCAGCATCACCCGGACACCACAGCAGATAGGGGAGGACATGGTGTCCTGTCTGTCAGGACAAGGCTCCGTCCTGCCTCCTGTCTGTCTGTCTGTTGCCTGACCAAGCCCCCATCATCCTCACCTCCCCCCTCTCTCCCCTCACTTCTGTCTTCTGCCGTGTATGCTTTCTGGCCACTTTCACTTCCATCACAGCTGTCACTGTTCATTGTTCACTGCTACAGCACACCACAGCTTTCACTGTCATTGTTCACTGCTACAGCACACCACAGCTTTCACTGTTCACTGCTACAGCACATCCACAGCTTTCACTGTTCACTGCTACAGCACACCACAGCTTTCACTCGTTCACTGCTACAGCACACCACAGCTTTCATTGTTCACTGCTACAGCACACCACAGCTTTCATTGTTCACTGCTACAGCACACCACAGCTTTCATGTTCACTGCTATAGCACACCACAGCTTTCATGTTCACTGCTACAGCACACCACAGCTTCACTGTTCATTGTTCACTGCTACAGCACACCACAGCTTTCACTGTTCATTGTTCACTGCTACAGCACACCACAGCTTCACTGTTCATTGTTCACTGCTACAGCACACCACAGCTGTCACTGTTCATTGTTCACTGCTAACAGCAGCACTCTACAGCCCTGTCACTGTTCATCTACGCACACACACCACAGCTTCACTGTTCATTGTTCACTGCTACAGCACACACACTCGTCAGTCTGCTACAGCACACAGCTCACTTTGTTCCGACATGTTCTACAGCAACACCACAGCTGTCACTGCTCACTGCTACAGCACTGGTGATGTTCATCACTTCATGCTGATCCCCTTTTGATAAGAGACAGCAATGTTGATGTTGATGTTGATGATACCTTGTATAAGAGACAGCAATGTTGATGTTGATAGTCTTTGTACAAAGACATAAGGAATCTCTTGCATCTCAGCAAAAACTCGACTTTCCATCATTAGCAATGCCCATTTCTTCCAAACAGCATGGCTACTTGTAATCTATGGATGAGTCACATCTAGAACCATTCGATTCATGAAATTTCCCCCTGAGAATTTCACAATGAAATTCTGGTTCCATTTCAACAGCATTTTTTGGTTGAAAATTTCAAATTATTTCCAGTCATAATTATGGAGAATTATAACACAAACGATCAAACACAAAATTATCACTGAACAACATAAATGCACCGTAGTAATTTAACACAACATCACATAACAACAAAATTTTCTGTTTTCACATTTCTCATTCTTTCAACATGCTATTTCCCACAGTTTGTCATTTCACAACATTGAGCACAGTCTTCCTGTTTGTTGAAAAAAAACTTTTCATATTTCAAAGTCATTCAATGTTTTAACATCATATTTTGGTAACAATTTTTTTTAAAAAAAGAGTTTCCTTCAAGAAGGACAACTAAAAAGGTAATGAAATGGGTCACCCCTATTGCATGTTGTGAAGTCGTTTTTTTTGTTTTGTTTCTTGGTTTAACTCCTTGAAACATTTAACAGGTACAAGAACTGATATTTTATAATACTCAATTTTAAATATGGACATTATCAGAAAGATATTCGTCATCTATTGTATTGCTGTATATTGTAATGTTATCTATAATCAAAAGATATCTGTCAGTCTATTGTATTGCTGTATATTGTAATGCCATCTATTATCAGAAAGATATTTGTCAGTCTATTGTATTGCTGTATATTGTAATGTTATCTAGCACCATGTTGTACACAACATGATCTTCATCGTAAACAACATCTACTTTCCACGGCACATGATCATATATCTCCGAATAGTCAGCTGGTTTCTTTCTAAACACTGGTTACTTCACAGATGGGACACACCTGGTATATGTCCTGAAGTCAACATGTCAATCCTCTAATGTCAACAATGTTTACAGGTGATGTTGAATATGTTGCTGATGGCTGTGTGAGTGCGTTGGTTTAGGGTGTTGTGTGTGTGTGTGTGTGTGTGTGTGTGTGTGGTGTGTGTGTGTGTGTTGTGTGTGTGTGTGTGTGTGTGTGTGTGTGTGTGTGTGTGTGTGAATAAGCCTGAATTTGTATTTCAGATCCTGTAACATTCACATGTTAACGTGAGCTTGATCTTATGCATTAGCATCATGCACATTCGTATACATGTGTGTCACAGAAAAACATTTTCAATTTTTTTTTGTCAATGAGTAGAAAAGGCTTTTTTTTCCTTAAAGTTAAAAAAAAAAATTATAGATTGAAACAAAGTTTGTGCATTTCCACTTTTTCTATTTTTGATTGAAAAAATCATTCCATGGTGATACAAATTTTCTCTCCTTATTTGCTTACAGTAAGCATACTCTGTTGGATTGAATAAAAACATTAAAAAAAAACAAAAAAAAAAAAAAACCCCATGTCAATCCTCTTTTCTACTGTCAGGCAGCTGAACAACTCTCCATTGTTTCTGATACAGCGCACAAATAGATAAATAACTACCATGGCCAATCAAAGAGAAAAAATAATAAAATGGGGGGGGGGGGGGGGGGGTGTGTATGGCCTGGGTTGAGGGGTGGTGATTATGAAGTCTATATATAGGAATGGTAAAATTATAAAGTCTATATACTGGGGGGGGGGATGTGGGGTGGTAATTTAAAGTTATATGGGGGGAATTATAAAGTCTATATAGAGGGGGGGGGGGGGGAGGGGTCAATATGAAATTGTGTTGGGGGGGGATATCAATATCAAATGTGTGTGTGGGTGGGGTGGGGGGAGGGGTTTCAATATTAAATGTGTGTGTTGGAGGGAGTGGGGGCAGGAGAGAAATGTCAATATCCAATGTGTTGTGTGTTGGAAGGGGGAAGAGGCATACCTAACCTGTGTGTGTGTAACCTAATAATGCAGTGTGCAGATCTCTTCATCTATCAATCTACTACCAGTCCTCTTGGCTTCTTCACTTTACTATCAGCGCCCCCCCCCTCCCTCCCTTCCTATCCCTCCTCTCTCTCCCTCCCTCTTCTCATCCCGCATTCTGTCTGTCTGTCTGTCTGTCACAGTCACACAGCACACTTCATGGCTTCCATCACTGCTGACACAGTTTCTTTTTTTTTCTTCAGGGAAACAAGACTGAATACAGCCATCACTTATCAAATTTTTTTAATTTTTTAATTAAAAAAATTTTTTTTATTTATTTATTATTTCATTCTTCTATATCGAGGACAATGGAATAAGCACTCATGTACTTTTTTTGTATCCAGTCTCCGTACGTATGCAGTTTTATTTATAATCCTGTCATCTGTTCCCACAGGCACACGATGGCCTACACTTACGAAAAGCGGAACAGGATTTAACGTGTGCGCAAGATGTTCTGCGTGCGTTCGCTTCACTTTATCTCTCAGCCACAGATTACAAAAAAAAAAAAAAAAAAGCACATCAGCAGTAAAGGGCTGATGCCTCACTCGCCATAAGGCAGAAACATGAACAGTACAGAGCTTGGTTTTTTTTTTTTAATTTAATTTTTATTTATTTATTTTATATATTTTTTAACAGTACAGAGCTAATCTCCTCTTACCACATCACAATTTATCTGTGAGTAATTTGAAATGTCTGTGAGTAAATTTGAAATGCCCCCCCCCCCCCCCCCCCCCCCAGGAAAAGCACAATGCCTCAGTGCAGCAGTTTCATTTCCCCAACTGTTACAGGTTTCTTTCTCTTCAATGTCAACTGCTTATGAGTTTGGTATTCTTACGTTGTTGTTGTTTTGCGTTTCTTTAACATGTAGTACTGAAAAACAAAAAACAAAAAATACACACGTTCGATGTTTCGTTTTGTTTTTTTAAAGTTTGTTTGCTTATTTTCACCTCAATTTCTCAACACTAGATTTATACTTATATAGCACGATATAATATATCATTGAACCAGTACACACTCCCTGAACCAGAACACACTCCCTGAACCAGAACACACTCCCTGGGTAGAAATACACTCCCTAGGTAGAAATACACTCCCTACACAGAATCACACTCCCTACACAGAAGTAGTCCCGAGTAGAACTACACTGCCTGAGTACAACCACACTGCCTTGGGCAGAACTAACTAACTACACTCCCTTGGGTAGGACAGAGCTGTCGACAAGTAACTACTGGCATCTCTCTCTCTCTCTCTCTCTCTCTCTCTCTCTCTCTCTCTCTCTCTCCCTCCCTCCCCCTCTCTCTCTCCAGACATCAGCCTGGGCCTAACTCACCTTGCAGTGCTCCACAGGGTCAGACCTGTTGTTGAGGTAGAGCAGAAATGATGACTTCTGTACATCCTAGCTAGAAAACTGCGTGGACTTCGACCTGCTGAATCTGGTCCTTCTACACACACACTCACTCTCTCTACTCCTGATCTCTCTCTCTCTCCTACCACCTCTCTCTCTCTCTCTCACACACACACACACACACACACACACACACACACACACACACACACACACACACACACACACACTCACTCACACTCTCTCTCTCTCCTTTGTAGAAAGAATGATATTCATTACCCTTGTCTACATGGCTCCTCCAAATGCTAAAAAAAAACGGACAGTATAAACCATGTTCATTGTCATTGTCTCTTCTGTAGAACGTCACGTGAACAGTGAACAGTGTCTTTGGAAAGAAAGAAAGCAAAGCAAAGCACAGCACAGCGTTACGCCAGAAACAAGGCTTCAAAAAACAAGGGGATTAGAAATAATGAACAGGGAACCTCGGACCTTGACCCCACCTGCCTTTAATGGCTCCTAGCGCAAAATTGGGGTAATGTGCTAAGCGACTCATTTCATGGTGGAGCGTCACATTTGCAGAGACAGATGTGGAGGACATCAGCTCCAACTGAACACAGGGTCTGCACTGAACTGAACTGAACTACTCTGACCTCCTGTTTTACGGGTGAAGCACAGGACAGAGGACTCTGACTGAGATGCAGATAGGACATACACCATTATTTCATACAACGACAATAACTATAATAAACCAGAACGAACTCTTACTGAGATGCAGATAGGACATACACCATTATTTCATACCAACAACAATAACTATAATAAACCAGGATGGAGGACACTTACTGAGATGCAGATAGGAACATCAACCATTATTTCATACAACGACAATAACTATAATAAACCAGGACTGACAAATGAGAGAGAGAGAGAGGGGGGGGGGGGGGGGGGGGGGGGAGAAAGAAAGAGAGAGAGAGGGGGGGGGGGGGGAGAGAGAGAGAGGAGAGAGTGCTTGCATGTGAGTGTGTGTGCGAATGCATGAGTGTGTGTGTGGTGTTTAAAGATTGAATCTTATCACTTTCCATGATAAGTGTTTCTGTTTATCGTTTTTATGCGTGTATATATATAGGTTTGCCGCGCGGTAGTTGAGTGGTTAGGATGTTGGACTCGTAATCTAAAGGTTGCGGGTTGATCCAGCTGTCGGCTATGGCGTTGTGCCCTTGGAAAAGGCACTTTACGGCTATTTTCTCACCCCACCCTGGTGTAAAAGGGGGGGTACCAACCTTGTGTTGGGGGTTAACCTGTGATAGACTGGCGTCCTATCCAGGGGGGAGTCTATGACTCTCAGTCGCTTAACGCCACAGAAACCGGGATAAGCACCGGCCTGATGAGCCTTAGGCTCGGGACAGACTTTAAATATATAGGTTTGTGACCATATGCTATGATGTAGGGTCAGGGCTAGCACCCACTTTTTCAGCTTATACAATTCTTCAGTGCACAGCCGTTGTGAGTGAAAAACAAGGACCACCTGTGTAGCCCTGTTCCTCCATGGTTTGGACAGCTTTGGATGAAGCAGGGTGTTGGCTGTTCTACAACTTTCTTCACCAGTTTTCCTCAGCGCCTGATTGATTGTGGATGGCAGAACTGGACTGACTGACCCTATGAACACCAGCCTCAGATTGGAGTTGTACTGAACTGTGTGAGTGATCCTAGTGTCAAGCCCTATGTGTTACTCCAACAGACCTCACAACCACACAGCCCACAACCAAACACACTCACAACACAACAGCCACAATCAACACACCTCACAACACACAGCCCACAACTCCAACAGACCTCACAACACACAGCCCACAACTCCAACAGACCTCACAACACACAGCCCACAACTCCAACACACCTCACAACACACACAGACAGGCCACAACTCCAACACACCTCACAACACACACAGCCCACAACTCCAACACACCTCACAACACACAGCCCACAACTCCAACAGACCTCACAACACACACAGCCCACAACTCCAACACACCTCACAACACACACAGACAGGCCACAACTCCAACAGACCACACAACACACACAGCCCACAACTCCAACAGACCCACAACACACACAGCCCACAACTCCAACAGACCTCACAACACACACAGCCACAACTCCAACAACCTCACAACACAGACAGCCCACAACTCCAACAGACCTCACAACACACACAGACAGGCACAACTCCAACAGACCCACAAACACACACAGCCCACAACTCCAACAGACCTCACAACACACACAGCCCCCCCCCCCCCTTTTGGGACAGAGAGGATTCTCCCACATCAGTCTCCACAGCCACAAGCCAACTGCCCCAATGGACCAGACTTGACAGGACACCTACATACTACCAGGATTGGTTTGTTTTGTTCTTTTATGCCAGAAAACACCAGAAGATGAAGTGCCTTTGATCTTGGTTGTAAGCAAGCACTGACTTGATGTCAGAGAAATCTTCATCCAGCCAAAAATAGGATCATAAACCTTGCGTGTTCAAAATGAATTTTGCTGTTGTCGAGCACAAGCTATCAAGTCGTATGTGCCATTCCTTCTGTCTACTTAATTAAAGTACTACTTCAGCTTACCAGTTATCTACTTCATGACCTATTTTTAGTTCATTTTGCTCTGATGGAAAGTTAATATATGCGGTTCATGTCATAATATGTATAATAATAATAACAACATATAGAATCTTTAGAATATTCTTTCTATCTTATTCATACACTGTGTGTACAATGTCTTCTTCTATCGGCTTAATTAAAGCTACTTCAGCTTAGCGAGCTATCTACTTCATAACATGTTTTCAATTCATTTTGCTCTGATGAAAGTATAATGTAAGCTGTTCATGTAATAATAATGATAATATAATAATAACAATAAGAATAATATAACAAATGGAATCTTTAGAATTCTGAATCTTGTAAAGCAATAATAATGATAATTATAATATAACAATAACAATAACAACATAGGGAATCTTCAGAATACTGAATCTTGTAAAGCAAACGACATCAAAGCGCTTGCATTCCAATCATTCACATACATGCTGACTGTTCACAAAAAAACCCTGCATTCAGAGCTGTGGCTTCAGGACTCAATCCTTCCTAGTCACTCTTCAATATTTTGTTCAGTTACCCCCCCCCCCCCCTTTTTTTTTTTTTAACTCACTTCCCACTTTAAAAACAAGATATAAAGAGTTTAGTAAAGTATGGATATTTTTTAAGCAGCTAATCTTCCTGATGGCAGCAGGGAGCTCTAAGCACTGACAAACAAGACACTGACAGAAGGATGGAATTATCGACCCAAACACTAAAAAAAAAAAAAAATTTAAATAAAAAATTGACCCAAACACTAATTTGTATATATACACACAGCCACACACATGCTTTCGCCACATGGGAAACCCCCCTCCACCCCCTGCATTAATATCTCCTGTACACACAGGCGTACACCTAACACACACACACACATCTCACAAACCACCAATTTACTTTTAATCAAAACATTCCATTTCTAAGACTAAAACAGATTGTATTTTAAGGTTGGACTTGAAAGACTGAACTGTTGTGTTGTGCCTGATTCAGTCTAAACACACACGCACATGCATGCACACATCTCACAAACCACCAATTCACTTTAAATTAAACATTCCATTTCTACGACTAAAACAGATTGTATTTTAAGGTTGGACTTGAAAGATTGAACCGTTGTGTTATGCCTGATTCAGTGGGGGGGGGGGGGGGGGGGGGGGGGGGGGAGAGAATTCCACCAAGAAAGGGCCAGAAAAGAGAAAGATCGCTCACCACACGATTTTGTTTGAAAGGTGGAAATAGGAAACAGTCCAGTATCAACAGAGGCGCACAGATCAACAAGATGGGACATGACATGAATTTGAAGAAGGCCAAATACTTACAAGGCACAGAATCATTCAAGTATATAATTAAAGCCTTCCAGTCAAGTTTCTGTTACATTCCTTTCTGAACAGGGAGCCAGTGCAAGTCAGGAAGCAGCAGAGGAGAGACAGACATGCTGGAACTGGGAAGATCCAAAAGCAAGACCAGCAGCACAGTCATGTACCAGTAAAAAAAAAAAAAATCAAGATCTTTGAGATTACTCTTATCATTTTTATTATTTATTTTTTTATATCAAGGATAATGGAATATCTGACCACACACACATACATGCACATCACACACACACCACGCATGCACACCCCCGCTCACACACACGACACACTTAACAACACATCACACACTGCACCACACACACACATCGCTTGCACACACCACGACAACTTGAACGTGACCAACATACACACACTGAACATACACACACACACACACACATACACACAAACACACATACCACGACTTGCAACACACACACACGACACAACTTGAAACAGTGACCAATACACACATACACACCACCACACACACACACACACACACACACACACACACACACACACACCACACCACACACACACACACACACTTTCTCAGCAAGTAACAGTGCCTCATACATCGAAAATGAATCAATGTCCATATCACAGTGTTCACCTCTTTAACACGGTTTTTATCTATTTTTTTTTTTTTTATTTTAGAGCAAGTAAACCACATTGGATCACACAGAAAAGCAATCTGTTCGTCTTGTAGGAAAATCTAGAAGATAATATAAGCCTAAGTGACATTGAACAATCTAGGAGATATGCACAAAATGTACATGCTGTCACATCTGTTTATTATCAAAATCTAGAAGATGATATAAAGCCATCAAAATGGCTACTGGCTGTACATGCTGTTTATTATCAAAATCTAAAGATTAAGCATCAAACTACCTTACAGCGATCCACTCCTCTTTCACTCAAACAATTCCTATGATGTTCACTTTCTTCATCCTCCTTTCTACTTCAGTCAGAAGAAAAATGTACTGTAATACATAACAACCTACTGATGAACAGTGCATACACACATTAAGATTGCAAACAATGACGCAACACGACTACAGTCACACACACACACACACATCATACATTCACACAACACACTCTCTCAGATTCTTTCTCTCTTTTCAGATGTCTTCTCTCTCCAAACAATTCCCCTGCGACTGTTCAACCCCCCCCCCCCACCCTGTTTCTCTCATCCTATTTTTTTTCTCTTCATTTTCTACTTTCACTTGTGCAGAAGAAAAATGTTACATAGTACATATACCACCCTAAGTGACTTGAAACAGTGACCGACTACGCACATTACAGATTCACACGAGACACACCACACATACATTCACACAAACACCACCTCTCTCTCTCTCTCTTCCTCTCTCTCTCCTCTCCTCTAATTCTCTCTTTCTCCTGTATCTTACTGATGACTGACTACTACTTTTTTTAGCTGACTGCATCTTAAAGTTTTCAATCAAATGTATTAAGAATATGAAGTGGATTTGTGGTCAACTAGTGTTTGTGTGTGTGTGTGTGTGTGTGTGTGTGTGTGTGTGTGTGTGTGTGTGTGTGTGTGTGTGTGTGTGGTGTTGTGTGTGTGTGTGTGTGTGTGTGTGTGTGTGTGTGTGTGTGTGTGTGTGTGTGTGTGTGTTGTTGTTTGTTTTTCATTTAAAATCTGTTCACTCTAGGTGATATTAGACTTAAACCAGAATTAAAAGTGCTAAAAGCCAAACAATAAAGCAATTAAATTCAAAAGAAAACCTATAACAGAACATTAATAGCAGACCAACAAATAACTTTAGCAATATCAACAATTTCTGGTCTACAAGTGAGTAAACCCACAGATTCCCTTTTCAGACAATGATACCAGAACCAGTGTGTGTGTGTGTGTGTGTGTGTGTGTGTGTGTGTGTGTGTGTGTGTGTGTGTGTGTGTGTGTGTGATGTGTTGTGTGAGTGTGTGTGTGTGTGTGGTGTGTGTGAGTGGTGAGTGTGTGTGTGGCTGGTGTGCACGCCTGCATGTATGTGTATGTTTGGTACATGCTTTCAATGACAGGGGAGGGCATAGCCTGGGGTAGAGCACTGCGCTCTCACTCTGATGGCCTGGGTTCAAGCCCAGGGTCCAGCCACCACCCAGACCCAGTCAACATTTTCCCCTGAAGTAAACATCAGTGTCTTTTAATTGAAGTTGTGAACATCAGTGTTTTTGGATGAACTGTAAGTAAGGTTCCATGTGCGAAACATGCAGAACATCTAGCGCACACATGAAAACTGTCTTGCCTTCCAAAAGAGAAGAGGGCCATTTGTGTTGGTGGAACGGATGATTAGAATTAACAAAATAACTGCATGCACCTACGGACTGGATTTTAAAAAAGCACATGAATGCTTTTACCCTCAAACATGAATGCTTGATTTTCTTACCCTAAACATGAATGCTTATTTTCTTACCCTCAAACATGAATGCTTATTTTCTTACCTGTCAAACATGAATCTGTAAACATCAAAGCTTATTCATATCGAATATCAATCAATCAATCATGAGAATCAATCAGCTTGTTCTAGTTGACTATTTCACAGTGGCCTCCTGAACTGACAAAATTGTTATATTCTTTCAACAGCTGTTACATACTGCTTATTACTGTGTTGTCATCATACATGCTCTTTTTCATTTTTCAAATGCTTCTCCTGTATGCCCCCCACCCCCCCCCAACCATTCTCTTCATGAATGAAACAATATAAGTAGAGGTAATACCACCCTAAACCTGACCATTTTTCTTAGACAATTAAATTGAATAATACCACCCTACTGACCATTCTTCATGATATGTGTGTAGGGGAATAGGTTAAATTCGTATCTCTTTGTGGTGGCCCATTGCCCCGCTGTGTGCGATGGTGTGGTGTGTGCGTTATGCGTGCTGAGTAGGCTGTGTGTGCGCTGTATGAATGGTGGCGTGCTGCGTAGTCTTCTTTATTGAAATGATTTTAAAATTGGTATTTTCACACTTTTATAAATGGGGGGGGAGGTTGCAATATTCTTATGACAGAAATAACAGTAGGCAGGTCAGTTGCATGTTCACATGCCAAACATAAACACACTCTCGTGACAGTTGCGTCTTTGCGTTAACAGATGCCGCCATGTTGTCTGCATTTTACTGTGTCCAAAATGTACGGTTTTGAGCAAAAAAAATAAGTACGTTACACATAAATGGTACGCTACACATAAGGTAGAAGCATTAAAGGCAGGTGGGGTAAGTTGGCAATTTTCAGATTAATGATAGAGTTAATAAACTGAGCAAATAAAAAAAGATCAAGTACAAAAAATGATTGACAAATTGACAATTTAGAATGAACATATAAAAATGAAAGGATAGCCTTCATTCGTGACCAATTAAGATTACGGTAGTTAAATCTTTTGTAATCAATTTTCAGATTTATGAGTTTCTTGGCAGTTAATTTCAAACAATAACTTTTAAAGAATGGATTTTCAAGTACTTTTTTCTTTGTAATAGCCATTTCATGTAGATATAATAAAATGTCAATGACTAAAAATTGACATCTGGTGCAATGCGACCTCCTTATGTGGTGGAGCGTCACAATTAGGAATTTTAAAAGTTTGCTAAATAAATCTTGTTACGGGCAATGGTTAAGATAGCTACTGAGAGCAGATTTGAACGCCTGTAGAGCAGATTTAAAGGCTTTCCATTGGAATATTGTTAAGACTGATGAGCAATTTAGTTGCCTTGATGCTATTATTTCTAAGTTTGATAGAACGAAGATATCGTGATTGCCATACCGATTGCAAAAGAACTGTCATGATTACATTTTTGTTTTTTTGTTTTTTTTTGTAAAACTGCATGAATGCAAAAGCTCCGGGCCCAAAGTGTACTTACTTTACTGCACAATACAGGAGATAACATTTCTTGCAGTATAACATAGTATAAATATATTTAATCAGGTTTTTTATGTGAAGTGACCATTGAAAGTTGTAATAATTACTTTATCTTGACGCAAGTTTTACAGTGAATAACCTGTGTGACCTCAGGGGAATAAGGGTTAATTAATTCATGTCACCATTTGGTGGGTTAGAGAAACAACAAACATACCCAGCATGCAACCTGTACCAAGAAATGAGCTGCTCTGAAGTCAGAACATGCCGGCTAAGGCCAGTGGGCAAACCTCCAGCAAAATGACAAACGCAGGAGCGGTCTGGGCGCTAGTCTTTCGGATCAGATGATAAACCCAGGTCCGTGTGTTACACATCACTACTTAGCGCATGTAAAAGAACCCACGGCAACAAGGGGGTTGACCCTGGCAAAATTCTGTAGAAAAAAGCCACTCTGATAGGGAAACAAATACAGTTGCAGACAGGAAAAAGAAAAAAAAATGGGTACGCGCCTCTCTCTCTCCAGGGAGAGCAGCCCAAATTTCACACAGAGCAATCTACTGTGACATAAAGTAGTACTAAACACAAAATAACCCCAAAATACAAAACTAAGTACTATGCACCTTACTGGGTAAGGGAACACAAAGAGAGAAGAGAGGAGAGAGAGAGGAGAGGAGAGGAGAGGAGAGAGGAGAGAAAAGAAGAAAACAAAGAGAGAAAAAGAGAAAACAGAAAAGAAAAGAGAAGAGACAAACTCAGCCCATGAGAAAAGAAGAAAACAGAAGAGAAAAGAAAAGAAAACAGAGGAGAAAAGAAGAAGAAAACAGAAAAGAAGAGAAGAGAGAGAGACAAACTCAGCCCCATTCCTTCTGCAAGTACAGCCCTGAACCAAAGGCTTTCACAGCCAGTCTACAGGTAACTAGTACATACCACCGCCTGGAAATACTTCTGTCGTAACTCAACAATTTTGCAATTTTGAGGTTTTTGGCAAAGGCGTAGTAAAGGTCTGCTCCTAAAAAATCCTATAATAAGAATACTTTCATAGTAACTCTTTCTTATTTTTATTTTTTTTTCATAGCACTCATTAAGGTTCCTAAAATAGCACATCGTAACTTAACTCATCTGTATTTCAGTTTCATATTATGTGCAGAAATACAGCACATCGAACTTCATACAATACATGTCGTAATCATTAGTTCTGATACTCATTTTGTGCGGAAATACAACTGTCGTAAGTCGACTTACAGTTCTTGTATTGCAGCTTTCATATTATGTGCGGAAATACAACTGTCGTAAGTCGACTTACAGTTCTTGTATTGTAGCTTCCATATTATGTGCGGAAATACAACTGTCGTAAGTCAACTTACAGTTCTTGTATTGAGCTTTCATATTATGTGCGGAAATACAACTGTCATAAGTCGACTTTTTAGTATTGCAGCTTTCATATTATGTACGGAAATACAACTGTTGTAAGTCGACTCAGTTTTTGTATTGCAGCTGTCAGGCACTACTGACCAGTGAAGAAGATGTAACTCGACTTACATTTGTATTCTCCCCAACAACAAGCCATAGGCATGACCAAAAATGCTCTTGGTATCATTCTTACGACAAATGTATTCTCACTCACTGCTTACTTTCGATATCGTTTTTCGTTTTCGCGCAGTTTTCATCCCATTCTTCACCCTTTTGGAGAGGAAACAAGCAAGGTGGAAAGATCTGTCATTGTTGTGGGGGGAAAGCCCCAGGGTGGGGAGCTGCCTTCTGTTGACGTTTCAAACACAACAGTTAAGGTGAGACACGGGTCCAAAAGTGGCCAAAATCATGGGGTTTTTTTAGAATAGAAAATTGCTGGAAACATTTATGGAGATTTCCTTGTGTGAATTTAAAGAATTCAGACAATAAAATATGTCTGTAGAAACAGGTCACTCATATTTGTTACAGATAAAACGGTTTAGGAGTTTGAAATATTGAGTTTTGGTGGCCATATTGGATTGTTTCCATGGCAACAGTGCATAAAACTGTGTAATTCTTTGATTTTTATGCTTTACAAGTGATGCCCTTCCAATATATGGCATAACTTTTAACATGGGCTTGTAAACAAAATTTCATCAGTTTCGACCCCAGTGTCCCACCTTGACAGCCACTACAACAATGTCAGCACAGTAATTTGTCTCTGCATTTGTCAATAGCCCAACAGCAGGGGCCTATTGTACTGTAATGGTATAACTATACTCTGGGTTTGGCAAAGCTACCTGTGAATAACCCAACAGCAGGGGCCTATTGTACTGTAATGGTATAACTATACTCTGGGTTTGGCAAAGCTACCTGTAAATAACCCAACAGCAGGGGCCTATTGTACTGTAATGGTATAACTATACTCTGGGTTTGGCAAAGCTACCTGTAAATAACCCAACAGCAGGGGCCTATTGTACTGTAATGGTATAACTATACTCTGGGTTTGGCAAAGCTACCTGTAAATAACCCAACAGCAGGGGCCTATTGTACTGTAATGGTATAACTATACTCTGGGTTTGGCAAAGCTACCTGTAAATAACCCAACAGCAGGGGCCTATTGTACTGTAATGGTATAACTATACTCTGGGTTTGGCAAAGCTACCTGTAAATAACCCAACAGCAGGGGCCTATTGTACTGTAATGGTATAACTATACTCTGGGTTTGGCAAAGCTACCTGTAAATAACCCAACAGCAGGGGCCTATTGTACTGTAATGGTATAACTATACTCTGGGTTTGGCAAAGCTACCTGTAAATAACCCAACAGCAGGGGCCTATTGTACTGTAATGGTATAACTATACTCTGGGTTTGGCAAAGCTACCTGTAAATAGCCCAACAGCAGGGGCCTATTGTACTGTAATGGTATAACTATACTCTGGGTTTGGCAAAGCTACCTGTAAATAACCCAACAGCAGGGGCCTATTGTACTGTAATGGTATAACTATACTCTGGGTTTGGCAAAGCTACCTGTAAATAACCCAACAGCAGGGGCCTATTGTACTGTAATGGTATAACTATACTCTGGGTTTGGCAAAGCTACCTGTAAATAACCCAACAGCAGGGGCCTATTGTACTGTAATGGTATAACTATACTCTGGGTTTGGCAAAGCTACCTGTAAATAAGCCCAACAGCAGGGGCCTATTGTACTGTAATGGTATAACTATACTCTGGGTTTGGCAAAGCTACCTGTAAATACCAACAGCAGGGGCCTATTGTACTGTAATGGTATAACTATACTCTGGGTTTGGCAAAGCTACTGTAAATAACCAACAGCAGGGGCCTATTGTACTGTAATGGTATAACTATACTCTGGGTTTGGCAAAGCTACCTGTAAATACCCAACAGCAGGGGCCTATTGTACTGTAATGGTATAACTATACTCTGGGTTTGGCAAAGCTACCTGTAAATAACCCAACAGCAGGGGCCTATTGTACTGTAATGGTATAACTATACTCTGGGTTTGGCAAAGCTACCTGTAAATAACCCAACAGCAGGGGCCTATTGTACTGTAATGGTATAACTATACTCTGGGTTTGGCAAAGCTACCTGTAAATAACCCAACAGCAGGGGCCTATTGTACTGTAATGGTATAACTATACTCTGGGTTTGGCAAAGCTACCTGTAAATAACCCAACAGCAGGGGCCTATTGTACTGTAATGGTATAACTATACTCTGGGTTTGGCAAAGCTACCTGTAAATACCCAACAGCAGGGGCCTATTGTACTGTAATGGTATAACTATACTCTGGGTTTGGCAAAGCTACCTCAGTAGCCAGAAGCCAGAACTGTTGCTCAAGTAGGCTGCTGAACATCAATTTGTTAGTTAAAATATTTTAACAGGCCTCCCAGAACTGTGTGTATATTAGTTAACCCTCTTAGTCCCATACCAGGATTTGCTGGGATTGAATAATTGCCCTCCTTCAGTCCCTTTTTGTGTTGACTCAAAGTCTGTATTTTCATTTCATTTATGTTGCTTATAGCCCTGCTGACCACATAGGCTATATCAGGGCTGTCACCTCGTCACATTTTAAAACTCGTATTAAAAGTGTGCGACTATGTACAGTTTAAAATGAGGTATAAAACCAACTCAACTGTCCTTGCTTGTATCGACGCCCCGGCCAACCATAAGGGTCAGCCTAGGACGGCCACCGCGTCGTGGGAAAACCCACATCGATCACACTTAAAACGAGATAAAACCAAAACCAGATTCCTTAAAACAACCTGTCCTTAGAGACCAGCCATACCACTTTCACTCATATCAGACGGAAAAAGCCCGATTCTCTCAGGAAGTTAAAAATGGTGTCCGGTGGAACATCCCGAAAGAGGATCTTTAGGGAGTCCACGGTAAAATGCTTGTGCCTAATATCCTGAACATCCCGACACTCCAGGAGCAGATGCCTGATGGTTACCCGCACGTCGCTCAAAGTCTGTACTGTATAGCTTACAAGACTGGAGCTCAAAAGTAAGGACAGATTTATTATTTGAAATAAAATATTTCATACATTGTATCATGACAAAAGGTATCGGAATAGATTTTTGCTGGATTCCTTCACACTGTGGAATATACTGGAATGAAATATGTACATGATTTTCCAATAATTAATGAGTTTCACGACAATCCTTTTTAAAGTTGTGAACTGAGCAATCTCTTTTTGCACCTTGTTTTGCAATGTTATCTGCTATTTCATTCTAGTATATTCCGCAGTGTGAAGGAATCCAGCAAAAATCTAGAACTCTTGTGATGAAAATAATGTTGATGCTTTGAGTCGTGTTCGGCCGAAAACTACCGAGGAAGAAACGACGGTAAACGATACGGAAACGTCAGGATCAGATCTGAGGAAGGAAACAGAAACTGGCTGCAGTGCAGATGTCTCCATAAAATGTGACGCTCCACCACAAAATGAGTCGCTTAGCACATTACCCAATTTTACGCTAGGAGCCATTAAAGGCAGCTGGGGTCAAGTTGTCAATTTTGATTGATTATTAAACTATATCCGTTATTCTACCTTGTAATGAAATATCAAGGCATAACTTTAATTTCTTTTGCTTTTGAATGTGTTTTGAAAATACCCAAGCCCTCATTCTGACCACCTGTTACAAAAATAAACATGCTGTTTCTTATTTTGTCACATCCTGCAGTTTATCATTTCAATTTGTAACAGCTTTCGATAGAATTGTCCGATTTTCAATCTGTTTTTTGCATTGAATAGCCTTTTTATTGCAAATTAATAACATGTCAATAACTAAAAATGGCAATGCGTCTCCTTATGTGGTGGAGTGTCAGTTCCCGCAGTCTGCAACAGATGTACGACATGTACGTTGAAAAGCGCCAAAAAGACGGATGTAAAACGCCAGCAAGTGAAAGCACATAACCAAGTGTATTCCACCACGAATTTAACATTGGCTTTCACAAACGAACGGAGGATCAATGTGAATTTAACATTCGGCTTTCACAAACGAACGGAGAATCAATGTGAATTTAACATCGGCTTTCACAAACGAACGGAGAATCAATGTGAATTTAACATCGGCTTTCACAAACGAACGAGAATCAATGTGAATTTAACATCGGCTTTATAAACGAACGGAGGTCAGTGATTTAATGGCTTCACACGAGGAGGATCAATGTGAATTTAACATGGCTTTCACAAACGGAGGATCAATGTCAATTTAACATCGGCTTTCACAAACGAACGGAGGATAAATGTGAATTTAACATCGGCTTTCACAAAAGAACGGAGGATCAATGTGAATTTAACATCGGCTTTCACAAACGAATGACGGATCGACGCGATGTCTGCGCAGCCTACGAGAATGGGAGCTTCCATGAGACTGATCAGCAAGAGTACGCTGAGCATTTTGAACTGAAAGAAGAAAGCAGAAAGGTCAAGGATGAATGAAGTCAACGCATCTCCACAACAGGATCACAGCCTGGCAGCCGCTGTGTTTAAGTGTCAAGTCACGCTTATATGTGACGCTCCACCACATAAGGAGTCGCATTGCACTAGAGATCAATTTTTAGTTACTGACATTTTATTACTCTGCAATGAAATGGCTATACAATACAAAAAACAGATTGAAAATCGGACACTTCTATCAAAAGTTATTACCAGTTGAAATGATAGACTGCAGGAAATGACAAAACGAGAAATTTGGACAAGTTTAGCATCATAATAAACGGTCAGAATGAGGGTTTGGGTAATTTTTAAAGTACATTTAAAAGCTCAAGGATACAAAATTATGACTTGATATTTCATTACAAGGCAGAATAATGGCTATAGTTTTATAATCAATCAAAATCTGAAAATTGCCAATTTGACTCCACCTGCCTTTAATGGCTTCTAGCGGAAAAGTGGATTATGTGCTAAGCGACTCATTTTGTGGTGGAGCGTCACATATTACAAAAGAAAACTGAACACGTACAACTTTGACAGTCTACGATCAGAGAAACGGACAGACAGGGATACTGTAATGTGTGGCACAAACAGAGGCACTACGATATCATCGAACGAGACGGCATCGTGTGTCTACAGGTATCCGGAACACAGGAGCAGAGAGGGAGGAAAGAAAGTCGTTTTGTTTTCGATCGTTGCGGAGGACAAACAAAACAGGAGCAAAACTTCCTGACAATGCCAGATCTGGTATGCCCTGCAGACGTTTCAGTGTGAGGAGTCAGAGCATGTTTTCTTTGTCAGCGCTCACAGCAAAATGAAGGAGACAGCACGCATTCTGTCCTGAAAGGACCAGCAGGAACATACCTGGGTACACACCTACCCATTCCATTCCATTTATGTTGCTTATAGCCCTGCTGACCACATAGGCTATATCAGGGCTATCACCTCGTCACATTTTAAGACTCGTATTAAAAGTGTGCGACTATTACAGATTTAAAACGAGGTATAAAACCAACTCAACTGTCCTTGCTTGTATCGACACCCGGCCAACCATAAGGGTCAGTCCAGGATGGCCCCCGCGTCGTGGGAAAACCCACATCGATCACACTTAAAACGAGATAAAACCAAAACCAAATTCCTTAAAACAACCTTGTCCTTAGAGAACAACCATACCACTTTTTCGCTCATATCAGACGAAAAAAGCCGGATTCTGTCAGGAAGTTAAAAATGGTGTCCGGTGGAACATCCCGAAAGAGGATCTTTAAGGAGTCCGCGGTAAAATGCTTGTGCCTAATATCCTGAACATCCCGACACTCCAGGAGCAGATAGCCGTGTGCACACCTACCCAATCAGCGGTCACAGCCAAAATGAAGGAGACAGCATGCATTCTGTCCATGAAAGGACCAGCAGGAACGCACCCGTGTACACACCTACCCAAAGGACCAGCAGGAACGCACCCGTGTACACACCTACCCAAAGGACCAGCAGGAACGCACCCGTGTACACACCTACCCAAAGGACCAGCAGGAACGCACCCGTGTACACACCTACCCAAAGGACCAGCAGGAACGCACCCGTGTACACACCTACCCAAAGGACCAGCAGGAACGCACCCGTGTACACACCTACCCAAAGGACCAGCAGGAACGCACCCGTGTACACACCTACCCAAAGGACCAGCAGGAACGCACCCGTGTACACACCTACCCAAAGGGTACCAGCAAGGAACGCCACCCGTGTACACACCTACCCAAAGGACCAGCAGGAACGCACCCGTGTACACACCTACCCAAAGGACCAGCAGGAACGCACCCGTGTACACACCTACCCAAAGGACCAGCAGGAACGCACCCGTTGTACACACCTACCAAAGGACCAGCAGGAACGCACCCGTGTACACACCCACCCAAGGGCACAGCTGATGAGAAGTGCCAAACGCAAAGCACCTCTGTGTACATTGTTGAAGAGCTTGACCGATCTCGCGTTTTTAACTTAAAAAAAAAAAAAAGTGGCTACATTACAATGCTGAAGAATTTTTCAGTTGGACGATCAGAAAGAAAAAGTCGGGTAGTTTAAAAGTGAGAAGATTTAAGCTGCCGTCAGAAAAGTTGTGCCGTTAATTTCTATTGTTTATGTATCTTCTTTTATTATTGTGTTAAAAAAAAAAAAGCAAAAAAAAAGCACACTACAAGATAGACGTGTGTGTGTGGGGGGGGGGGGGGGGGGGGGGGAATTAGTTATCTTCACTTTTTTTTATTCTCATTAATTTTTGCCCCCTTTTCATTAAACAATAATATGAAGTTGAAATAATCCACTTTCTTGTTATTTTGAATGCTTGTTTCTTTTGATAACTCTCTCTTTCTCTCTCCCTGTCTGTCTGTGTCTGTCTGTCTATTGTCTGTCTGTCGTCTGTCTCTCACTCTTTGTGTGTCTCTGTCTGCTCTGTCTGTCTGTCTTCATGCCTATTGCAGGACTAGTTGGCTTCTAGAGTTTTTTTTATAACATATCAAATTTTCAAATTCATAGCACTTAAGATT
The DNA here is from genome assembly GCA_030674155.1 of Stramonita haemastoma. NCBI lineage: Eukaryota > Metazoa > Mollusca > Gastropoda > Neogastropoda > Muricidae > Stramonita > Stramonita haemastoma. The sequence goes on from CM060349.1 coordinate 10,680,162, forward strand.
TCTTTTGCGTAATGATTATATTCATCTTAATCAATTATAGCATTAGTGTTAGCATTATCTATTTAGATGTTTATTTTGTTTTCCCCAATCAAGTATTAAGGTGAGACACAGGTCGAAAAGTGGCCAAAAGCATGTGGGTTTTTTTAGAATACAAAATTGCTGGATACATTTATGGAGATTTGCCTGTGTGAAATTTCAAGAATTCAGACCATAAAATATGTCTGTAGAAACAGGTTACTCATACTTGTTATATATAAAAAAGGGTTTAGGAGTTTGAAATATTCAGTTTGGCGGCCATATCGGATTGTTTCCATGGCAACAGTGCAGAAAACTGAGTAATTCTTTGATTTTTTAGGCTTTACAAGTGATGCCCTTTCAATACATGGCATAACTTTTAACATGGGCTTGTAAACAAAATTTCATCAGTTTCGACCCCCATGTCCCACCTTCAATACATTGGATCAGACACTAGTTCAGTCTCATCCTGCAGACCGTTTGTTTTCTTGGCAGTTTTACAGTTTAACAGACGTCGTGTAGCGCATATGGACAAGTCTGCGTGTGGCAGTAGTTCATATTGAAACTGAAACCATCATATCAAGTGTGGAGGACTACTAGCACATGAATTCAGAAATTTTCAAGCGAAACCTTCAAACAACATGAAACTATGTTTTAATGCTGTCATAACTCTAAGATGTTGCACGATCTGCAAAGAGAATGCCTAAATCAGCATACACGTGCTGTAAGTTTAGTTACGATAGTTGTATTCTGTGACATTTTCTTGTACATTAGTTTTAAGTTGACATATGACAGTTTTACTTCAGATTTTTTAAAAAATCAATACCTTTCAATATTTCGTGAAAGAACTGCAATTCTTGCAAAAAATATACAAAAGATTTATCAATGCATAATAATGCCCCCGTGGAAAATTTTGACGCATTTTGAGAAAAAAATGTTCTGAAATAATTTTTTTTCTTCACATATGTTGGCGAAAAAATGTCTAAATAATAAGTTTTTTCCTTCTCCTGTAGAAATTGCATTTTTCGAGTTACAACAGTAGTATTTCTGGGCGGCAGTATGCACTCTTTGAGGATTCTCGCTAGGATACAACAGTACCCTGTAGTTTTGTACCTTCCCTTTGACTCGTATGCTATGAATTCTCTGGTTTGGAATAGGCAATAGCGTCATCTTCATCGCCTACAGAGGTAAGCACAAATACTGAAGCATAAACAGTTCATTTTCATGACAAAGCAGGATCTCTTACCAATCAAAGTCTTCTCTCTCTCTCCACTACAATATCATAAAGCTAATAAACACAGATTTTAATCTAAGCAGTCTTCTCTCTCTCCACTACAATATCGTAAAGCTAATAAACACAGATTTTAATCTAAGCAGTTCTTCTCTCTCTCCCTACAATATCTAAAGCTAATTAACACAGCCTTGTACCACCAACCTGTTACGCGCCTCGAACTAGCTCAGGCTATCATCTGCAAGGGGGGCAGTAATCAAGGGTCGAGCCTGTAACACGAAACTAAAGACTTGAAAACACTCATTTCAAGCAGCACTGCTGCACAACATAACATCATCATGTCCATCATTGTCATTATCAAATTGCTAAACATCAACATGTCCCTACACATTTGTGACGCTCCACCAGGAAATGGGGGTCAGGTGGTCGAATTTTGAGATTTTTTTTTTTATTGATTACAAAACTAGAGCACTTCTTCTACCCTGTAGTGAAATATCAAGGCATACTTTTGTTTCCTTTTGTTTTTAAACATGTTTTGAAATAGCGTAGCACTCATTGTGACCACCTATTACCATGCTTAACCTGTCAATTTCTCATTTTGACATTTCCTGCAGTCTATCATTTCAAGTTGTAATAATTTTTGATAGAATTGTCCGATTTTCAACCAGTTTTTTGTTTTGTACAGCCATTTCATTGCAAATTAAGGTGAGACAGGTCAAAAGTGGCCCAAACATGTTTTTAAGAATTAAAAATTGCTGGATCATTATGGAGATTTCCTGTGTAAAATTAAAGAATTCAAGACCGTAAAATATGTACTGTAGAAACAGGTTCTCGATACATTTTATAATGAAAAAAGGCTTAGGATTTTGAAATATTAAGTTTTGGTGGCCATATTGGATTGTTTCCATGGCAACAGTGCAGAAAACTGAGTAATTCTTTTTATTTTATGCTTTACAAGTGTGTCCTTTCAATATGGCATAACTTTTAACATGGCTTGTAACAAAATTTCATCAGTTTCGACCCAGTGTCCCACCTTGAATAAGATGTCAATAACTAAAAATTGGCCTCTGGTGCAATGCAACCTCATTATGTGGTGGAGCGTCACATTTATAAATTTCTAAACATCAAAACATTGGAAAAAGAAGAAAAACATTGAAGACAGCACAACATTCACACATTCATACCACCAGCTTCAGGGTGTTCTGTCAGGCCAACTACTATACCTACTCCTAAACTTCTAAAATTTTGTCATCAAAGCAATCCAGTCCAAAATGTATCTACTTAATATCTACCTAACGCAAATAATGTTGATAATCCAAAAGGAAAGAAACCGATGTGGTGTTGCTGCTGTAAAACTGATCACAAGAAAATGAATTTTTCAGTTTGACTTAAACTTAAAGAACCCTCTGATTCATCATTCATTTTTTGGCACAGGACTATTTTATTATTTTTTTTTATCAAAATGATTTAGTCTTTCAAAATATTCCACTTTAATTAAACTGAACTGTCCCTTAATTACGCAAAGTTCTTAATATGAATGTTTCTATGCACGGATTAATTTCTCCCACCTGTACATGAAAAATACAAATCCTCCATGAAGGAGTCACGAGTGCATTGCTCCAAACCTTTCTGTGCTTGATAGCCATTTGGGTTTTTATGTCACAGATTACAGTCTGATGTTGCAGACGACACATAAACGCACTAGGAATGGGGGTAGGGGGGGGGGGGCAGTATTACAGCAGCAGCAACACACCCGTTTTCTTTCCGTCGGGTCTCCCATGTAATTTTGTGTTCACTTTAACATTAACTAACTAACCTGTGGCAGGCTAAACTAAACAATAGGAGAAGAGCAACTCAGGTGGCGAAAAAAATAATTTAAAAAAAAACACTTAAGAATAACATAAACCGAAAACTGCGAAATGATAAAAATAGCAACATAAAATACGGAGAAAACAAAAAGGAAAAACTGACCAGAAATAAAAGAAAATAAGGAGAGAACAAAACAGACTGAAAACAAATAAACAAAAAGAAAATGAAACCAAAGAAAGACAAAGAAATGAAACCAAAGAAAATGAAACCAAAGAAAACTGAACCAAAAAGCAGCAGCAGCAGACCAGGACCCCAGCCTGGCCCTCCAGCACCTGTCTGTATCATCTTCATCACCATCATCTTCATATCATCATCACATCATCTTCATCCTCATCATCATGATGAGCACAGCATCTTCTTTATCATCATCACATCATCTTCATATCATCAGCAGCAGCACATGATCATCATCATGATGACCACATAATCTTCATCATCATCATTGGCAAATCATCTTCATCATCACATCATCTTCATCACATCATCTTATCATGATGACCACATAATCTTCATCATCATCATTGGCAAATCATCTTCATCATCACATCATCTTCATCACATCATCTTATCATGATGACCACATAATCTTCATCATCATCATTGGCAAATCATCTTCATCATCACATCATCTTCATCACATCATCTTATCATGATGACCACATAATCTTCATCATCATCATTGGCACATCATCTTCATCATTACATCATCATCACCAAAGCCACAATGACCAATACAGTCAGTAAGTCAGCAGCCACAGCCAAGTAGCCACACCTCTTTCTTTCTTTCTTCACTGTGCTTCTTCTCCTCCTAGCACTCTATAGCCTAGGCCAACCAAAGTCTGCCTGTGGCTTTGACTTTCCTAGCACTATACAGCCTAGGCCAACCAAGTCTGCCTGTGGCTTTGACTTTCCTAGCACTATACAGCCTAGGCCAACCAAAGTCTGCCTGTGGCTTTGACTTTCCTAGCACTATACAGCCTAGGCCAACCAAAGTCTGCCTGTGGCTTTGACTTTCCTAGCACTATACAGCCTAGGCCAACCAAAGTCTGCCTGTGGCTTAACCTTTCCTCCTGTTACAGCCTAGGCCAACCAAAGTCTGCCTGTGGCTTTAACCCTTACGCTAATTAGCCTAGGCCAACCAAAGTCTGCCTGTGGCTTTAACCCTGTATTAGCCCGCTGTATCAGCCTAGGCCAACCAAAGTCTGCCTGTGGCTTTAACCCTATATATAGCCTAGGCCAACCAAAGTCTGCCTGTGGCTTTAACTTCCTTATAATACCTAGGCCAACCAAAGTCTGCCTGTGGCTTTAACCCTTGTATAGCCTAGGCCAACCAAAGTCTGCCTGTGGCTTAACCCTTATATAGCCTAGGCCAACCAAAGTCTGCCTGTGGCTTTAACCCTTATCATAGCCTAGGCCAACCAAAGTCTGCCTGTGGCTTTAACCCTTATTAGCCTAGGCCAACCAAAGTCTGCCTGTGGCTTTAACCCTTGTAGCACTCTATATAGCCTAGGCCAACCAAAGTCTGCCGTGGCTTAACCCTTATATAGCCTAGGCCAACCAAAGTCTGCCTGTGGCTTTAACCCCGTATACCCTCCTGTTCAGCCTAGGCCAACCAAAGTCTGCCTGTGGCTTTAACCCTTGCTAGCAAACCTAATTGCCTAGGCAACCAGTCTGCCAGTGCTCTAACCCTATATAGCCTAGGCCAACCAAAGTCTGCCTGTGGCTTTAACCCTTATATAGCCTAGGCCAACCAAAGTCTGCCTGTGGCTTTAACCCTTAGCCTACATATAGCCTAGGCCAACCAAAGTCTGCCTGTGGCTTTAACCCTTAACTAGCCTAGGCCAACCAAAGTCTGCCTGTGGCTTAACCCTTATAATAGCCTAGGCCAACCAAAGTCTGCCTGTGCTTTAACCTTATTAACCTAGGCCAACCAAGTCTGCCTGTGGCTTTAACCTTATACATCCAAGGCCAACCAAAGTCTGCCTGTGGCTTTAACCCTGTGAACACTGTCCTAGCCTGTACTGCCTGGCTTAACCACTGTCTGCCTGTACTTATAACCTTCATAGCCTAGGCCAACCAAAGTCTGCCTGTGGCTTTAACCCTTGTATAGCCTAGGCCAACCAAAGTCTGCCTGTGGCTTTAACCCTTTGCAGCACTAGCACTATATAGCCTAGGCCAACCAAAGTCTGCCTGTGGCTTTAACCTTGTATAGCCTAGGCCAACCAAAGTCTGCCTGTGGCTTTAAACTTGCAGCACTGCACTATATACCTAGGCCAACCAAAGTTGCCTGTGGCTTTAACCCTTATACAGCCTAGGCCAACCAAAGTCTGCCTGTGGCTTTAACCCTCGTAGCGCGGTTCCGAACAGCCACACTACATGCTGGCTTAATTCAGCGCTAAGGTCAACAGCACTGTGCCTGCAGCCTGTGACATGTGGCTGTTGCTGCTTTAACCCACTGTCGTCCTTCCCCTACATTATAACCACGAAGGGGGGAGCAGAGTACGCTAGTGGTATGAGCACTAAGGTTAACACACTGTGCCCACAGCCTGTGACATGGCTGTGCTTTAACCCACTTTTCCTGCTTACATTATAACCACGAAGGGGGGAGCAAGTAGCGCTAGTGGTAAGAGCACTGAAGGTTAACACACTGTGCCTACAGCCTGTGACATGGCTGGCTTTAACCCACTGTCCCCTGCTACACTATATATAACCCACAAAGGGGGTAGCAGAGTAGCGTAGTGGTAAGAGCACTGAGCTGGCAATGGGACAGACAGCCTGGTTTGAACCCCTATTTAGGTGCTGCCCATTGGGGGATGGTTTAACCCTGCAGTTTCAGTTGTTCTAAACCACCTAGGTGCCCATTGCGTGTCAATGGGGAATGGTTTACCCTGCAGTTATCAGTATCAACCACCTAGGTGCCCATTGGGGATTGTTTTTCCCTGCAGTTATCAGTATCAACCACCTAGGTGCCCATTGGGGGATGTTTTCCCTGCAGTTATCAGTATCAACCACCTAGGTGCCCATTGGGGTATGTCTCTCATCACCTGGCAAGGATTATCAGTTCATTGCAACCACCTTAGGTGCCCATTGGGGGATGGTTTACCCTGCAGTTATCAGTATCAACACCTAGGTGCCCATTGGGGATGTTTCACCCTGGAGTTATATATCAGTATCAACTCCACTCCTTCCCCCCAAAAATCCTTTGATTGAACTATATAAACTGAGGGCCCCATATGCAAACACATGGCATGACATCTTGCACGCATGTTCAAACGTGTTCTGCATTTGGGAACAGTTAGCCACTGCATACCATAAGAATGGACGAAACCATTTTCAGAAGGTATGCATACTGTGTCATGATTACATCCACCTTAGCCACTGCATACCAGTAAGAATGGACGAAACCATTTTCAGAAGGTATGCACACTGTGTCGTGATTACATCCACTTCACTGTCAGAGAGCAGTACCCTAATTAACCCTCTTGCACCTCTGACTGACTGCTGTGTCAGTCAGGGGGGGGGGTAATTATTCAATCCTGGCAAATCCCGGATCGGGACTAAGAGGGTTAATTTAATGGTTGCAAAAACAGTCAGTATGCCAAATCTCACCATCGGTAAACCTCAGAGCTCTAGCCAAAAACAGCCAGGATTCTCTGAACATTAACTGCCTCTAGATGTCGCATTTCCATCACAAAATCAGGTCAGGCAACATGTTCGATGGCCTTTTCCTCCTTCTAAGTACATAATACCAGCAGCTATAATTACTTCAGACACTCTACAGGGTTTCTCCTTTAGCCTGATAGAGCTTTGACATGTGGTAGCAATTAGTAATGGTCACAGCGTGACGGAAATGTACTGTATGTAAATCCTGTTTTGGGACTTAGGGGGGTAATTATTCAATCCCAGCAAATCCCGGTTCGGGATTAGGGGGTATAATTTAATTCGGCAAATCCGGATCGGGACTATGAGGGTTAACGGTCGGCAAAAACAGCCAGTATGCTAAATCTCACCATCGGTAAACCTCAGAGCTCTAGCCAAAAACAGCCAGTATGCCAAACATCACCATCGGTAAACCTCAGAGCTCTAGCCAAAAACAGCCAGTATGCCAAACATCACCATCGTAAACCTCAGAGCTCTAGCCAAAAACAGCCAGTATGCCAAAATTCACCATCGGTAAACCTAAGAGCCTAGCCAAAAACAGAGTATCAAATCACATCAAATCAATCACAAAAAGTCAGATGACTAAATACCCTGGAACTAGATCAATAAAGAAAAACGATCAATCAACAAACAAGCAGCATGACTAAACATGAAAATAAGAACACAACGGGAAAACACAACAGAAGAAGCAGAACTAAAACCTGAAAAACAACACAATAAGACACTACTGAAATGAAAAAGAGAACACAAAAAAGGCACTACCTGAAACCTGAAAAAGAAACACAAGAGCACTACCTGAACCTGAAAAAGAAACACAAGAGCATTACATGACAATGGTTAGGTGGATCGGTGGTCTAGGTGGTAACGCGCCTTGCCTAGAAAGCAAAAAGTCCGGGTTGGAGTGTGCGGTGGTTCGTACCCCCTTAGGGCCCCAAACTTTCCCCCCATCCATTAGACCCTGAGTGGTGGTCTGGGGGCCTAGTCTTTCGGGTGAGATGATAAACCGAGGTCCTGTGTGTTACACATCAACTATTTAGCGCACGTAAAAGAACCCACGGCAACAAACGGGTTGACCATGGCAAAATTCTGTAGAAAAAAGCCACTCTGATAGGGAAACAAATACAACCACATGCAGGAAAAAAAAAAAAAAAGGGTAGGCGCTGCACTTGTGGTGACGCGCTCTCCCCTGGGGAGAGAGAGAGCAGCCCGAATTTCACACAGAGAAATCTGCCGTGACATAAAGTGGTACAAAATACAAAAATACACGAGCATTAGGTAACTCCACACTGTGCACACGCTGTGTACAGCAAAGTATGGCTGTATCCGCATCAAGGCTTTTCCAAAACCTTGTTCTGTGTCAGCATGATTTCACAATATCAGAGCCAGAAGAGTAGCCACCTTTGGGAGGGATAATAATAATAATAATAATAAAAAAATAATAATAATGATAATAATAATGATAATAATAATATAATAATAACAATAACAATGATAATAAAATAAAATAATAATAATAATATAATAATAATAATAATAATAATAATAATATAATAAAAATGGAATTTATATAGCGCTATATCTTGCAAAAACAAATCAAAGCGCTTGCATTCAACCAATTCTTGCGCATGCAGCCAACAACAATTTAGATTTTTAACGAAGTCAATGTACACACACACAACACACACACACACACACACACACACACAAGGGAGGGAGGGAGGGAGGAATGAAGAAAGGAAGAAAGGAAGAAAGGAAGGCAGTGGGGTTGTTTTTTTTTTCATTCCTCAGCTGAAGCTCTAAGCTTCACTGAAAAGGTAGCCGCATTCCGACTTCGGGGATGCATGCTGGGTGATTCATGTTTCCCTGACCCACTGACTGCAGACAGGAATGAGGGCATTTTTCACTGTATGCATAGTTGATCTTCTGATGTGTACACACCAAGGGAATTCAGGCCCTGGCAGGTCTGCACTTGAAGCTGACCTGGGAGATCATAAAAAAAATCCCCACCCTTAAATCACCAGAAGCTGCTGAGGTTTGAACCCACGACTTCATGGACCAATGGGATCAAGTCCATCGGCCTTAACCACTCGGCTATAGCGTCTGTCACCGAGTGGTGAAGACCGACTTTAATCCCATGGGTCCATGAAGCTGGGGGTTCGAATCCTGGAGGCAGCATCGGGTGAGTTAAGTGTGGGGGCTTGACAATCTCCCAGGTCACATTTCAAGTGCAGGCCTGCCAGTGCCTTAGTTCCCTTTGTGTAGAGACACATGCAAATATGAATGTTAAAAGATCCGGCAATTCCTGTCGGCATTCAGTGGAATAGGGAAACACGAACATACCTAGCATGCAACCTGTACCCTAGTGGTCAGAACGCTGCGCTGGCAATCTGACGTCCCGGGTTCGATTCCCGGTCGAAGGGATTTTTCTCCTGGAGGTAACATAAGTGCTGACTCCACTCTCCCCAAAAGTCCTTCGGTTGAGACTATAAACCGAGGTGCTTATGTGAACGCATGCAGAACATCTTGCTATGCACACGTTAAATCCTGTTCCGCTTTTCCTAAGAGTAGGCCATTTTGTGCTGGTGGGAACAGATGACAAGATTAACAAAAGTGCATACACACGGGGACTGGATGTAAAAAAGTACATGAGTGCTTACTCCATTATCCTCAATATTAAAGACTAAATAAATAAATAAATAAAGAAGAAAGAAAGAAAGAAAGAAAGAAAGAAAGAAAGAAAGAAAGAAAGAAAGAAAGAAAGAAAGAAAGAATAATGGGATAAAAATGGATCAAGCTCAAGC
>CM060349.1:10699737-10722237 GCA_030674155.1 Stramonita haemastoma
AAGGTGTAATGGGAAATCCATTTTGTTCAGTGGTCAGGGACAAGAATCGGTAAAAAAAAAATGGTGTGCTTTGAGCAAGCCTTTTAAAGGAGGGAGTATAGAGTCAGTGTGTCTTATTTCAGAGAGAAGCGCGTTCCAGAAACTCACCTCCTCATTGTCATCGTCAGGTAGGGGCAGATCCATTGGCAATGGAGTCTGCTGCCCATCATCCTGCACACACACAGTCCAAGGTGCTGGCTTCATTCAGCCCAGGAAAGAAAGAAAGGCACTGACCAACACTGGGCAACACTCACCACACACACACCATTTCCCTCAAGCAAAAAAAAAAAAGGAAAAGAAGAAATTCCAGCAAAATTATGCCTCGATACTTCAGTACAGGGTAGAGAAATGGCCGTAGTTCTATAATCGATCCACATCTCAAATATCAATTACTTCAAGCACAAGGTAGAGAAATGGCTCAGTTCTATAATCAATCAACATCTAAAAATCAATTACTTAGTACAAGTAGAGAAATGGCTGCAGTTCTATAATCAATAGAGAAATGGCTGCAGTTCTATAATCAATAGAGAAATGGCTGCAGTTCTATAATCAATACAACATCTCAAAATCAATACTTAGTACAAGTAGAGAAATGGCTACAGTTCTATAATCAATAGAGAAATGGCTGCAGTTCTATAATCAATAGAGAAATGGCTGCAGTTCTATAATCAATCACACATCTCAAATCAATACTTAGGTACAAGGTAGAGAAATGGCTACAGTTCAATATATAATCAATAGAGAAATGGCTACAGTCTATAATCAATAGAGAAATGGCTACAGTTCTATAATCAATAGAGAAATGGCTGCAGTCTATAATTGTCAACATCTCAAAATCAATACTTCAGTGCAAGGTAGAGAAATGGCTACAGTTCTATAATCAATAGAGAAATGGCTACAGTTCTATAATCAATAGAGAAATGGCTATAGTTCTATAATCAATAGAGAAATGGCTACAGTTCTATAATCAATAGAGAAATGGCTGCAGTTCTATAATCAATAGAGAAATGGCTATAGTTCTATAATCAATAGAGAAATGGCTATAGTTCTATAATCAACAGAGAAATGGCTACAGTTCTATAATCAATCAAAATCCCCAAATCAATCACCTGACCCCCACCTGCCTAAAATGTGTTCCTAGCAGAAAAGTGTGTACGATTTGCGCAAAGTGGCTCATTTTTTTGTGGTAGAGCCTCAAATATGCACATGCACACTCACATACATTCTAGTGCACACGCACTCACACACATACATACTAGTGCACATGCACTCACACACACTTGTACTCACCTCCTCATCCTTAACCTCATCGTCAGGTAGGGGCAGGTCCATGGGCAATGGACGCTGTCGCCCTTCATCCTGCACACACACAGTCCAAGGTGCTGACTTCAGCCCAGAAAAGAAAGGCACTGACACTGTGCAACACTCACCACACACACCATTTCCCTCCAGGAAAAAAACAACAAGAAAGAAAATTCTGACAAAAGCAGAGAAGAGGAGGGTCACCACACACACAGCATTTCCCTCCAGGAAAAAAAAAGAAGAAATTCCGACAGAGAGAGAGAGAGAGAGAGAGAGAGGGAGAGGGAGAGGGAGAGAGAGAGGGGAGAGAGAGAGAGAGAGAGAGAGAGAGAGAGAGAGAGAGAGAGAGAGAGAGAGAGAGAGAGAGAGAGAGGAGAGAGAGATTCAGACAGGCAGGTAGACAGACTGACACAGACAGAGAGAAAGAGACAGAAGGAGAGACAGTGATAGACACAGAGACAAACAAAGAGATAGAGACAGAGAGACAGAGAATGAGTAAAACAGAGAGAGAGAGACAGAGAGAGACAGACAGAGAGAGACAGAGACAGAGAGAGACAGAGAGTGAGAGAGAGACAGAGAGTGAGAGAGAGACAGAGAGTGAGAGAGAGACAGAGACAGAGAGAGACAGAGTGAGAGAGAGACAGAGAGTGAGAGAGAGACAGAGACAGAGACAGAGAGAGACAGAGAGAGTGATAGAGAGACAGACAGACAGAGAGAGAGAGAGAGAGAGAGAGAGAGAGAGAGAGAGAGAGAGAGAGAGAGAGGAGGAGGAGAGGAGAGAGAGAGAGAGGGGGAGAGAGAGAGAGAGAGAGAGAGAGAGAGAGGAGAGAGAGAGAGAGAGAGAGAGAGAGAGAGAGAGAGAGAGTCAGTCAGTCAATCAGTCAGTCAGTCAGCCAGTCAGCCACCCACTGTGGGGCAGCCCTGCTTTCCTCCAACCACCCCAGGCCACCCACAAAACAGACTGCTTATTTCCATTTCTTTACACACTTCAGTCCAAAACAATTGCGGTATCCATTACTAACACCCCCCCCCCCCCCCCCAACACACACACACACATTCCCCCACCTCTGACTGTGCAGCCTGGGGTACTGCCTCCACCTCCTCCACCTCCATCCCTGCCACGATGGACGACACCTCTTGCTGTCCTGCTGCCCAGAGCCGCTGCCTCTCCTTGCCTGGTGGGGGTGTGTGTGTTTAGTCTTCGGTGTAGAGACTGCCATCGGCACAGGAGAAGCAGCCACAACGGGCACCTGGGCAGCAGGTGCAGCCTGTGCCTGCACACAGTGTATACAGAGTATGTCAGTACGTATGTCACAGGGAGGGAGAGTATGTCAGTATGTCAGTCTGTACAGAGTGTGTCAGTCTGCCAGTGCGTCAGTATGTCACAGGGAGGGAGAGTATGTCAGTATGTCAGTCTGTACAGAGTGTGTCAGTCTGCCAGTGCGTCAGTATGTCACAGGGGCAGCAGGGAGGGAGGACAGGGCACCAGCAGCCTGTGCCTGCACACAGTGTATAGTATGTCAGTATGTCAGTATGACAGTATGTCAGTATGACAGTATGTCAGTATGACAGTACGTCAGTATGTCACAGGGGCAGCAGGGAGGGAGGACAGGGCACCAGCCTGTGCCTGCACACAGGACATACAGAGTATGTCAGTCAGTCTGTCAGTACGTACATAGTATGTCAGTCAGTCAGTTCATACAGAGTATGTCAGTCAGTCAGTCAGTCAGTCAGTACGTCAGTCACAGGGGCAGCAGGGAGGGAGGACAGGACACCCACCTGTGCCTGCACACACACAGGACGTACAGAGTATGTCAGTCAGTCAGTATGTACAGAGTATGTCAGTCAGTATGTACAGAGTATGTCAGTCAGTCTGTCAGTACGTACAGAGTATGTCAGTATGTCAGTACTGAGAGAGACTGTGAAGTCCACACACATCCACACACACACATCCACACATCAGTGCTGACTCCACTCTCCCCAAAAGTCCTTCGGATGAGACTTTAAACCGAGGCCCCGTGTGCGAACGCACGCAGAACATCTTGCACACACGTTAAATCCTGTTCCGCTTTTCGTAAGAGTAGGCCATCGTGTGCCGGTGGGAACAGATGACAATATTTACAAAACTGCATACATACGGGGACCGGATGAAAAAAAGCACATGATTGCTTATTCTGTTATCCTCGATATAAAAGAATAAAAAAAAAAAATAAATAAATAAAACATCCACACACACACATCCACACACTCACTGGCCTGACTCAGAGGGACTGTGAAGTCCACTCATTCACACACACACACACACACACACACACACACACACACACACATAACATACCCCCCCACCCGCACACACTGACCTGACTCAGAGGGACTGTGAAGTCCACCCCCCCCACACACACACACACACACACACATACCCCCCCCCCCACACACACACACACATACACATACCCCCCCCCCCCCACACACACAACACACTGACCTGACTCAGAGGGACTGTGAAGTCCACTCTCACACACACACACACACACACACACACACACACACACACACACACACACACCACACACACAGGGGGGCAGATAGCCTAGTGGTCAAAACATTGCGCTGGCAATTTGAAGACCCGGGTTCGAGTCCGGTCGAGGAAATTTTCTTCCTGGAGTTAACATCAGTGCTGACTCCACTCTCCCCAAAAGTCCTTCGGATGAGACTTTAAACTGAGGCCCCGTGTGCGAACGCACGCAGAACATCTTGCACACATGTTAAATCCTGTTCCGCTTTTCGTAAGAGTAGGCCATCGTGTGCCGGTGGGAACAGATGACAATATTTACAAAACTGCATACACACGGGGACCGCATGAAAAAAAGCACAAGATTGCTTATTCTGTTATCCTCGATATAAAAGAATAAATAAATAAATAAATAAATAAAACACACACACACACACACACATACACACACACGCTCCCCAAAAGTCCTTCAGATGAGACGATAAACCGAGATGTAAACATTCTTTTCGCTGTTACGAAGTCTCTTGTACATAGCCCAGTTTTCGCGTTTCTTTAAAGTTCTTTGTTATTATTTTCCCTATTTGCATTTTTAGATGTTGCATTGATTTTTTTTTTTTTTTGATAACTGTTCTATCTAGTCCTCTTTGTGCTCAGGTAGCACATAAGGCCTCGACTAGAGCCCGCCACTGATGTTGGTCAGCTGAAACACGCTCCAGACGGCCCCATGTCCAACCCTCTTCCTTCATCTCCCTCTCTACTGTTCTCCTCCAAGTTTCCTTGGGGGCGGCCTCTCTTTCTTCGACTGTCTGGAGTCCATTGTAGGGCGATTCTGGATATATATGGCTGTAGTCTGCTGCTGCATTACTCCCCCCCCCCCTCTAATATCACTTATAGTGAACAGACGTTAAATACAAGAACAAACACACAACACCCCCCCCACAACCCTGGCTTTGACAAAGTCAAATTTATCTGAATTCATAAGGAAAATTGCAATCAATTTACGTCACTGGCGCAAGAGTTACCACTCTCAATACTAAACACAGAAGAGCAACCTGATGTGAACAGCCAATCCAGCTGTTATTTTTTGTTCTAACTCCTAAGCAGATAGAAGATAGTGATTCAAATTTACTTCTTCACAACAACATGAGAACACTGCATTGAATACACCTGAATATAACGCTGAGGAGTTCAACAAACATATCGCAAAGCACTGCAAAGTTGGAAAACAAAATCTGTGTGGTCACTTTTCTCCACTGTAACAGTGGAAAGGACGCCACGCTATACTGAGCAGACCCTTCCAAGCGGTCAGTCAGTGTGTAAACTAAGATTAGATGATCAGGGCTCAAGTACCAGACGCGCGGAAAGTGGGGGTAAACGACTGCCGTAACATGCACACACACTGCGTACACATACACCCACACATACAAACACCCACACCCACCTGACTCTGAGAAGAGGTGTTGTCAAGTCCTGACATCGTCATCATCATCTTCCTCCTCTCCTCCTCCCCCTCCCCCCTGTGGATCAGCGAGGGCTCAGTTTGGCTCGCCCACAGCCGGGGCTGCTGCTGCCCTGGGGGGGGGGAGTGCTTCACCCGGGGGGTGGAGGTGCCCACTGGACAGGGTGACCGGGCAAGCCTGCCCCTGCGGCCCCTGCTGCTGCTGAAAAGGTAACTGAAGAAAATGAGGATGGTAACGGAATGGAGGTATCGGGCCTCGATGGGCCTGCCACAGGGGACGGGGGCAACAGAGGCCTCCGCCACGCTACATCTACCTCACTACTGCTACTACTACCACCTGGCCGCTGTTGCTGCTGTTGTGTGTCAGAGTTGTCTGTGTCCAGGATTGTCTGTGGCGAGCGTGCTGTGTTTGGTGGCTCCGGCTGGGGCAGCCGGAAGACTTCAGGGAAGTCGACACTTTCATTGCCAGTGCCGCTCCCCTGAGTCCTCCCGGCCTCCCCAGCCGAACCCACTGCGCTTGTGTAGTGTGTGGTGTCTGTTGCAGTGTGGAATGTGGATGTGTCGTCTGCGTGTGTAAGGTTGTGAAGTGCGCTTCGGCCGGTGGTAAGTTCTAGTAGGGAGACCCTAGGCCTGATTACAAACACCCGCTCACTGGGGGTTAAACATCTGTCGCAAATTACTCTCTGCTGGCTCTGGGAGCTGGTGGACTGCTGCTGTTCCACGCCCCACAGCCGTGAGGCGTGCGCTGCCAGTTCCTCCTCCGCTCGTGCTACTTCTACATCTGAGCACGAGCGGCTCCTCCTGCGTCTGAATGCTGTTGATCCTGCACAACACATAGAGAGAGATATATATATATATACTTTACATGAATGCTGTTGATCCTGCACAACACATAGAGAGATATATATATACTTTACATGAATGCTGTTGATCCTGCACAACACATAGAGAGAGAGATATATATATACTTTACATGAATGCTGTTGATCCTGCACAACACATAGAGAGAGATATATATATATATAATAAACTTTACAACTAGGGTCTTGTGTGCCTGCCTGAAGGCAGTAGATTCCTAAACAAACACAAACACATAGAGATATATATATATAAACTTACAACAGGTTGTTCTGAAGCAGTAGATCCTAACACACACAGAGATAATATATATTATAGAGATATATAGATATAAACTTTACATGAAGGTCGTAGATCCTGCAGAACACAACACAGAGATATATATATATATATATATATATATATACTTTACAACTAGGTGTGTGCGTGCCTGAAGGCAGTAGATCCTGCACACACAACACATAGAGAAATATATATAATATATATATATAAACTTTACAACTAGGTGTGTGCGTGCCTGAAGGCAGTAGATCCTGCACACACAACATATAGAGAAATATATATAATATATATATATATAAACTTTACAACTAGGTGTGTGCGTGCCTGAAGGCAGTAGATCCTGCACACACAACACATAGAGTATAAACTTTACAACTAGGTGTGTGCGGGTGTGTGTGTGCGTGCGCGTGCGTGTGTGTGTATATATTCCAACTTGCTAAAACTATTGATTGTTACTGATTGCTCGTGTTCTATACAGGTCAAATGGAAGAAGCACTTTGATTTGGTTTTTTTGCAAGGTACAGTGCTACATTAATTCCATGTATAATTATTATTATTTTATCACCTTTATTTATCCCTAGAACAAAGAGGGAGAGAGAAAGACAGGGAGAGAGAAAGACACAGGAAGGGGGTTAGAAAAAAAGAGAGAGGGAGGGAGGGAGAGAGGGAGGGGAGAGGGAGACGGAAGGGGAGAGAGCGGGAGACGGGAGTGAGGGAGAGGGAGAGAGAGGGAGAAAGACAGAATGAGAGAGAGAGGAGGGAGGGAGGAAAAGAGAGGGGAGAGTAAGGTGTGTGTGTGTGTGTGTGTGTGTGTGTGTGTGTGTGTGTGTGTGTGTGTGTGTGTGTGTGTCACTGTGTGTGTGTGTATCACTCGTGTGTGTGTGTGTGTGTGTGTGTGTGTGTGTGTGTGTGTGTGTGTGTGTGTGTGTGTGTGGTGTCAGTGTGTGGGTTGGGTGTGGGTTGGGTGTGTGTGGTGTGTGTTGTGTGTGTGTGTGGTTGTGTGTGTGTGTGTGTGTGTGTGTGTGTGTGCGAGCACAAGAAATGGAATCAATATAAATTCAATCAATTACAGTACACAGTCTCTGGTCTCTCCTTTTCTTGTTCTTTTTTTTTTATTTTTTACCTAAATGTCAGCCTTTTCAGTTCCCTAGTGTTGTGTTATCTCGCTTGAAATTTGGTGTCTCACTGTAATGGAGATTTTCCCATGGAGTAAGTAGGAAGCCGAAACAAAACGCACACACACAAACAAAACAAAACTAACTGTGAGTGATTTTTACAAGCCCCACAAGTCTGTTTGCCAAACATTACTATACAGGCAGTAGATTTGCACATATTTCTGTTCAAACTCCCCCTAGTAAAGTCCTTCGGATAAGCTACAAACTGTGGCCTCGTATGTAATTAAATGTACGCAGGACAAATTGCTAAACACTAACAAACCCATTCCACCTTTCAGAAGAGTTAGTCCACTTCTTGTAGTAAATAGTAGGTGAAATCTCTGTAAAAACCCACATGCATACATTACAAATGATGTGTTTGTATACTATCAATCTCTGTAAAAACCCACAAGCATACAAATGTTGTGCTTATAAATATACTATCAATCTCTGTAAAAACCCACAAGCATACAAATGTTGTGTTTATAAATATTACTTATCAATCTCTGAAAAAACCCACATGCATACAAATGTTGTGTTGATAAATATACTATCAATCTCTGTAAAAACCCACATGCATACAACTGTTGTGTTTATAAATATACTATCAATCTCTGTAAAAACCACATGCATACAAATGTTGTGTTTGTATACTATCAATCTCTGTAAAAACCCACATGCATACAAATGTTGTGTTTATAAATATACTATCACAGAAGTCGGAGTGTGGCTGCCTTTACTCTCCTCCTACCATCATCGGGTTCACCTGCCCAATCTAATCCAATCCAATCCAATCCAATCATGTTGCTTAGAGCCCCGCTGACCGCACAGGCCATATCGGGGCTGTCACCTCGTCACATTTTAAAACTCATATTCAAAGTGTGCAACTATGTACAGTTAAAATGAGGTATAAAACCAACTCAACTGTCCTTCCTTGTATCGACGCCCTGGTCAACCAAAAGGGTCAGCCCAGGACGGCCACCGTGTCGTGGGAAAACCCACATCGATCACACATAAAATGAGATAAAACCAAAACCAGATTTCTTAAAACGACTTTAGTCCTTACAGACCAACTATGCCACTTTCACTCATATTGTTCCTCAAGGCGAGAGTGCCCGCCGAATACCTGGGGCCACCCTGTGTCTGCCTTTGTGCTATTTATCTCTTAGTGTCCTATAGTGAACTGACACAATCAACTTCCTGTGCATGGAAGGATTTGGCCAAAATGAGCTGAAATGGGAGTGTATGTTTACAATGTAGTATCTCTCATACTATAAATCAGAACTGCATGAAATTTGAGAAAAGTGTTGGCAAATGATTGTTATATATATATGTTGCATTATTTTTCTTTTGTGTTTGTTTCATATGTCAAAAGTTGTTTGCTTGTTTTGTCCAAAATTATTATGTAATCTCTAGTAAACAGCATAATTAAACACAATTGTGTGAGTGGTGTTTTCATCTATTCTGTATGAAAACACTGCAATACTAAAACACAACCATTCTCCTAAGGTGTCTAGTGTGCATGGACAGAGAGAAAAGGTTTCCTTTGGCCATACTCAGCTTAAAAAGTATGGCATGATGATACCTCACTTTCGAGTGGTTCAGGACCACAATGTTACTGCACTTTCGAGTGGTTCAGGACAATAAGAGACTTATACACCATGGTCACACACCCTTTATCCCTCTACACATGCACAGTGGCTTCCAGATAGAGTCAGCTGCGGCTATTTGCAATGCTTCCTTTGTGCTATTTATACACCATGGTCACACACCCTTTATCCCTTACACATGCACAGGGCTTCCAGATAAGTCAGCTGCCGCTATTTGCAATGTTCTTGTGCTATTATACACTGGTCACACCTTTACTTTACACATGCCAGGTTCAATAGTCAGCTGCCGCTATTTGCAATGTTCTCTTCAGTGAATCCATTTTTGTGCCATTTCAGCTGCCCTTTTGCAGTTCTTGTGATTTGTGCTTTCAGCTGCGCTATTTGCAATGTTCTCTTCAGGGGATCGATTTTTGTGCCATTTCCCCCCCAATTTTACAGTGATATCATCAAGGGAACTGCATCAAGATGGCAACAGCTGCAATAAAACTTTTTGGAGAATTTTCTGTGAATAAAGCAGCGGAATCTGAACTGGAGTGAACTGAAATGGACTTAGAAGTTGCACAGAGGGTTCAAGAGTAGCACTAGCAGAGAGGAATTGCTGTGTTTACTGACAGTGCCAGTGACAAAGATGACAATGGCAGTGGTAAAAAACAACGATCTTGGGGAACATGTGACTGTTACTGGTTGAAAATGAAAGAATTTCGGAAATATTGTGGCTACAGAAACTTTTTTAAAAATTTAAAAAAAACAAAAAAACAATGCTAGTGGCTTGTGAGAAGCACAATTTTTTTCTCTCAGTTTTTCACTGACAAAATGAAGAATAAAATTGGAACTAACCATGATCGATTTCAATGGCTGTTTTTTTTTTGTGGTCAGCCTGTATGCTTGTTTGTGTGTTCACATGTTATTGTAGCACTGTTTGATCATTTTCAGTTATTGTGCATGCATGCATGCATGTTTGATTTTAGTTTTACTTCATCTTGATGATTCTTAACCGCTTGAAGTAGTCGTATCATTTTTTATATTATTGAATAACCACCGTAGCCCACAACAATCATCTCATCATCACCATCAGCATTCAACAACAAGAAGTCACACAAGAGTCAGATGAAGAAATTTGTATTTTTATTCACAACTACACAAGCACGGAAAGTTTCATGCAGATGTGTCTTCTTTCGATTTTTTAAATGATTCTTTAAAGTCAGTAGGTGTGCAACTGATGCATAACTGCTGCAATACTTGGTATACAGTGGTGAGTAAGAGAAACGGAACATGGTAGTAGGAGAGTTAAATTAATACAGGAGTTTAGAAGTACAAGTTAGTTAGTTCTTAGTTTAGAGTCTCCAAGTAATAGTGATATAACGGGAAGTTGAGGAGGTAGTGAGTGAGTGAGTGTGGGGGGGGGGAGGAGGGAGGAGGGTGGAAAGTAGTGGTTGGATAGCACATAGCTAATTATCTGCATTATACAACTATAAGAACCAAATTAAAAACCATACAAGAATAATGAAAAGAAAGAAATAACAGCTTAAACACTAACTCTGCAATTCATATATGAAAAAAAAATATTAAGAATGTTAACTATGTAAGACATGAGTGTTCAATTTTTTTTCAAAATAATCAATTTTTACGTTACTTTGAAGATAATTACATAGATTAAGAAAAAGTTTTCAGTAAATTTACTCAACGTCATGACATTCAATTTTTATGTAACAAGAAAATGTTATCTGCAGTTTTGTAAAAAGCTATTGACATACAGTTGTGTATTAGTTAATGTAAAATAATGTATCTTTGTTGAAGTATTTAATACATGCTATTTTTATTTAGAAAAAATATAATGATTTTTTTAAAAGTAAATTTCAAATATCGTCATCAAATCAAAGGAAAACAAAATCCCAACTTACAATAAAGATAAATGCATCTTTAAACTAATGTAAAGGAAACAGTTACTACTCACATAAATGAAAAAACTCACATAAATATGGGTATATGCTGTGAAATGCGGAAATTGAGAAAATGAGGAAAGAAAGACAAACCATTATTTCCTTGGGTCTTGTCCCTCCCTCACTTGTTTCTCCATCAGATTGCAGATATATAACACTAAAAGGGTGCAGGAATGTATCTTGAGCATGACGGTGAGTAATCCACGGCACAGAAAACATCTGATCTTGTTAGGAAGTATGATGAATCAGAGCGAAATCCTTCATTGGAGTCATTTAACTTTGAAGACAAAGTACAATGGAATAATAAACCAGTTGAAACAATTTACCACTTCAAAAAAAAAACCCACACAGCACAAATAAAACTGTTCTGTAGATCCTTAGTGCTCTCCTGCTCCATACACATCTCCAGCCCTTGCATCTTCTTCCCTGATGTTCAGTCGTCGTGCCATGGCGTAATCCTTCCATGTTGACGGGCATCGCCAACAGCTGCAGCATCTGCCTTCTTCATCCTGTTGTGGTCCTTGCTAGCAAGGAGCTGAAGTGTGACATTGGACACATCCATGTACAGGCTGTTCATCACTTTCACCAACTCAAAGGCTCCTTCATGAACACAGATACTGCTCTTGCCACACCCCCTTCAACCCGCTTCATCCCCATGAAGGAGGTCTTTGGACAGCGTCCCCGAATCATGGAGTTCAGGAACTCATTTGTGTTCTGGGTCCCTCCACGAGTCATTTTTCTGAGCAGTGTTTCATTAGACTGCGTCGATATATCGGAATCATCTTATGTGCCAACGTTGATTGACACAAAAGTTGACGACGCATGGTCCTTGTGGCTGCCAGGCTGTTGTCCGTGCGCAAGTGCCCTCTGGTAGAAGCACCGGCTCTCTGGGCCCTGTGGACACTGGCGGGGTGAGGCTCCTCATCAGTGGACATAGAATGGTAAAGTCCAGCCCATATTGCCCTCCTCATGTTGTCGATGTTGTTGGTGTTGCTACGGATGGCATTACCCTAGTAATCTTGCAGCATGTCACACTTCTTCTCAGTAAGCCGCCCAACACCACGCCCACCTAACCGCTCTTCCTTGGCCAGTTTCCTGAGGGCAGTTCCCATGCGCTTGTGTGCGTGGTTTATGCATTCAAGCTTGGTCACTTCCATGGGATGGTAGACATGCTGGACAGCTTTGAATGCAGATGAGTCTCCATCACTGAGCATTTCAACGTAACGAAACCAAAATTTTTCATCAGAGCGTCGCCAAAGGATCTCTGCAGCTCTCACCTCCATGGCCTTGCTGGAATCATCATGGTTCTTGCAGCATTCACCAGCATGCTGAAGACGCCACTCGGCCATCTCTGCATCAGGTAGGTTCTTGGTCTCTGTTACCTTGCAGGCATGACAGTACTTGGACAGCACAACAAAGTCGATCCCAAGTCCTGTCAGCACGTCGATGCAGATGCCAACTCCATACAGAGAAGTGACACCCCTCTTCATCCATGTGCCATCATAGGACACAACAATGTTGATGATGGGGTCCTCTCCTCTGTCCAGGGCATCCTGCAGGTCAGGGTTGACTTCAGCGTAAGCTCGATGGATGGCTGTCGCTGCTTCATCCAAAACACTGACACCCGCACCGATTTCTGCAGCTGAAATGTAAAAACATAAAATTGAAACACAACAATTCATAAAATGACATACCTGAAAAAAATACAAAATTACATACATAATTATATGGACACTGTTTTTGTCATAAGCAACAATACCCAGTTGTAAAAAAGCAGATACACATGTCTGCACACAACTTAAACTGGATTTTGTCATAAGCGACAATATCAGTTGTAAAAAGCAGATACACACTGTCTGCACACAACTTCAAACTGGATTTTGTCATAAGCGACAATATCCAGTTGTAAGAAAGCAGATACACTCTGTCTGCACACAACTTCAAACTGGAAGTAGAACAAACACAGCAAACTGAAAGTAAAAAACTGCCAAGTTGACCACTGCACATGATATTATAAACTGTGGGAATTGCTTCAATGAAAATAATCCTAGAAACTAACTAGCATGTCATAATTTGACAAAATCACTAAAGAAACAATAAGCCACACACCAGAAATTTGTGCAAATAGCTGAAGTGCTTTTTTAAAAGTCTGATATCACCAAGTGTGAACAGACTATAAAATAAAGAACTCACTCACTCAATTGCTCACCAAAGAAAAAACAAAATAAAGCAAAACAAAAAACACACTCACCTGTCACCTTCTTGTCATGTACCTGAAATGTTTTCCAGTGCACAGCTGGCATGCCCATCACAGCAGCAAAGGTTTGGAGAACAGCATGGCTACCTCCCACTTCATGACTGAACACAACCATTTTGGGGTTGATTTCAAATGCAACATTTTTATGATGACTGTCCTGGATAATGGGGATGACATCTCTTTCTTCTCATACACCCTCCCGTCACACCTAAGCGAAAGCAGTGAAGCAAAACCAGCGTTCTGTCTCTCTTTGATCTGCCACTCAGGCTTGTCTCTCCACACTCGGGCAAACAGATCACACAGAAGTCGATTCAGTTGAAACATGTGGACTAAAACCGGCCCACAGTAGTTCTTCTCCCTCTCCAACTCGTTCTGCTGCTTTCATTGTCTGTATTTTTCTCCTCGATGCACTTTGAGTAGAACTAGGATCCACATTTGTTGTTGACGAGTGAGGCAAAGCAGACGATGCAACTGTCGTCTGCTGTTTTGCTGCACGCATCTTCTCAAGTTTATCACTTAGTCTCTTTCGTGTGTGTGGCAGATTTTGGTCCAGGCATAATTTTCTGTGGTTGCACCAAATCACAAACTCAAAATTGTTGAAAAACCAGTAAAACTATTGAAAAAGCAGTGAAAATTGCAGCTAACACATGTCGAATCGAAAGCAATAACAACGGAAGCACGCTTGATCACGCACGAACTCCGTGACCGCTGAGCGTTCTGATTGGTCGGAACTCACAGCTGATTGGTCGGAATATCGGTAGCTCATTATAACCACACTTCGGGCATTTCCGTGCCTTTCAGTTGTATCGGGAAAAACCGCAAAACCTAAATAAGGTGATTCCCGTGTACAATGACAGTACTTCGTGGAAAAGTGGAGATCGCGACCTTTCTTCTGATATGAAACAAGGCGCGTTTTCATTTATGCGGTAGGCTTTTTGTCAAGGCACAAACATTGCTGAAAAACGTCAACATAGCTCAAAATATGGGCTTGTCCCTGTTTACATACCACTTATAATTGCATTTTTTTCCGTTTTCAATCATTTTTTTTAGGATATTGAATAATCTGTGATAAAGCAGTGTTTAAAGGTGAAGAATCAGTCAAAATCGAATGTTTTTAATGAAAATACCACTGCCGTGTCTTACCTTAAATAATGAGTCTGTCATTTCTTTTTCTTTGATATGAAGACCCAGTACAAAACATTGAATGTCAAAAACAAAAATTGTATTTTAAAACGGAGTTGTAACATACTGTGGCCAAAATTGTGGGTTGAAGCACAAATGAAACTAAATGATCCATATGAATGTTGTGCCAAAGACAAGAGTGAAAGAAATCGTTGTGTGATGGTACACAATGGGCTTACTAAATACTTTCAATTTTCTTTCACATCTCAAAAATGCTACAGAGTAGGTAAGAAAACTCAAAAACCCTCTGAAGTAAAAAAGTTTTTATCCTCACCTCAATTTTAATATTGAAAAAGGATTTAATAATAACAACAACCACAACGACTGGGCAAAGATAGGGAGGAGAGAGGGAAGAGGGGGGATGGGGGGAGAGAGAGGGAAGGGTGAGAGAGAGAGAGAGAGAGAGAGAGAGAGAGAGGAGAGAGAGAGAGAGAGAGAGAGAGAGAGAGAGAGAGAGAGAGAGAGAGAGAGAGAGAGAGAAGAGAGAACTGAGAGCTGAGCAGGGCATGGTAGTGTAGCAAAGTCAGCGTACATTTCAGACTTTAAATAAAAACAACACACACACCACAAAACCACAGCTGTCAACTTCCCCTCCTCTCTTCAACAGCTGTAAATAAATCGCTGACTGACTGTTACACAGACACACAGCCACTGAGACACCACAAAACAACAGCTGAGCTGTCAACTCCCCCTCCCCCTCTCTTCAACAGCTTGTAAATAGCTGACAGACTTGTTACATAGACACACAGTCACTGAGACACACAAAACAACAGCTGTCAACCCCACCCCCCCCTCTCTTCAACAGTTGTAAATACGCGACTGTTACACAGATACACAGTCACTGAGACACCACAAAACAGCTGACTCCACTCCCCCCCCCCTCTCTTCAACAGCTTGTAAATAAGCTGACAGACTGTTACACAGACACACAGTCACTGAGACACCACAAAACAACACTGTCAACTCCCCCCCCCAGAGTGGCCACCCACCCAAACCTCCTCACACTGTAAAACACAGACTTGGGTTACTGAGACTCCACAAAGTCACACAGCAAGCTAGAACTACCCCACCCTCACAGCACAACGCCCCACACAGCACAACTGTACCGCCACCACCACAGACCACTGACCCCACCACAGCACAACTGACCCCACCACAGCACACGACCCCACCACAGCACCACTGACCCCACCACCACAGCACCACTGACCCCAACCACAGCACCACTGACCCCACCACCACAGCACAACTGACCCCACCACCACAGCACACTGACCCCACCACCACAGCACAACTGACCCCACACCACAGCACAACTGACCCCACCACCACACGCACAACTGACCCCACCACAGCAGCACAACTGACCCCCCACCACAGCACCACTGACCCCACCACCACAGCACACTGACCCACCACCACAGCACAACTGACCCCACCACCACAGCACAACTGACCCCACCACCACAGCACAACTGACCCCACCACCACAGCACAACTGACCCTCCACCACAGCACAACTGACCCTACCACCACAGCACAACTGACCCCACCACCACAGCACCACACTGACACCCACCCGCCCCACACACACACTGACCCCACACCAAGCACAACTGACCCCCCCACCCCCCCCCACCCACCAGCACAACTGACCCCCCCACCACAGCACCAAACTGACCCCACCACCACAGCACAACTGACCCCCACCACACCACAGCACCACAACTGACCCCACCACCACAGCACAACTGACCCCACCACCACAGCACAACTGACCCCACCACCACAGCACAACTGACCCCACCACAGCACCACTGACCCCAACACAGCACAACTGACCCCACCACCACAGCACAACTGACCCCACCCACCCCACCCCACCACAGCACCAACTGACCCCACTACAAAACAAACAGCACAGCTAACACACACAGATCTGACCCACACTGGACAACACTAACACTTTGTATTTTGTATCACTTTATGTCACAGCAGATTTCTCTGCATGAAATTCGGGCAGTGTCGCCACAAGTGCAGCGCTACCCATTTTTTTTTCCTTTTTCCTGCATGCAAATGTATGTTTCCCTATCAGAGTGGCTTTCTTCTACACAATTTTACCAGCGTCAACCCCTTGTTGCGTGGATTCTTTACGTCGCTAAATAGTGATGTGTAACACACAGGACCTCGGTTATCGTCTCATCCGAGAGACTAGCGCTCAGACCACCACTCAGGGTCTAATGGCTGGGGGAAATTTGGGGCCCAAACGGGGTACACCACGCACACTCCGACCCGACTTTTTGCTTTCTAGGCAAGGCGTGTTAGCCACCTAGACCACCGATCCACAGCTACAAAACAAACAGCAGCTGTCAACTCTCCGCTTGCAGCACAAAGTAACAGCATCCATCACAACACAGAAATACAGACCTCAACAAACTGACCCCCACATACTAACTAGGGTACACCGTACAACTACTCTAAGAAAAATTTGGAATAAGCAGCAAATGAATAAAACAAAACCTCCGAACTGTACAAAAAACAACTCCCTCATGATAAACAACCCATCTTAAACAACGACCTGACCTCACTCACCCCAAGGCCAGATAATTATCTTCAATCACTGCTGACTTGAGCACAAAAACTAAGGCAAGAAAGCTAAAAACCTTGCCGACAGACAGACAGTACCAAAACAGCACCATCCACTTACCTGAAACAATACCACTCAAAAAAACAAAACAAACAACAACAAACAACAAAAATCCAAACCACGGCACAGCCAACTTCCGCTCCAAACAGCACTGGCGGCCATGCAACCTTCACACCGATAACCTTTCGTTGACCCCTTATGGAACCATCCGTCTGCAACCCGACATTGTCCCACCACACAAAACAACTTCTCTTTTTTTTTCTCTCCAAAAAACGCACTATGGGCGTCATGTCATACTGGCGGTAACAGACGCCTACTGAGGAATCCTAGAGCACAAACTCTCTCTCCTTTCCATTCTTTAACTCTACACTCCTTTTGCAAAATGTTCTAACCAAATCTTCAGTGACGTGGAAGTTCTTTTTTTTTATATTCTAAATTTAGATCCAGATCTAATTTTAACTTAGTGTTCCTTCTCGGCTTCGTGTTATTCTTTAGATCCAATGTCAGTACAAGGTCACTACTGCAAACAACATTTAGTAAACACAAACTGCACTTGATCCTTCTGTGGGGGACAATAGCCTAGTGGTCAGAACATTGCTCTGGCAATTTGACGACCCTGGTTCGATTCCAGTGGAGATTCTTCTCCTGGAGTTAACATCAGTGCTGACTCCACTCTCCCCAAAAGTCTTTCCCATGAGACTTTAAACCAAGGCCTGTGTGCGAACGCACGCAGAACATCTTGCGCACAAGTTAAATCCTGTTCCGCTTTTCATGAGAGTAGGCCATAGTGTGCCTGTGGGAACAGATGACATTTACAAAACTGCATACACACAGGGACTGGATGTAAAAAAGCATGTTTGCTTATTCCATTATCCTCGATATAAAAGTTTTTTTTTTTTTTAATGAATCCAAATGGACCCGGGAAAAGAGCATGCAATGCTCGATTTGAACGTTGAAGAACTGAAAATGATGCAGCTGGTACCTTTTGCTGAGCTTCCAACAGCAACACCACGGGGGACCGTCACTTGAAAATAAGATAAACAGTTCTGTGGCATCGGCATGACGTGGTTGACACATACAATATGCTCCATTAAAACAGTACATGTTAAGTCCCCACCCCCTCCCTCTCTCTCTCTCTCCCCTCCCCCTCTCTTTCTCCCCCCCCTCTCCCCCCTCTCTCTTGTGCTGTGCATTTGTGTTCGTTTGTTCTTTAGATTTTACGTCTTTTCACTGTTAGTGATATTAGAGGAAGGGAGACAGGGAAAAGAAGAAAAGCAGATACTTGTGTGTGACTAAAAGTTTGCGTTTTGTCACTTATAATGCGTATGAATATGCGTGTGTGTGTGTGTGTGTGTGTGTGTGTGTGTGTGTGTGTGTGTGTGTGTGTGTGTGTGAGCGGGCGCGCGCGCGCGTGTGTGTGTGTGTGAGTGTGTGTGTGTGTGCACGCGCCTGAGAGAGAGAGAGAGAGAGAGAGAGAGAGAGAGAGAGAGAGAGAGAGAGAGAGAGAGAGAGGAGAGAGAGTGAGAGAGAGAGAGAGAGAGAGAGAGAGAGAGAGAGAGCGGGCGAGCGCGCGTGTATGTACGTACGTGGGTGTGTACATGTGTGCGTACGTGGGTGTGTACATGTGTGCCTACGTGTGTGTCAGTGTGTGTGTGTGTGTGTGTGTGCGTGCGCGTGCTTGCGCGCGCGTGTGTGTGTGTGTGGTGTGTGTGTGTGTGTGTGTGTGTGTGTGTGTGTGTTGGGGGGTGTCATTTAAGTATGTAGGCCACATTCATACATATTTCTTTGATTTCAATTTTAAAGATATATTCTGTATTATGTTATCTGAAAAATTAAGTGCATCCTTTTTGTGTTGGTGGTGTGGCATGCACGTGCACACACATGTGTGTAAGATCTTTGTGAGTATGATTTTTGTGTGTTGTGTGTGGGCCCCCCTGTTTTCTTGGATTTCCACAGTACTGTATTCTTTTCTATGTGTGTGTGTTTCATGAATTCATTTAGTTATTTTCTCTCTCTCTCTCTCTCTCTCTCTCTCTCTCTCTCTCTCTCTCTCTCTCTCTCTCTCTCTCTCTCTCTCTCTCTCATTATGGCAAATTCTTAACAGTTACGTGTAGTTATATTTCATTTTCTTCACTTTTTTCTTCCTTTGAATTATATTGTGGCCAAAGGCCGAAGTACAATAAATGATCTCTCTCTCTCTCTCTCTCTCTCTCTCTCTCTCTCTCTCTCTCTCTCTCTCTCTCTCTCTCTCTCTCTCTCTCTCTGTGAGTTATTCTCTCTCTCTCTCTACGGAGGGGAAGGCGTGCTGGCAGAACTGCATACCCCGACACACAGGCACGTGCTCTGCAGAAACTACAGGTGCTCCGTGACCTCATCTGCTTCTACCTGGGGTGATAACGGCCCTGTACCGTGGACCAGAGTGCTGCTTGATGTGTACATATGACATGACAGTCACTGACAAATATTGTCAATTCCATATAAAAAAAGAAGAAAAAAATTGTTTGTTATGGTTTCCATGTCAAACATTCCGCGGCGTGTTCGATTCCATCTTTCGCGATGCATGCTTGATGAGCTTTCCTTTGTACAGCTTTAAAAGCAATAAAATGTGTTCAAAATGTGTTCTCTCTCTCTCTCTCTCTCTCTCTCTCTCTCTCTCTCTCTCTCTCTCTCTCTCTCTCTCTCTCGCCTCCTCTCTCCACTCTCAGGCCCGTGCCACACACACACACTCACACACACACACAGCGCGCGCGCGCGCGCCGCACACACACCACACACACACAACACACACACACACACACACTGTTCACTCACTGACTTTGGCAATGCTGCTGTTTTTAATTAATTAATCCCCATTCTCTTCCTGTGAATTCCATCTAAAAAAAAACAACAACAAAAAACTACTGCTCAAATACAGTCAGTAAGCTATGAATGACCACTACATGAACTGCTGCTAATACTTCCACTGAGCACTACCACTGCTACTGTACTATCCTGTACACACACACACACACACACACACACACACACACACACACACACACACACACACACACACACACACACACACACACCCTCTAGCCTTACTACTAGCAGTTCCACTGAGCACTACCACTACTACTGTACTACTATCCTGTAGAGGAGGGGGTTTTTCCCCTGGAGTTAACAACATCAGTGCTGACTCCACTCTCCCCAAAAGTCTTTCGGAGGAGACTGTAAACCGAGGCCCCGTGGTGTGCGAATGCATGCAGAAACATCTTGCACAGAACATCTTGCACATACGTTAAATCCTGTTCCGCTTTTCGTAAGAGTAGGCCATCGTGTGCCGGTAGGAAGAGATGACAATATTTACACAACTGCATACACACGGAATTGGATGGGGAAAAAAGCAAAAAAAGCACACGAGTGCTTATCCCATTATCCTCGATATAAAAGAATAAATAAATAAACTGAGCACTAGCACTGCTACTACACTACTTTCAATTCCTGTACACCCCCCTCTAGCCTTACTATTTATTTTTATTTACAAAAATAAATAAATGAAAATACTGCACTACTGTCAATTCCTGTACATCCCCCTCTAGCCTTACTACTAACAGCTCCACTGAATCAACACCAATAACTTTCTGTGCCACATTGGGGCTGCTCTGCCCAGGAACATTATGTCACGTAGTCACAAGAGCAACACCATCCATGAGAGGGAGGGGCGAGGGAGGGGCGAGGGGGGTGGGGGGGGATTATAAATATTTTCCTGTTAACTGTTTTTTTGTTTCCCTGAGAACAACGGTCTTTTCTCGTTACAAAAACCACCACCAACAACAACAACAAATGCCATAGACAACTCTCTCGTTGCCTTGGGATTCTTTTACCTGTGCTGAATGTGTGTTTGCATAATTACAGGACCTCTGTTTTCATATGTTTAGACACCATCCCTGATGAAAAATCGGGGAGTTGGAGTCCCCAGGGCGGCTGGGGCTGTAGGTATATGGCAATGTTCTGGTGGCTCCTGCGATGGTACTGGAACCATTCGGATCTATAGGTCATTGCCTTTCCAATGGATCATTCCAGTGCCGTGGAGAGGGGGGGTCTGCTGCATGGGTAACAGCTTGCCCTCCAGGCATACTTGCCCAGGCTTTGCACTCTAAAGACTAGAGCACAACTCCTTAGTCTTCAGAGACTGATGGGTGCCTACTACTACTACTATTATTATTATTATTATTATCATCATCATCATCATCATCATCATCATCATCACCATCATCATCATCATCATCATCACATCAGTTTATCATTATTATAATAATAGTTATTATTGTTGTTATTATTGTTATTATTGTTGTTGCTATAATAATAATAATAATAATAATAATAATAATAATAATAATAATAATAATATTATTATTATTATTATTATTATAACAACAGTTGTATTATTATTATTATTATTATTATTATTATTATTATTATTATTATTATCATAGTCATCATTATCATCATCATCATTATGATTATGATTATTATTATATTAACATCATCATCACTTACTGTCCTGCGACTCCATAGTTAAGTCTGAATTCCCAAACCCAAAGCTCTGTCTCTCCGCTAAGGCAGCTGAGAGAAGAAAGGGAAGAGAGGAAGAAGCCCACAGGCAAAGATCAGAGAGAGAGAGAAAAAAAATCACTGAGTTTGTATTTGTCCACCGAGGCATGCACGTGAATGTCATGCTGCTTCATGCGTAACTTGCTTCGTGGTGAATGTTCAACTGAAGTCTGACGTCATCGGCAATGTCTACCTTTTTATTTATTTATTTTTTTTTTTTTTTTTGGGGGGGGGGTCCTTGTGTGTGGTGTCAAGGAAGAAATGTAGACATTTGCCCTCCCCCTGTTAAAAAAGCACCCACACATCAACTCTACATGCTTACCCCCTCCATTCATTTTCATCATTATATCTATGTTATATTCCATACCACTTTTATGTTGCAGAAGATTTCTCTCTGTGGTGAAATTCGGGGCTGTTTTCCCTTCCCGGGAGAGAGAGAGAGAGCGTCGCCACGAGTGCAGCGCCACCCACTATTTTTTTTCTTTTTCCTGCCTGCAACTGTATTTCTTTCCTTATCAGAGTAGCTTTTTTTCTACGGAATTTTGCCAGGAACAACCCTCTTGTTGCTGTGGGTTCTTTTACCTGCGCTAAATAATGTTGTGTAACACACGGGACCTCGGTTTATCGTCTCACCCAAAAGACTAGCACCCAGACCACCACTC
>CM060349.1:10732237-10739737 GCA_030674155.1 Stramonita haemastoma
ACACACACACGCCCCCTGCACACACACACACACACACACACACACACACACACACACACACACACACACACACACACACACACACACACACACACATACACACATAAACAAGTCATTCGGATGAGACTTTAAACGGAGGCCCCGTGTACGAACGCACGCAGAACATCTTGCGCATACGTTAAATCCTGTTCCGCTTTTCGTAAGAGTAGGCCATCGTGTGCCAGTGGGAACAGATGACATTTACAAAACTGCATACACACGGGGATTGGATGTAAAAAAAAAAAAGAACATGAGTGCTTATTCCATTATCCTCGATATAAAAAAGAGAAAACAACCCCCCCCCCTCCATATTCATACACAAAACACACACACACACACACACACACACACACACACACACACACACACACACACACACACACACACACACACACACACACACACACACACACACACACTGTCACACAGAGGCATGCATTCATGCAGGAAGACGTGTGATAGGGGGAAAAAAGGTTAAGCACAACGGAACAAAATGTACAATTATGTGCTATGTGTGTGTGTGTGTGTGTGCGCGTGCGTGTGTGCGTGCGTACATTCGAATTTGCTAAAACTATAAATTGTTATTGACTGCTTGTGTGTTGTATAGCCTATATAGTCCGAGCGCCAGATGGAAAAGCTTGTTTTGCGTCATAAAGTTTTTTTCTTTGGTGATTCTAACTGAGTTTTCATTGCTGATTTCAAATCTGATGGGGCCAAACGCTAAACTTTGGGCATTTTTGTCTGGAAGTGAAAATCCAAGATGGCCGCCGTAGAATTAGAGTGAAAGATGTTGTGAGGGGTATCATGCATTTAAAGACATACAAAATCTACAAACTTGGCTAAATACCATGCAATGGAAGAAAAAGTAATCACACTTGATGAAATACATATCAAATATTGGATAAAATGTGACACTCCACCACGAAATGAGTCGCTTAGCACATAATCCATTTTTCCGCTAGAGACCATTAAAGGCAGGAGGGGTGAGGTGGTCGATTTTGAGATTTTGATTTATTATAAAACTATAGCACTTATTCTACCTTGTAGTAAAATATCAAGGCATAATTCTGTTTCCTTTTGTCTTTAAACGTGCTTTGAAAATAGCGAACCCCTCAATCTGACCACCTATTAGGATGCTAAAATTGTCCATTTCTCATTTTGACATTTCCTGCAGTCTATTATTTCAAATTGTAGTAACTTTTGATAGAATTGTTCGATTTTCAGTCTGTTTTTTATGTCAATAATTAAAAATTTACCTCTAGTGCAATGCGATTCTTTATGTGGTGGAGCGTCACAAATGGCTACTTCAGAGAAATCAAGATGGCCGCCATCTATGTAAAGTATTCACCAAGTTTTCAGAAATATGTTAATCCGCAATACACTTGAAAAACAGTAGTATTGAAATCACTTAAATTGTTTAATAGGGAGAAAACACTGGAACACTCTCCAGTGTCTGCTGGTAGTTCTCACAGCAAGAGTGGCTGAAGGGCGTCTGAAGACAGTTCATGTATCCTCCTAGGGTGGGACAACGACAGTCATTGGATTATTTCAAGCAAGTGTTCCTTCGCATTTGCAAAAGGCCATACAGGTGACAGACAGTTTGGTGCAGGCACACTGTGCTGTATTGCATCCAGTTTTGCAGCTGCAACTGACCAGATCTAGCACGTCATCAGGAGCTGGCAGTTGATCATCAAGTCCAGGGGCTGGGCTGAGTGTTGACTGGTGTAACTGCCATCCCTAGTCAACAGGATCCAGCTCAGGAGGAGATGGCTCCCCTGCAGCTTGCCACAGCACAGCCTGAAAGTGTGCTCGTTTGATGTGGGCCTGAAAACTTGCCATCGTTGGAGGAAGGGGACTCAATTTCGGGGGAATGTGTCTCTTTCCAGCAATCCTCTTCCTGAAAAGGTTGGCTCGAACGGTGTTCAGATTGGCCCCTGACTCGTCCCCATAGAGCAGATCAGTGAACTTAAGGCATGACTCAGAGATTTTCTGGAAAGGTACAGACATCTTCCCAAGCTTCAGCTCATCAGAGAATACTTCAAGCTTCTTGAGGACTATCATCTTTCCAATTCCAGCAAAGGAAGAAACTGTGTCACAACCAATCAGTGCATGAGCTGCCAGCAGAATAGGCATTATGGTTGCGTGCTTTCTGGTAACGTCGTTGACATTTATGATATTATGTGTGGATGTGCACGACTCGATAGTCAGAGTCCTACTCTGGGACAGTCCTTAGGTCTTCATGTAGAGATGATGGGCCAAGATGACCAGTACATCGGTGCCATCAGAAACAACCCTGATGTTCCTCTGTCCTAATGACCATTCGTTGATGACATGAAACACCATCAGCACATCAGCTTCTTCGTGATACAGAGGGGCTTGCTGAAGTCCAGACCCCATGTGTATAGTGTTCGGGTCTGGCGCAATGATGATAACATAATATTATGTTGCTGGTGGAGGCTGCATGCTGCAAAGCCGATGTACAATCATTTGTATGAGTTGTTCCTTGTTGGCTGTGACTTTTAGCGTGACACTTTGCTGTGGCAGAGGAGACTCCGGTCAGGTTGTACACACGACTAGTCCTCTTCTGACGGATGGTTCGACAGCATGACTTTGTGCTCAGTTTGTAGTATCTGTCGACGACCACATGTGACACTGGTGCTGAATGAACTCATCGCAAAATGCTGGAAACTGCAGCTGTGATGAAAGCCGAGACTTTAGCTGGAGCTGCAGGCCAAGGTACTGTCCCCAAAATTGCACAGCCATCTAGGATGACAACACTGGGAGGTTCTTGGTTGCGAACACCAGACAGAATCTGTATTTTGTTCTTCAGAGCAGCCTTGCTAGTTGTCCTCATGTCACCATTCTCGTCAAAA
The DNA here is from genome assembly GCA_030674155.1 of Stramonita haemastoma. Classification (NCBI taxonomy): domain Eukaryota; kingdom Metazoa; phylum Mollusca; class Gastropoda; order Neogastropoda; family Muricidae; genus Stramonita; species Stramonita haemastoma. The sequence goes on from CM060349.1 coordinate 10,735,150, forward strand.
AGGGCTGTAGGTTGTAGAGCTAGCTCATGGGAAAACAAGGTCTCAACAGAAATGGATTCCCTGGAAGTCGCCATAATGCCAAGAACGCGTTCATATATGAATTCAATGTTAATAGCTGTGTCCACTTTAGAATGTTTTATAGTCACTTTCATGACTGCAGCCATGTTCTTCACTTTCTTTGTGAGCTTGAGGTGGAAACTGGCAGGCCATTCACCCTCAAACGCCCATTGTTCTGCAGCACCCACCTCTACTGCCTCATGGACATTGACAGTTGGGTCACCAATGACGCGGCCAGAAAACACGTTGATGAGGCCTGTGTCAGGATGTTTGCTGGTGTCCAGGATGTCAATGCGGTAGACAGTGTCTCTGAATCTTTGCTTTGTCAGCAGCAGCATCCTTGATGCGTGTGTGGCACTCTTCTTTGTGTGTGTTGACAACTGTCTGAACACCCCCTTCTTTGATTTCCTGGAGGTAGTTCAATAGCTGGGTCAGCGTGCTTTGTAAAAAGGCCCATATGGCAAAGGTGGATTCATTCACACACACACACACACACACACACAGATAGAGAGAGAGAGAGAGAGAGAGAGAGAGAGAGAGAGAGAGAGAGAGAGAGGAGAGAGAGAGAGAGAGAGAGAGAGAGAGAGAGAGAGATCTAAGGAAACCATTTTTGAGCCTATCATCATCGTTATTGTCATCATCATTGCACGCGCGCGCGCGCGCACACACACACACACACACACACACACACACACACACACACACACACACACACACACACACACACACACACACACACGCACTATAACTAACTAACTAACTAACTAACTAACTAACTAACTAACTAACTAACTAACTAACTAACTAACTAACTAACAAATCAACTAAGTACCTACAGAAAGGAACAATGTTCACGAAAATTAAAAGAACTAGGTCTGCCCCTAAGACGTTTCTGTTCTTCTTCAGAGAGTTCGTCAGTCTTTCTCTTTTTTAACAGACGCTGAATATGGTCTTTGGAACAATAATTTATGTGCTCATACAGTTCTTGTGACACAGTATGAACTCTGCATCTTCTGGAAGTCTTTGACTGAGTCTATCATCTCGCTGCCGGCTTGCTTCCTGAAAACTACTTATCCGTGTAGATTCGATTAGAAGTGGGTTCTTTCTTTGACAGAAAAAAACACTCCATGTCTGAAAATAAGAAATAGAGATCACAGTCATTAGTATGTGTACTAAGAGTCACAGTAGTGAGACAGTGTGGTGTGTGTGTGTGTGTGTGTGTGTGTGTGTGTGTGTGTGTGTGTGTGTGTGTGTGTGTGTGTGTGTGTGTGTGTGTGTGTGTGTGTGTGTGTGTGTGTGTGTGTGTGTGAACCAGAATGATCGCATCACGTCCTCACAAACGTGAAGATCTATACACAAGCGTTTAGATGTAGGGTGTAATGGCTGACTTCTTTAATATCAAAATATGCTTTGCATTCCCCCTCCCACCTCATAAATATCTCCTCCTCTCTCTCTACTCTCTCTTTCTACCCCCTCCACCCAAATGAATCATCAAGAATTCTCAAAACACTGAGCATAGTTTTATAAAACAGCTAAAAAAAACCCATGCAGAACATCTTGCGCACACGTTAAATCCTGTTCCGCTTTTCCTAAGAGTAGGCCATCATGTGCCGGTGGGAACAGATGACATTTACAAAACTGCATACACACGAGGACTGGATGTAAAAAAGCACAAGAGTGCTTATCCCATTATCCTCGATGTAAAAGAATAAAGTGAAAGTGAAAGTGCTGCATGTGTTGGTGGATCACTGGCATCGCAGACTGATCTCTATTAACATTCCAATAGATCTAATACCAGTAAACTACACTTATTTCAGTACTTATGGGTCCGGTGTTGAAGAGAGAAACACTCGTCTTTCATTTTCAGGCCATTAACACATCGTGCGACCTTTCGTGATGGTGTATTTGACGCTCAACTCTTTGTTTTCAGTACACATAGCAGGTGTGTCTAGCATCGTCTGCTAGCAGCGCATTCCTTAACAAGCGTAGTCCATATCAGATAGGGGGGAAGCAGGCCGCGCTGCGCATCTTTCGGCGCAGCCTGTAATATCACTGCGATAGGCACTGTTAGCGTCGGCACCCCTGCGCGAATCTAGGTCGACTCATCCACGAGTCGCTCAGCCATCACTCTTGCATGAGAGGGGTGTGTGTATTTGAACCAGCATAAAAAGTTATGCCCATAAGATACAAGTTGGCCCCGACTGATATGAAGTCTAGAGACCCTGAGGAAGCAGAATCACCAAAGAAAAAAACTTTATGACGAAAAACAAGGTTCTAGTACTTTTACATAGACTGGCTCTCGGACTAATAGGTCGAATGCAAGCGCTTTGATTTGTTTTTATCAGATATAGCGCTATATAAATTCCACGTATTATTATAATAATTATTGTTGTTGTTGTTATTATTATTATTATCATCATCATTATTATCATTATTATCATTATTATCATTATTATTATCATTATTATCATCATCATCATCGTCATCATCATCATCATCATCATCATCATCATCGTCATCATCATCACCATCATCGTCGCCGCGCCGTCGTTTATTACTTTATATCATCATCACCATTGTTATTATTGTCATCATCGTCATTATGATGATGATGATGATGATGATGATGATGATTGTCATTATTATTACTGACACGTTAAACAGCAGACCACAGACATTGACTTAATAACAAGATCTTTCAATACTTACAGTGATGATGATGATCCACCAGCTTTTCACAGATTAATCCTCCATATAATAATAATAGGCCTAGGCCTAATGCGATGATCCAGCAACACCATGTACCATTCACATTCAGATGTATATATATATATATTCTTGCTCAGTTCCTGCATCCCTCCACTAGGCCTATTATATGCACATGAGAACCGCCCGCAGACCCTACTGTCAGTTCCTGCCTAGCCGAACTACTGTCCAGACGTTTGCCTATCATATCGCCTCACACCCTTTGTAGGTTTTATTGCAGACAGGCGAGCACATCCTTCGAAGATGTACGCTTTTCAGCGACCAGAGGAAGAAAGTGTGGCCAACGGAGATAGGCTAACCTAACCCTACAGACCAAGCTGTACTGCCCACGAGAGGAGCTGGAAAGGACATGTTGTTATTTTTCCCAGACACATCTGACAGTGTAAAGCGAATGAGAGAAGAAGAAGATTGAAACCTAGGCTACACAAAGTGTGATAGGCTAGTAGGGCTAGGCGCCTACCCTACCCTGTCCTGAAAGCCACACTCCTATACATGCCTCCTGGATCATAGTCTACCAGTCAGAGGCTGACACATCCTAAACACTCATTGCCCCAGCAACAGAAAACTACAGCGGGCATGTGACAGAATGGGGCTGAAGTAGGCCTAGCCTACCCTACATTGACCATTCTATGGTCCCCACCACGTAACAACCAGTGGAGCACCTATCCTATAGGGCCTACTAGGTTGGCCCTGTACCAGCTATTTTGCTTTTGTGTGCATGTGTACACATGCATGTGTGCCGCATTTACTTTTATTTTTATTTATTTATTTATTTATTTATTTATTTATTTATTTATGTATTTAATATCGAGATTAATGGGATAAGCACTCTTGTGCTTTTTTACATCCAGTCCCCGTGTGTATGCAGTTTTGTACATTTTGTCATCTGTTCCCACCGGCACACGATGGCCTACTCTTACGAAATGCGAACAGGATTTAACGTGTGCGCAAGATGGTCTGCGTGCGTTCGCACACGGGGCATCGGTCTATAGTCTCATCGGTGTGCGTGTGCGTGTGTGTGTGTGCGTGTGTGTGTGTGTGTGTGTGTGTGTGTGTGTGTGTGTGTGTGTGTGTGTGTGTGTGTGCGTTTGCGCGTGCGTGTGTGTGTGTGTGTGACAGACAGGCATACGAGACAGATATTTGTGGGGGGGGGGGGGTGCGCGAGAGAGAGAGAGAGAGAGAGAGAGAGAGAGAGAGAGAGAGAGAGAGAGAGAGAGAGAGAGGAGAGAGATTCTTTAATATCAAGGATCATGGAATAATCTCTCAAGTGCTTTTTTACATCCATATACAGTGTGTACACAGTTTTGTCAAATTTGTCATCCGTTCCCACCAGCACACAATGGCCTCTTCTGAAAAGATGTTCTCACACACACACACACACACACACACACACACACACACACACACACACACACACACACACACACACACATACACACACACACACGCGCGCCGGCGCAAGCACACAAAATTCTACCTAATCCGTTATGGAAAATGAGCAAAGCAAATTTTGATATAGAATACACAAATATGGCAAAAAGTGAAAATCAAAATATCATGATTTCTAAAGTCCGATCACACATTCATCAGAAATATTGTCACCATTTAAACGTTTTTACAGATGGTTCACATCTAGATGATCAAGAAACATGCTCAGCTTTCGTAATACCATCGCTTAAAGTAGAAAAATGTTATTATGTTGGTAAATATCATTCGATATTAACAGCTGAGCTAATAGCAATTTAATGGCTCTTGGTTATATTCT
>CM060349.1:10752237-10753660 GCA_030674155.1 Stramonita haemastoma
CAAATCAATTATAAATCAAATAAAATCAAATCTCTCTCTCTCTCTCTTCTCTCTCTCTCTCTCTCTCTCTCTCTCTTCTCTCTCTCTCTCTCTTTTCTCTCTCTCTCTCTCTCTCTCTTCTTCCCTAGTCGGGTGGGGCGGACGAAAAAAAAAGTATGTGCATTTACTCTGTTACCCTTGGAAAATAAAAAAAGAAAAAAAGAAAGGCTACATTTGTGATTCATCCATCGAGCTTGACGGGAAAATTCTAAAAAAATTTTATCAAAAAAAAAATCTACACAAACATCGCTTACAGCAGTACGGAGCAAAATCAGAATCACAAAACCCAAGAAAGGGGGGAAAATACAAAAATCAGTCTCAATAAACCAAGAAAATGGGGGAAAACATGTGTGACTTACGCTGAGCAGGCAACAGGGGGAGTCTACGGGGCCACGGGGAAAAACCCACCCCCTGGCCCTGATTTTGTAAAGGTGGTAAAGCTTTGCAGAAACTTCCTTTTATGTTGAAAATTTTAAACTGCTGTTGCTGCTATTAACTTGCTGCTAGCTATTTTCCCATCATGAAAACACTTTCTCGTTTCTGTCCGTACAACTGCGCATGTTAATCTGACAATAACAATGATGAGGAGTGGTGCGCAGGGGATGCATGTGAGGCGGGTATTGTCGTTTTTAAGATACTGTTTTGCTTTTTATTCCATCATGAAAACGCTGCCTGACTTTGACTGGCTGTTTTGTCGGGACAATTGCATGTTAAAATTGACAATAAAACAGATGAGAGGTTTTCTGTTCTTTTTTTAAAAAAAAAAACAAAAAAACCATCAGTCATTGTGAGACAATGGGGGTTTGTTTTCCCCTTTTTTTTTTTCAATAACCCCTTTTGTCGCTCCACAAAACAAATGAAAGTTGCGGTACACTGGATAGGTTTTGGTCATCTCTTTTTTAAGCTGGAGAATGTTCGAGCTTTTAGTGGAGAATGTTCGATGCTTCTTCGCTGTGTTGCCCATAGCAGACCAGTTAACTCTCATCAAATTTGGGGCACTATGCTGTGGTGGGGGTTGCTTCTTTGATATTTCAATTCTTCATTCAGAACATTCTACAAACCATTTCCCGTTCCAAACAGGATGAACTGAGAAGTTACACAGAAAATTTATCAAGTACCAAAATTACCGTTGCGAAGTGTTTTTTGGAATTGAAAAAAAAAAAATAAAAAAAGTTCATCCCATCCTAAGGACAGAACTTTTAAAATTCCTTCACAAGGATGACGGTTAATTTCCACGACACAAATTCACCAGCCAATGTAAAAACAACGCTCGTTCTTTTCAATCAAATTTTTGATTCACACAAAAGGGAAAATCAAGTTGTCTGGAACCAGACTGGTTTTGTAGCTTTTCGTGCTTTACCAGCCTCCGTTTTTAACCTTTTTC
>CM060349.1:10756260-10761260 GCA_030674155.1 Stramonita haemastoma
TCTGTCTGTCTGTCTGTCTGTCTGTCTGTCTGTCTGTCTGTCTATCTATCTATCTATCTATCTATCTATCTATCTATCTATCTATCTATCTATCTATCTATCTATAAATTATATGTAGCATCCCCCACCTTTTGGAAATTCTTGTGCAAGGAATTGTCTCTTTTCTATCCCTCTCTTTGTTTTCGCCTCACACCCCCCCCCCCCCCTTCCTTTCCCGTCACCCCCTTCTTGTCTGTATATATTAAATACAACAAAGCGAGACTTACCTAGTAAGGTGAAGCTGGTTGTAAATTCTTGCGAATTTATTGTAGACCGGAACGGAGTGCACATGAGAACCGCGCGCAGCCCCTACTGTCAGTTTTTAGAGCCTCGAGAGAACACTGTGTCATACTATAACAGGAACACTAAATATTTTATAAACATTGTTATCATTATTATCATTTTGAAAGGGTGGGATGTCTTACTGATGCACGGTGTGCAGAACACTGTTGTCAGTTCTAGATCAAAGTTCCACAAAGTGGTATTTGTTTCATTTGCATGGTATGCATTTCATTTTACTTGCATGGTATGCATGCAGACCATTTTAGGGGTGGGCATGTGCACTCCGTTCCGGTCTACAATAAATTCGCAAGAATTTACAACCAGCTTCACCTTACTAGGTAAGTCTCGCTTTGTTGTATTTAATTCTTGCTCATTTCCTGCATCCCTCCACTATATGCACATGAGATTTTAGAGCCACAGTGTTCTCGAGACAAACACATCCACCACATGTAAACAAGAAACTGTCCTACCTTATTTATGTTGTAGGAAACGCTCCATGATGGATTGGCCCATGGTCAGTGTTGGCCCCGTCTTCTTATTATAAAACTTAGCAAACGTGGAAACATTTGTCCATCCAGCTGCTTTCATGATGATGTTTATTGGAGCGTCTGCAAGTTTAGCAGCGGAAGTACTGGCTGACCTCGTACTATGTGCCGTGAAGCGTGTAATGTCTATGCCTGCCCTCTCCATCGTCCACTTCAGCCAGCGCGCGATGGTATCGCTAGTGGCCCCTCGGTGCGGTGCTTGGAGAGTGATAAACAAATGTCGGGTAGCATTCTGAGCCCTCAGTTCTTTGCTCCATCTCAGGTATTCTTTCAAAGTGTGAACTACACACAAAGCCTCTTTTTCCACAAAAGCCATGAGTTCAATAGGTGATTGATGGGCTCCTCTTCTTGACTGTTTTAATAATCTATTTACATAAAAAACACACTTTTCCCTTGAAAGTAGCATATTGTCGATGTCCAAAGCAGCAATAGTTTGACACCTCTGACCCGACAGAAGGGCAATTAACATCACAAGTTTCATTGTCAGTTCCTTGAACGTCAGGTTTTGCACTGGAACCCACGTTTCTAACATTTTTAGCACAATGTTTACATCCCAAGTGTGGTGATACTTTGGTAGTGGTGGTTTTCTTTCGAACACACCCTTCATAAATCTTTTTACAAGTTCGTGTTGACCAAACGTTGCCCCTTCATAGTTGCAGAGAAAACAACTTAGCGCAGAACGAGCGGTGCCCACAGCGCTATAAGAATATCCCTCTTTCAACAGCGATGCCAGAAAATTTACAGCTGTGGCTAGAGGCGGTGAAACTGAATCCACTTGTTGCTCACACGCGTACCTCTCCCACTTTCGTATGTACACATCATACATCTGTTTTGTTGCGGGTCGCCATGAGGACATGAGAATACTGGTAGTCTCCTCAGAAAAGCCTTGTGTTCTGAATCTATCCCTGACACTTTGCAGACTAGCAGCGTCAGGCTTTTCCTCAGTGGGTGTTTTGTCTCCTTTTGACTTGGTTGTGTCAGAAGAGTGTTTCTGGCTGACAAGAGGACAGGTCTGGCTGTGAGAATTATCATCAGTGCTGGCCAAAAGGGCTGATTTTTCCAGGTTGGCGCTACTATAACCCCTCTTGCTTTGTCTTTCTTTATCTTTGCCAGGACCCGGGGTATAATGCTGAAAGGTGGAAAACAATAAACAGTCTCATTTCCCCAATACATGCTAAATGCATCAATAGCACATGCTCCTGGGTCAGGCAAGAAAGACACATATCTGGAAAACTGAAAATTTAATCTAGAGGCAAACAAGTCAATGACAGGTTTTATATCAAGAATATTCATAGCCTCAGAAAGTAGCATTGAATCCAGTTTCCATTCTGTGTCAATGTGGATCTGTCTAGACAGACTGTCAGCTTCAACATTCTCAACACCAGGAATGTGAGCAGCACTGAGCCATATGTTTCTGCTTTCACACCAATGCCAGATTTGCTGAGATACATCATTCAGATGTTTAGATCTGTTCGAACCCATGTTGTTAATACAACCAACAGTGCTTGTGTTATCAGTCATAATTCTTATGTGAACATTACGTTGGTCATGCAACACAGACTTGAGACCAAAAAAGACAGCTAATAGCTCCAAAGCATTTATGTGTCCTTCTTTGTCTTTCTCACTCCACATGCCTTGTGTTTGTGATTTGGTATCAACAACCCATGCACCCCATCCTGTACGTGAACTGTCTGTCTTCATAGTAATGGTGGGGTCTGATCTCTGAATGGGAGCCTTTTGCTTGTCTATGTTATTAATCCACCATTCTAGCTCTGTCTTCCCTTCAGCTGATAACACAGCAGGCTTTTCCCAGTTCCCCTTGCTTAGTTTAAGTGCGGAACACTTATCTTGTTCAAGTGCTCTGTAGTACAAAGGACCCAATGGCACAGCAAGAAAACAAGAAACCATTAGTCCAATACAAGATGCCAGAGATCTTACAGTTGTACTTTCCTGACTGAATAATAGAATGCATGCACACAGCAGTTTTTGTTTCCGTTCATCTGTCAGTGTGACTGTCATGTCTGTTGAGTTTATTTTGAAACCCAGGTAGGTGATTTCTTGCACAGGCATGAACTGTGATTTCTTTTCATGTACATAGAAACCTAGGGAGTCTAATAATTGTATCGTGTCTACCACACACTGTACAACTTCTGTTTCAGTCTCTCCCACAATCAAACTGTCATCAATGAATGAAGTGATCAGGTGACCCATATCATGTAAGCGTGCTAGGACAGGTTTCATGAGTTTTGTGAATTTTCTTGGAATCGGACTGAGTCCCATAGCAGCTGCCTGAAAACAGTACAGTTTTTCTCTCCATCTGAATTTAAGATATTTCCGAAAAGTCTCCTCTACTGCTATGACGTAATACGCATCTCTCAGATCTATTGATGCGAAAAAGCAATTTTGTGTAACTAGATCCAAAGCTGTATATATTGTTTCCATCTTAAATTTCTTATATTCCACATTTTTGTTCAGAGCTTTCAGATTTAAAATCATTCTAAATGATCCGTCTTTTTTCTCCCTAACAAAGATAGGTGAGACAACTTGTCCTGATTCAGGTAAAGACTCTTTTATCACACCTTTTTTCAACAAGTTTCTTATTTCAGAGTCAACAGCATAGTTTTCACGCTTGCTAAACAACCTTTGCGAACTTTGCTTTATGTCTACTGGGCAATCATCAAAGGTGATTTTAATTCCTTCAACTGTTTCAAGTACATCAGGGTCAGAAGTTAGTTCATTCCAGTGCGACAGCTTTTCCTTTAAGCTTCCTGCTTTAAAGTTATCATGCTTCATTTCAAGATAAGCACACAAAGAAGGCAAGCAAAGTTCAAACTCACTAACCTTGTTTCCAGAAGGGAGGGGCGGTTCTGTCAAAGATCGAGTTACTGCCGGTGGCTGTTTTTCTGACCCTTCTTCCAAAACACTTTGTTTGCTTGACCGAAGGAACTCCCCCCCTGCCCCTGCCTCCACGGCTTCCGGCCTAAAAAAGAGCTACTGTTGTTATGCTGCCACGTGCTCCTCTTTTGCTGACCACGCATGTTCTGACCGAGTTTCTGGGACTCTTGCACTTCTTTTAGACATTTGTGAAAATCAGAGCCATACAGTAGATCTGGGGTCATGGCAACCTGCGGTGCACATATGCCAGAGAGTTCACGGGGTAGGCAGGGTCGGTGCATGTCTCTCCGTTTCTGGGACAGGTCATGGTTGGCGTGACCTGTGAGGGCAAGGGCATCTGAAAGTTGAGCTATGCATCCGGTCAGTTCACTGCGTACTGTAGTGGCATCCTGCCCTGAGATGGTATCTCTTACCCTCAAAAGTCGGTCGGTGCAGAGGGTTATGGCTATGGCAGCTTTTGACAGTGTTTTCTGTGTATTTGCCATCCGAATGTCTGTCTTTCTAGTGAAGGGCTTGAGGACAGAAAAAACTTCCTGGTTTGTTCGGGGAACGCCCAGATCGGGTACTTTGTCAGTTTTTCCCTCAGCTTTCTGTCTGGAAGTTTTGATCCAAATCTGGATTCAAGCAGCTTTGCCAATTTTCCTGAGACTGGTGGTCCTTTTTCTTCATTATCGTCAAAAGATGATGCCATTTCAGCAAAAATATCGTCATCCTCCTCCTCTGTAGCATCTGCTATCAGCTCTTTTTCCAGTTCCTCTGCCTTATCAGAAACACTGTCGGTGACAAATTCTGAATCACTACCTGCCTTCTTCCTTTTCCCTTCATTCTCAGCGAGGGGTTTATCAGCGTCAGCGCTAATTTTCCTCTTCTTGGTGTGCGGTGCACTTCTTTCAAAATTGTCCATTCTTTTGGAAAGGTTCTGAATGATTGAAAAAATGTCTCGGAGAGATGGCTCCCTTTCCACCAAGGGTTCAGCAGAGGTGCCAGCTTGTGGTTCTTCATAGGATTCTGACTCCATAACCGAATCCTGGTCACTGGTGTAGTCCACAGAATGGGTCTCCATTTTTTTTTTTTTTTTTTTTTTTTTTTTTTTTTTTCCCCAGAAACTTTTCCACAAAAAATAGATTTCACAAGCACTACAAAAAACAACAACAACCCCAAGTTATACACAAAATAAAGCAAACCAAGAAAAGCAAGGTCTAGAAACTATTATAGCTAGTGCTGAGATTCCTGATAGTG
>CM060349.1:10766260-10768760 GCA_030674155.1 Stramonita haemastoma
TTTAAACGTGTTTTGAAAATACCCAAGCCCTCATTCTAACATCCTGTTACGAAAATAAACTTGCCCGTTTCTCATTTTGTCACATCCTGCAGCCTATCATTTCAATTTGTAATAACTTTGCATAAATTTGTCCGATTTTCAATCTGTTTTTTGTACTATATAGCCCTTTTATTGCAGTTTGATAACATGTCAATAACTAAAAATTGACATCTGGTGCAATGCGACTCCTTATGTGGTGGAGCGTCACATATATTTATATATTTGTTTATACATCATGTCCTCATGTCCTGTCCCGTAGCCCTGCGTACGTGGGGGCATCACTGAAGATTTTGCAGCCAGCTTCCTCCACTCCTCACAGTCCTCCGCCCTCCGTAGCAGATCGTTCCATCCAAGGCCAGTCCACTCTCTGATGTTGTCTTCCCATCGTTTACTTTGTCTGCCTCTTCGTCTCCCTCCCCTTACTGTTCCCTGTAAGACTGTCTTGACCAGTCCAGATGATCGTGTGATGTGCCCTTACCACTTTAGTTTGCGTTTTTCATCTGAAGTCAGGAGCTCTTCATATGGTCCAATGGCATTTTTTATTTGGTGTTCATTTTCTCATTAGTGATGTGATCTCTGTATGAAATGCCAGGGAATTTGCAAAAGCATCTCATCTCCATTGCCTGTATCCTTCTTTCAGTGTCTGCTGTTATGGCCCGAGTTTCACACGCGTACAAAAATATGAACATGATCAGGGAATGCATCAGTCTGATCTTGAAGCTGATGGCGATGTTCTTATCATTCCAGAGGACTTTTCAGTTTGGTCATTGCAGCTGTGGTCTGGGCTATCCTGGAGAGAATGTCAGGTTTTGATCCTTCATCTGATACTATCGCTCCCAGACATTTGAAGCTATGGACGGTCTCGATTTTCTTACATCTATAATTATGTCATTGCTGATGCCACTGGCACTATTTTGTCATCAGCTGGGTTTTCTATGCACTAGTCTGCATGCAATATGCCGAAGAGGCTTCATCAAGGTGATTTACCAGGCTGACTAGCTCTTGTTCTTCTCCAGCTAGGCCGTTGATGTCATCGGCAAAACGTAAGTTTGTGATTATCCTGCCTCCAATGCTGACCGTTCACTCATGATTTTCGAGTGCATCAGCCATTATTCTCTTTAAGAAGACGTTGAAGAGGGTGGGAGAGAGCAGGCATCCTTGGCGTACTCCAATTGTAGTTTGGAACAAATCTCCTATGTTGTTGTTACAGTAGACTGCGCTGGTTGCCTTGTTTTAGAAGCATTCTGTCATTCTGATCGGGTTGGCATTTGTCTTATACGGCCTCATGGTTTGAGAAAAAAAAGTTTTGAAATTTGAAATTGATTGCCCAATACAAACATGTATGTATGTATGTCTGTATGTCTGTGTGTCTGTCTGTCTGTCTGTCTGTCTGTCTGTCTGTCTGTCTGTCTGTCTGTCTCTATCCCCCAAACATTTTTTAAAGTGTACATTCCCAGACAGGTTATAAGGCCAGAGCATCCACAGAAATAAAAACACTTGGGGGGTGACTCAAAACTCGTGCAATTTTGCACAATGATTTGGCAGCTCTGAAAATCTTTATTTTATTTTTTTTAGTAAACACTGTACGCCTTCAGTCCTCTGTCGTCTGCTGGCTTCTTAACCTAATTAATTATGCATGCAGAGCGCAGGGTCTACACTGTAAGGAACACAAGCAGTCCTCGTTTTATTTGATGAGCATTTCCACATTTCTCATGACTACCTGGTATTATTGACCTAGGCCAAAACCTGTCAGTTATTGATGTCAGCTAAGTGCCAAGGCCCACACTAAAATGTTGTGATGTTGTAAAATGTTGTGTTGAGATTGCCTTCAGCCATGACAAGCTCTTTATATAACAACCTGCACTCTCCTTCAAAGGAGAATAAATCCTCTGAAGTCGGAGTATGGCTGCCTATATGGCGAGGTACTTGAAAACAGTCATACACGCAAACTTCTCATTCAGTGTGCAGTTTCAATCTCACAGTGATTTCCAGGTGGGATGAGTGAGTCAGAGTGCCCCCCCCCCCCCTCCCCCCAGAGTGTTAAGCTGGGGAACAACAACAACAACAACAACAACAACAACAACAACAACAACCTGGTATTATTGCTTTACGTCCTCAATCCCCTCAAACAAGTACACAGTGCATTTCTTCATGCTTTAAAGGATCCGTGGATACTACATAACCCTTAAGCTAAAGGTGAAGTTTAGCCTTTGTCAAAACTGGTTACACTCCATATTTAGCTTTTGGGTCATGTAGTATTTTCTTTAGAGTGCTTGTCAGAGAGGGAACAAAATCTGCAGATTTTCACGGATTTTTTAAAGTATGAAAAAGGGCACCATGTACTACCCCTAGCATCAATGGCTTAATCAAAGACTGTGATATTTTTTAATTTAATTTTATTTTATTTTATTCTTTTATATCGAGGATTATGGGATAAAGCCCAGGCGCAACAACAAAGTGA
>CM060349.1:10773760-10778760 GCA_030674155.1 Stramonita haemastoma
CCAGGCTGCTCTAGTCTCATGGATGTCCTTCGGATGAGACTTTAAAACCGAGGCCCCGTGTGCGAACGCACGCAGAACATCTTTTCGCACACATTAAATCCTGTTCCTCTTTTCGTAAGAGTAGGCCATCGTGTGCCGGTGCGATTAGATGACATTTACAAAACTGCATACACTCGGGGACTGGATGTAAAAAAAAAAAGCACAAGAGTGCTTATTCCATTATCCTCGATATAGAAGAATAAAATGAATCAAATCAAATCTAATCTAATCATGGGTGACCTCGGCTTCGCTTTCCCCAGACACCTCTGTGGTGTGGTGGAGAGTTTGGAGTCACAGCCTTAGGGGCTGGGAGTTCTCGGAAGAAGGTTGTTGCAAGGACGTGGTGGTGGTCCCCACCCCGGGTGGATGTCTCGCCTAGTCTGGTTCTGCTACTGATCCATGATTGTGGTCAGCAGGGGGATTAGTAGGCGATAGTAGGGGACGGGATAGCCGAGTGGTCAGAACATTGCGCTCGCAATTTCACGACCCGGGTTCGATTCCCGGTCGAGGGGATTTTTCCCCTGGAGTTTACATCAGTGCTGACTCCACTCTCCCCAAAAGTCCTTCGGATGAGACTATAAACCGAGACCCGGTGTGCTAACGCACGCAGAACATCTTTTCGCACATGTTAAATCCTTTTCCGCTTTTCGTAAGAGTAGGCCATTGTTTGCTGGTAGGAACAGATGAGAAGATTTACAAAACTGCATATACACGGGGACTAGGTGTAAAAAAGCACATGAGTGCTTATTCCATTATCCTAGATATAACACAATGAATAAATAAATAAATAAATAAATAAATAAATAAATAAATAGTAACAGGGAGCTCTCAACAGGCACCACTGAACACCACCAAAGTGACCCAAAAGCAGTGCAGGGCTCCTCTGGCTGGTGGCCCACGGCGGCCTGAGATTGATGGGCTTCCTGTGGACTTCTAACCCTGAGGAAGCAACATAGTTGGTGGACTGGTGGTCTAGAGGTACCCCACCTGTCTAGAAAGCAAAAAGTCCGGGTAGGAGTGTGCAGTGGTTTGAATCCCGTTTGGGCCCAAAACTTTCCCCCCATCCATTAGATCATGAGTGGTGGTCTGGAGGCTAGTCTTCCGGATGAGACGATAAACTGAGGTCTCGTGTGTTACGCATCATTATTTAGCGCACGTTAAAGAACCCACGGCAACAAGAGGGCTGTCCCTGGCAAAATTTTGTAGAAAAAAAAAGCCACTTTGATAGGGAAACAAATACTATTGCAGACAGGAAAAAGAACAGAAAACGGGAAGGCGCTGCACTTGTGGCGACGCGCTCTCCCCGGCCGGGGAGAGCAGCCCGAATTTCACGCAGAGAAATCTGCTGTGACATAAAGTGGTATAAAATAAATAAATGAATAACAAACCTGGTATGGCTGTGGTGGAGGGATCGAAATGAACGGCGTGGAAATAGCAGGACAGGAACAGATGAGGCAGCCCCCCCCCCCCCCCCCCCCCCCCCCGAAAAAAAAAACCACAAACAAAAACCAAACAACCTCCGCCCCCTAAAAAAATTAACCAGCCAACCAACAACCCCAAAACAAAACAACCCAACAAGAAGCCCCGTCCAACCAACTAACCCAAAAAATGCACAACAGCAATATTCAATTCAATTCAAATCAAAATACTTTATTATCTCTAAAACAGAGAAATTCCAGTGGGTTACAAGCCCATATATAAGAACAAAAACCACGTAAAAACAATATTAATATAGCACAACACAGGTTCTGAACATCAGCACGCACCCATCACAGTATAAATAGCACCCACAAGTCAGCAATATCAACAACAATAAAACATATTCGCTCGTTGCTTGTACAAAACATGACAAAATCGAAGTGTTATATAAGTCGCTACTAATGATAATGATCATAATGGTTTGTTGTAACTATCGTGTGATTGTGATTTGTTTCTGTCGTGTCTGCTCTTATCTCCCCTTTAACAAAAGCCATGGCCTTCAATGAATCAAACATTATGATTTGATTTCAATTCCGATTCAAACTCACATAATTCTCTCTCTCTCTTTCTCTGTCTGTCTATCTGTCTGTCTCTCTGTCTCTGCCTGTGTCTCTCTGTCTCTGTATCTCTCTCTAATTTAAAAGTAAGGTAAAAAAAAAAAGGTAAAGACGTCCCATAACCTATGTGGTCGTAGGGGATCGAGGCATCAGAGATCTCAGCTTCTCTAGGGGCCAGCATGTTGAGGGCGGCATCCATCTCCTCTCCCTCGCTGCTTTACCTTCCCTGACCCTAAAGAGGGCAGGTACCCATTTACAGCTGGGTGAACTGGGGGACAGTACTGAAGCCAAGGCGCACAAACGGTTACCCATCCAACTGGCAACCACGCTCGATGCTGCTTAATTAACTTGACTTGCGGAAAGCGAGGGAATTTCAAAGAAGAAGAAGAAGAAGAAGAAGAAGAAGAAGAAGAAGAAGAAGAAGAAGAAGAAGAAGATGATGATGATGATGGTGATGATGATGATGATGATGATGATGAAGGAGTTGCGAAGAAGAATTGCGAAGAAGAAGAAGAAGAATTGCGAAGAAGAAGAAACATTGCGAAGAAGAAGAAGAAGAAAAATTGCAAAGAAGAAGAAGAATTGCGAAGAAGAAGAATTGCGAAGAGGAATTGCGAAGAAGAGGAAAAATTGCGAAGAAGAAGAAGAATTGCGAAGAAGAAGAAGAATTGCAAAGAAGAAGAAGAATTGCAAAGAAGAAGAAGAATTGCAAAGAAGAAGAAGAATTGCAAAGGTGAAGAAGAAGAATTCTGAAGAAGAAGAATTCTGAAGAAGAAGAAGAAGAAGAGGAAGAAGAAGTAGAAGAAGAGGAAGAAGAAGAAGAGAAGAAGAAGAAGAAGAAGAAGAAGAAGAAGAAGAAGAAGAAGAAGAAGAAGAAGAAAGAAGAAGAAAGAAGAGAAGAAGAAAAAGAAGAAGAAGAAGAAGAAGAAGAAGAATGCAAAGAAGCAGAATGCAAAGAAGCAGAATGCAAAGAAGCAGAATGCAAAGAAGCAGAATGCAAAGAAGCAGAATGCAAAGAAGAAGAAGAAGAATTGCGAAGAAGAAAAAGAAGAAGAATTACGAAGAAGAAGAAGAATTGCGAAGAATTGCGAAGAATTGCGAAGAAGAAGAAGAAGAAGAAGAAGAAGAAGAAGAAGAAGAAGAAGAAGAAGAAGAATTGGGAAGAAGAAGAAGGTAGGATGATACAATGAAAGACGCTGTGAATCACATGGTCTTCCCTAGCCCATTAACACATGGGAGTTTCAGCAAACCACAGATATATAAGCGCTTACTAGACCAACCTTTTTTTTGGGGGGGAGGGGGTAGGTTTGCATTTCCTCCTTCCCTCCCCCCTCCTCCCCCCCCCCCCCCCTCTCTCTCTCTCTTTGTCTCTGTGTCTTTGTGTCTCTGTCTGTCTGTCTGTCTGTCTGTCTGTCTGTCTGTCTGTCTGTCTCTCTCTCTCTCTCTCTCTCTCTCTCTCTCTCTCTCTCTCTCTCTCTCTCTCTCTCTCTCTCTCTCTCTCTCTCTCTCTCTCTCTCTCTCTCAACACTGTTACCAGCTTCAGACACATATGTACAACACCCATCAAGGTCACCATGACAAAATCCATTCAAAACACTTAAACCCAAACTACTGCACATGTTCAACAAATACTTTCCATATCCGTTCAGTGTTTGATCTTCAGAACGACGACTGCTTTCATCACATGATGACACACTTTTGTCAGCAAAATCAAAAACAGTTTCATCTGCAGCACTGGGAGCACAGTTAGCAGTTCGACTATTCATGTCACCAGACATGAGCACATAGATGTCACCCAGAGATAAGATATTATCAACAAGACATTCCTCAAGAGCACTAACACCATTTCTAATGTCAAAAGAAGTGTAGAAAGGTGAATTTTCTGGATGTACGTAAGCACATACAAACAATACATCTTTATCAACATTAAACAATTTTTTGTCGAACACAAAGGATAAATATTGTCCACAATCACAAGGGAGGTTACGTACATATGGCATCAAATCATTTTTAATTAGACAGATTACTCCCCTGAACGTCGGCCTCGTGCAGACAATTTCACTGCTGCTTTATTGTTTGATGTCAGCAGACTTTTATAATTTGGTTAAAAACAAGTGTAGGTTAACTGTACAAGAGAGAATAGAATCAGATCATTTTCCTCTGGAGTTTTGTTTTGAAATGGCGCACTCGTTGTGTACATACACAGAAAAATGTAAAACTTCATTCTTTGAAAAGTTTGATTGGAAAGCAGATCATACTGAGCATTTCATTGCTAACATTAACAGCTTTGAAACTCAGCAAAAGTTTAAAGAAGCAGCTCAGTTGATTGAAAGTGATGTAGATACAGCTCTAGAGATGTTTAATGATATTCTGAGGAAACAAGCTGAGAGCATGAAACGCAAAATTTATGTAGATCGGAACAGAAGTGAAAGGGAATGGTTTGACCAAGACTGTAAAGATGCAAGGACTAATGTTCGCAAACTTTTAAGAAAATTCCTTAAAACTAAAGATAAAGGTGATCGCTATATTTTTTGCCAGGCCAGAAAAGAATATAAGCATTTATTGTTTGAAAAGAAAAGACTTTTTAACAACAGACTACTTCACAAATTGATAGAATCTTCTAACAATCAGAAAGACTTTTGGCAAACTGTCCATAAGCTGTCCCGGAAGCAAACTCAACCTCAGAATGATATTTCACTTGAGAGCTGGTTCACTCATTTTAAAAATATCCTTGAAAAGGATGTCAGTAATGAAGAAATGGCAAGTTGCTCTGATCAAAGTAATGTCAACGCTTCCACAGATTCAGACTTTGATAGTGAAGAAAGGGTCAGTGTAGCAACAGACCTTGAAGATGTAAATCATGTTCTGAATTGTCCTATCTCAAAGGAAGAAGTCAGCATTGCCATTAGAAAACTCAAGTGTAAA
>CM060349.1:10783760-10798760 GCA_030674155.1 Stramonita haemastoma
TTGTCTATCTAGCAGGCTGATTGGCTGTCTGTCTGTCTGGCTGGCTTTCTGTTTGTCTGTCTGGCTGTTTGTTTGGCTGTTTGTCTGTTTGTGTGGCTGGCTGTTTGTCTGGCTGTTTGTATATTCGTCTGACTGTCTGTCTGTCTGTTTGTCTGTCTGATTGTCTGTCTGTCGGGCTGGCTGGCTGGCTGACAGGTTGGCAGGTTGACTCTCTTTCTCTGTTTCTCCCTCACTGGTTTG
This sequence comes from Stramonita haemastoma, assembly GCA_030674155.1. Lineage (NCBI taxonomy): Eukaryota > Metazoa > Mollusca > Gastropoda > Neogastropoda > Muricidae > Stramonita > Stramonita haemastoma. Next base: position 10,784,001 of record CM060349.1, read on the forward strand.
AATTTTGCTAGGGTAGTTTTCATTTTAGGGCAAGGGCCGGGTGTAAAAAGGTTGGTTAATTCTTCTCTGTAACCTTTGTTAGTAAGAATTACCCTTCTCCTCACCATCATTACTATCCTCCTCCTCCTCCTCCTCCTCCTCCTCCTCCTCCTCCTCCTCCTCCTCCTCCTCCTCCTCCTCCTCTTCCTCCTCCTCCTCCTCTTCCTCCTCCTTCTTCTCATCATCATCATCGCGTGCAATAAATAGCCTCAATTGCTAACGTCCTTTTTATATTTTTTCTTTCTTTTATATCAAGGATAATAGAATAAGTACTCATATGCTTTTTTTTGTACATCCAGTCCCCATGTGTATGCAGTTTTGTAAATCTTGTCATGTGTTCCCACCGGCACACCGTCCTATATCATTCAACAGGGGAAGGAAAAATTACTGTAGTCTTTTCCCAGCACCCTAAATGCTGCTATCTCTTTTAAGCAATCTATCTATCTATCTATCTATCCATCCCTTAGTCTGGTGACCGTGGGGGCACCCCTGAAGACTTGTCAATCAGTTTTCTTCATTCCTCTCTCTGTTCTGCCTTTCTCAAAGTTTTGTTGAGTTCTAGGCCTGTCCATTCGCTGATGTTGTCCTCCCATCTCTTCCTTGGTCTGCCTCTTTTTCTTCCTCCTTGGACAGTGCCTTGCAGTATTGTTTTTGCTAGTCTTTTTGATCTTGTGACATGCCCGTACCATCAAAGTTTACGCTTCTTTACGATTGATCAAAGATTTTCGTAGGGACCAATGGTTTACTGGATTCTGTTATACACGTCTTCGTTGCTTACGTGGTCTTTGTAGGAGATGCCAAGGAGTCTCCAGAAGCATCTCATCTTTACCGCCTATTAATCAATAGTTGATTAAAAAAATAAACTTTAGCGTGTCTAATTTACCGTTCTGCTTTTCGGAAGAGCAGGCCATTGTGTGCCATAACCTGTTCTGCTTTTCGAAGAGTAGGTCATTGTGTGCCGGTGGGAACGGATGACACAATTTACAAAACTGCATACACACGAGGACTGGATGTTAAAACAAGCACATGAGTGCTTCTTCCATTATCCTCTATAATTATAAGAGAATGGGTAAATAAATAAATAAATAAATAGATAAATAGATAAATAGATAAATAGATAAATAGATAGATAGATAGATAGATAGATAGATAGATAGATAGATAGATAGATAGATAGATAGATAGATGAATAAATAAATAAACAAATAAACAAACAAACAAATAAATAAATAAATAAATAAATAAATAAATATCTGGTAGCGAATAGACATTAAAAACAAAACGGAAAACACGAATTGTAGGACTGAAATTCGTCTCACTGCAATTGAAGTCTAATAGTAAACAAACAAACAAACCAAAAAAAAAAGACTAATGACTTTTCCCTCCTCCAGCAGAAAATTGTTGGAGAATGGCAGTTGACACTTCAGCCCTGACGACGACAAGCCCAGCGATGATGATGACGATGACGATGATGCCAGAGATGGGGAACATGACGACCTCAACCCCAGCCCTTGGACCCCAAACCCCCTCCTCCTCTTTCTCCTCCGCCCTGGCTTTCTTCAGGGTGGCCCTGACTCTACAACGCGTATGGCCCCCAGTCATCTTCTGCCTGGGCACCCTAGGAAACGTCATGACTGTCGTCATCATGAGACGCCTGACGTCATCCTCCTCCGAGGACTCTACCATCCACATCTACTTCACGGCCATAGCTGTAGCGGACCTCCTCTACCTGTGGACGATAGTGCTGGACCAGGTTCTTCAGTACAACGTCGGCATCGACATCAAGACGGTTCACGGGGCGTTCTGCAAGGTGTTCACCTGGCTGTACACGGGCGGCGGCACGGTCAGCTGCTGGTACCTGGTCTGCATGACCGCGCACAGGGCGGTGTCCGTGGTGTGGCCGCACCGGGTCAGCCTCCTCTGCACGCGCCGCACGGTGGTCGTCCTGCTGGCTAGTGTGACAGGGGTGGTGGCCGTGTTGTACTCTCACTACCTGTACGGCGTGGACACGCTCTACCTGGATGACGGCACGACCTTCAGGTGCGCCAGAGCTACTCCAGAGTATGCTCAGTTTCATTCCAACGTGTTCACGTACATCGAAGTGTGCGTCTACTCTGCTGTGCCTTTCCTCGTCTTGATGTTCGCGAACGGGGTTTTAGCTCGGAGACTGGTGGCGTCCTTCAAGACCACCCTCACCACTACCACCACCACTACTCTCACTTCCGGATCTTCCTCGGGGCAGCGGGAAAAAGCAGCCAGGTCCGTGACCTTGACCGTGATGGCTGTGTCCTTGGCCTTTCTGGTGCTGACCTTGCCCTCCGGGGTCAACTTCATCTTGCATCACGAGGTTCTCGGGGGTAAAGGGCAGATGTCGCAGGAAGGATGGTTCCGCATGCTGGCCGTGACTTTTATGTGTACTTTGGTCAGTCATACTAATCACGCCGTGAATTTCTACCTGTACTGTCTGACAGGTAGGAGGTTCCGGGAGGAGTTCTTCAGGATTCTGTGCTGTGGCAGAGCTGGGTCACGTGCTCAGGGCAGGTCCGGGAAGGATCCGGCAGCTTCTGGGTGATGAGGGGTCTGTTCTGTCTGCCTGGTGGGTCCGTCAGTCTTGATTTAGAGAGACTTGATGCTTTAGAGTAGTTAAAAAGGTGTTTGGGTTTGGGTCTGCCTGGTGGGTCCCTCACCCTGACCTGACCTAAACGTCCTTATGATAAGTCTTTTTTTTCCCTTCACCCTTGACTTAGAGAGACTTGATGCTTTACAGTAATTAAAAAGGTGTTTTTGTGTTTGTGTTTGTGTTGGGTTGGGTTGTTGTTGTTGTGTGTTTGTGTTGTGGTTGTTGTGGTGGTGGTGTGCTACGTTTGTGTTTGTGTTATGTTAAGGTGTGTTTGGGTTGGGTTGTTGTTCGGGTTTGTGGTGTGTTGGGTTGTTGTTGTGTTGTGCTTGTGTTGCTGTGATGTTTTGTTTTGCGTTGCGTTTGTGTTGTTGTTGTGTTGTGTTGTGTTTGTGTTGTTGTGATAGTGTTGTGGTGTGTTGTTGTTTATAGATATATTTTCATATTCTTTTATATCGAGGATAATGGAATAAGCACTCTTGTCCTTTTTTACGTCCAGTCCCTGTGTGTATGCAGTTTTGTGAATGTCATCTATCTGTTCCCACCGGCACACGATGGTCTACTCCTACGAAAAGCGGAACATTATTTAACGTGTGCGCAAGATGTTCTGCGTGCGTACACACACAGGGCCTCGGTTTATAGTCTTATCCAAAGAACTTTTGGGGAAAGTGGAGTCAGCACTGATGTTAACTCCAGGAGAAAAATCCCCTCGAAAGGGAAATCGAACCCAGGTCGTCAAATTGCGAGCGCAAAGTTCTGACCACTAGGCTATCCCGTTGTGTTGTGGTGTGTTGCGTTTGTGTTTGTGTGTTGTGTTGAGGTGTGTTTGTGTCGCGTTGTGTTGTGTTGCACTATGTTGCATCACACTGTGTTGTGTTGCTTCCCGCGGTGGAGATGCCAGGGACTTGTCATAATCAATAGCATCCCCACTTTCTGGAATATCATTCTGTGCTAGGATTTTCCTCTTTTCTATTCCTCTCTTTGTTTCTGCCCTGTTCCTTTTCTTCCTGTCACCTCCTTCTTGTCTATTTTCTGCCTCCATGGTCCATTCTCCTGCTTTTTTATCCGGAAAGACTTAAAAGATAACAATTCTCTCCCACGCCGAAGTCGGATGCGCTGGGCCTGACTTGTCAGGCGCTTAACGGCAGCGCAACGCAATTTCGCTCATAGGACAGACAACAATAGTTGCTGTCTGAGCATTTAGTGAAAATGAAGAAGGCGGGATAGCTCAGTGGTCAGAGCACTCGCTTTCCCCAGGTCAAAGTTAAGCAGCACCGAGCGTGGTTACCATGTGGATGGGTGACCGTTTGCGCGCCTTGGCTTCAGTACAGTCCCCCAGTTCACCCAGCTGTAAATGGCTACCTGCCCTCTTTAGGGTCAGGGAAGGTAAAGCAGCGAGGGAGAGGAGATGGGCGCCGCCCTCAATATGCTGGCTCCTAGAGAAGCTGAGGTCTCTAACGCCTCGCTCCCCTACAACCACATAGGTCATGGGACACTATTTATATATCTATTTTTACCACTTAATGTCACACCAGATTTCTCTGCGTGAAATTCGGGCTGCTCTCCCCGGGAGAGCGCGTCGCCACAAGTGCAGCGCCTACCCATTTTTTTAAAGCCCCGAGCCGCCCTGGGGACTCCAACTCCCCGATTTTTCCGCAGGGATGGTGTTTAAACATGACACCTGTGTGCATGCTTGGTTTAAAAAAAAAATTGTCATCCACTTCTACCAGCAAACAATGGCCTGCTCTTCCGAAAGGCAGAACGGGGTTTTAACGTGTGCGCAAGATGTTCTGCGTGCGTTCGCACACGGGGCCTCGGTTTATAGTCTCATCCAAAGGACTAACACCACCTAGATTTCTTCTGCTTTTTTTCCTTCCTAGTTCAGTGTTTGGAGATTGCAGAAATGAAGTGCATCAAATTTCTCCTGTAGCAGAGGGATAAGACAGACAAGGAAAGTGTTTTTGATATTGTGGCGTTATGCTTATATTGTCAGTCTTTGTTGTTTTTGTTGTTATTGCTGCTCTGTACTATGCTTTTTGCTCTTCAAGTATGTTACACTTGTTCTTATAAGAATAATAATAAAAAAATAAACTCACACCAAACCAATCCTTCGTTTTTTCTGTTTTTTGTGTATGTGCTTGTTTGAGCATCACAGTCACTTTAATCAAAACTTTGGGTCAGATGTAATGTGTGTGTGTGTGTGTGTGTGTGTGTGTGTGTGTGTGTGTGTGTGTGTGTGTGTGTGTGTGTGTGTGTGTGTGTGTGTGTTCGTGTGTGTGTGTATGTGCATGTGTGTGAGTGTGTGTTTATTTTATTCTTTTATATCAAGGATAATGGGATAAGCACTCTTGTGCTTTGTTTACATCCAGTCCCCGTGTGTATGCAGTTGGTAAATTCATCTGCTCCCACCGGCACACGATGGCCTACTCTTACGAAAAGCGGAACAGGATTTAACGTGTGCGCAAGATGTTCTGCGTGCATTCGCCTACGGGGCTTCGGTTTACAGTCTCATCCGAAAGACTTTTGGGGAGAGTGGAGTCAGCACTGATGTTAACTCCAGGAGAAAAATCTCCTCCAACGGGAATCGAACTCGGGTCGTCAAATTGTCAGCGCAATGTTCTGACCACTAGACTATCCCGTCCCCCAAGAGAGAGAGAGAGAGAGAGAGAGAGAGAGAGAGAGAGAGAGAGAGAGAGAGAGAGAGAGAGAGAGAGAGGAGAGAGAGAGAGAGAGACAGAGACAGAGACAGAGAGAGACAGAGAGAGACAGAGAGAGACAGAGAGAGACAGAGAGAGACAGAGAGAGAGACAGAGAGAGACAGAGAGAGACAGAGAGAGACAGAGAGAGAGAGAGAGCATCTTCAGGTTAAATCCTTATCTAAACAGACCAGTTAACGTAGTATGACGAAACACTACACACAACTCTTTATTTTAAAAGACAAATTATCAATTAAACATATCAAATAAGTGTTTGTCAAAAGAATTCTTTTCAGGCAAAACACGATCTCAAACATTCCATCTTACTTAAAGACAGTAAAAATTCATGTCAGGCAAAACGCGCGCGCGCGCGCGCGCGAGTGCGAGAGAGAGAGAGAGAGAGAGAGAGAGAGAGAGAGAGAGAGAGAGAGAGAGAGAGAGAGAGAGAGAGGGGGGGGGAGGGAGAGAGGGAAAGAGAGGGAGAGAGGGGGGAGGGAGAGAGAGAGAGAGAGGAGGAGAGAGAGAGAGAGAGAGAGAGAGAGAGAGACAGAGACAGAGACAGAGAGAGACAGACAGACAGACAGAGAGACAGACAGACAGACAGACAAGACACAGACAGACAGACAAAAATGTGTACATACTCAACACTTGCAAACACCCAGTCATTCATGAATGGAACTCTGAACAAAGGCCTTGCTCAAATTTTTGTTTTTATTTTTGGTGTTAGTTATTTCTCATTTGTAATACTTCAAGTTTTGACAATACTTTCGAATTAATATGAATTATATAAAACTATTTTACTAACAGCTGCGAGCCGGCTACCCAACCCTAACTCCAGCTTTTTTTTTTGGCTGAAGTGGGAGGTAGGCTTTTCCCCAATGCTCTGACCAGCAGTGACACAATGACCAACCCACTGACATTTGTTCGCTTGTCAGTTCTTAGATCACCACTTGACATATCTCAGACCACAATAACGTGTTCACTCCAATCTGCTTTTAAAATACTAGCGACAAAAAGCTTAATTCCAGCCACGTTATCTTTACAGCCAAAAAACAGTTATCATTAATATCATGTACATGTCAATATGCTTTGAAAACATAGAAATAACAAAAAGTTTAATTCCAGCCATGTTATCTTTACAGCCAGAAAACACCCCAAATAAAAAAGTGCAATACATCATCTTGTAAGTTTTCAAGAAGAAGGAGTTGTACAAAGCTTGTACTTTTCTCAAGAAAGTCAGTTGGGTGGTCAAGTGCCAGTGGTGTGTGCTCACCACCTAATCTTTAAACTAAAAAAAAAAAAAACAACATGTTTATAAATTTTGTATAGGGATGTTATGAAATAAAGGAAAAATAGAAGTAGTGCTTGTTACAGTTAAAAAAAATTGTTGGTACTCTTAAAAAAAGCAACATTTTCTTCATTCATTCATACGGACAAGTTTAGATTTTATCTCACAAAATTATGATAACAGTGATTCAATTGTTTTGCAATTATATTCATGCCGTCATACATTTGCAGTTGAGATTCTAGAATAAGTCTCATTGGTCTTGAGGCAAAGAATAAGGGATTTTTTGTAATGAAGTGTACTAACAGAGCAAGGAAATCACTGATAATATGTACAAAAATCAAATCATTGCAATTTTAAAGTGACATTTCAATACTTCCTCTTTCTCCAACATTTAAAAAACATGGCATTTTTTTAGACATGAAAATTTGATTATAGCTATCTGCAAACCCAGCAATTTTACAGAGATTTCTTTAAAACCATATACAGATACCTTGATTTACCATAACTTGAAAAAATAAATTTGGCAATAAATAATTTCTGATTTTGATTCCTGCCTTTATCAAAGGTCAGTACATGACTAGATTTCATTTGTGAAATGGTATTCGATTCGACAATTTAAAAAAATGCAAAAACCATCAAGCCCCCCCCCCCTTCCCTACACCCCCTCCCCTACACACAGACACACACAGACACACACCACACACACACACACACACACACACACACACACACACACACAGACAGACAGACAGACAGACAGACAGACAGACAGACAGACAGACAGACAGACAGACAGACACACACACACACACACACACACACACACACACACACACACACACGCACACACACACAGAGGCACAGGCACATGTAACAGACTACTAGACTATAGCATGAAACCTTTCAGATACCTTCATTTTTCATAAGCTGTATTGGTGTAAAATCTGTTATGGATCTGCTAGCGAAAATCAATACACAGATCTGCCACCAATACATACTAGCCTAATTCTAATGCATAGACAAGCATAGAACCTGGTCCCTTTTATATTACATTGGATGCTATTTCAAAAAAAAAGAAAGAAAAGAGTAAAAGTAAAAAAAAAAAAAAAAAAAAAAGTAAGACAATTTCTCCCACATACTCTTCACATAACACTACATATATAAACTGATAACACCCCTGCCAATATCAAAGGGTATGGCAGGACTAGATTTTTCTTCAACTGACAAATTTTCTTCAGATCAAAATATTGCCAAGACTTAAAAACAACCAAGAATTAGATTGTATTTCTTGTATTCAATCTTATAAATTTCCGAAAAATATACTGGTGCATTTCTTGCATTCAATCTCATTAAAAAAAAAAAAAGAATAATACACTATTATATTTCTTGCGTTCAAAGTATTAAAATATAAAAAACCACGAAAAATAAACAAGTGTACTTCTTGGATTCAATTCCATAATTTAAAAAAATCAACGAAAAATATACTATTGTACTTTTTGCATTCAATTTCATTATACGAAAAGGAGAACAATATATTGTATTTCTTGCATTATATTTCATTAAAAATATATATAGCATTGTATTTCACAATTTCGATTTCATTCTTAAAAAAAGAAATATATACTATCGTATTACTTACTTCAATTTCGTTGTAAAAAAACCGAAAAATATTGTATTGTATTTTTTGCATTTGATTACATTTGTTTAAAATAACGGAAAAAAACTACTCTATTTCTTGCATTCAACCTCATAACCCCCCACACCCCCCCCCACCCCCATAATACTATGTTAAAAAAAAAACCAAAACCCGCAAAACCCAACAAACCAAAACTACATGTTTCCATTATTATTGTCATCATCATCTCCCTCTGATGGTGATGTAAATGTTGAAGATGATGGTGATATAAATGCTGAAGATGATGGTGATATAAATGTTGAAGATGATGGTGATGTAAATGCTGAAGATGGTGGTGTGAATGTTGAAGATGATGGTGATGTAAATGCTGAAGATGATGGTGATGTAAATGCTGAAGATGATGATGTAAATGTTGAAGATGATGGTGATGTAAATGTTGAAGATGTTGATGTAAATGTTGATGGTGATGGTGATGTTGAAGATGATGGTGATGGAAATGTTGAAGATGATGGTGATGGAAATGTTAAAGATGATGGTGATGTAAATGTTGAAGATGATGGTGATGTAAATGTTGAAGATGATGGTGATGTAAATGTTGAAGATGATGGTGATGTAAATGCTGAGGATGATGGTGATGTAAATGTTGAAGATGATGGTGATGTAAATGTTGAAGATGGTGGCGATGTAAATGCCGAGGATGATGGTGATGTAAATGCTGAAGATGATGGTGATGTAAATGCTGAAAATGATGGTGATGAAAATGTTAAAGATGATGATGTAAATGTTGGAGATGATAGTGATGTAAATGTTGAAGATGATGGCGATGTAAATGCTGAAGATGATGGTGATGTAAATGCCGAAGATGGTGATGTAAATGTTGATGATGGTAATATAAATGTTGAAAATGATGGTGATGTAAATGTTGAAGATGATGGTCCTATAAATGTTGAGGATAATGGTGATGATGATGTAAATGCTCAAGATGATGGTGATGTGAATGTTGAAGATGATGGTGATGGAAATGTTGAAGATGATGGTGATGTAAATATTGAAGATGATGGTGATGTAAATGCTGAAGATGATAGTGATGTAAATGCTGAAGATGATGGTGATGTAAATGCTGAAGATGATGGTGATGTAAATCTTGAAGATGATGGTGATGTAAATGTTGATGATGGTGATAATAATGAAAATGCTGAAGATGATGGTGATGTTAATGTTGAGGATAAAGGTGATGATGTAAATAGCCTATTGACAATGATGGTGATGTAAATGCTGAAGATGATGGTGATGTAAATGCTGAAGATGATGGTGATGTAAATGCTGAAGATGATGGTGATGTAAATGTTGAAGATGATGATGATGTAAATCGAGAATGATGGTGATGTAAATGCTGAAGATGATGATGGAAATGCTGAAGATGATGGTGATGTAAATGTTGAAGATGATGGCGATGGAAATGCTGAAGATGATGGTGATGTAAATGCTGATGGTGATGAAAATGCTGAAGATGATGATGATGTAAATGCTTAAGATGAAGGTGATCGTGATGTAAATGTTGAAGATGATTGTGATGGAAATGTCGATGATGATGGTGATGGAAATGTCGATGAAGATGATGATGTAAATGTTGAAGATGATGATGTAAATGTTGAAGATGATGGTGATGTAAATGTTGAAGATGATGATGTAAATGTTGAAGATGATGATGATGTAAATGTTGAAGATGGTGGTGGAAATGTTGAAGATGATGGTGATGTAAATGTTGAAGATGGTGATGTAAATGTTGAAGATGATGGTGCTGGTGATATAAATGTTGATGATGGTGATGTAAATGTTGAAGATGATGGTGATGTAAATGCTGAAGATGATGGTGATGTAAATGCTGAAGATGATGGTGATGTAAATGTTTATGATGATGGCGATGTAAATGCTGAGGATGATGATGTAAATGCTGAAGATGATGGTGATGTAAATGTTGAAGATGATGGTGCTGTGAATGTTGAGGATGATGGTGATGATGATGTAAATGCTGAAGAGGATGATGTAAATGCTGAAGATGGTGGTGATGTGAATGTTGAAGATGATGGTGATGTAAATGTTGAAGATGATGGTGATGTAAATACTGAAGATGGTGATGTTAATGCTGAAGATGATGGTGATGTAAATGCTGAAGATGATGATGATGTAAATGTCGATGATGGTGATGTAAATGTTGACGCTGATGGTGATGTAAATGTCGAAGATTATGGTGATGTGAATGTCGAAGATGATGATGATGTAAATGTTGAAGATGATGGTGATATAAATGTTGAAGATGATGGTGATGTAAATGTTGACAATGATGGTGATGTAAATGCTGAAGATGATGGTGATGTGAATGTTGAAGATGATGGTGATGTAAATGTTGACAATGATGGTGATGTAAATGCTGAAGATGATGGTGATGTAAATGTTGAAGATGATGGTGATGTAAATGCTGAAGATGAAGGTGATAGTGATGGAAATGTTGAAGATGATTGTGATGGAAATGTTGATGATGATGGTGATGGAAATGTTGAAGATGATGATGGAAATGTTGATGATGATGTACATGTTGAAGATGGTGATGTAAATGTTGAAGATGATGGTGATGGAAATGTTTAAGATGGCGATGGAAATGTTGAAGATGATGGTGATGGAAATGTTGAAGATGATGGTGATGTAAATGGTGAAGATGATGGTGATGTAAATGGTGAAGATGATGATGTAAATGGTGAAGATGATGTTAATGTAAATGTTGAAGATGGTGATGGAAATGTTGAAGATGATGATGATGCAAATGTTGAAGATGAAGGTGATGTAAATGGTGAAGATGATGGTGATTGAAATGTCGAAGATGATGATGATGTAAATGTTGAAGATGATGATGATGTAAATGTTGAAGATGATGGTGCTGGTAATGTAAATGTTGAAGATGATGGTGATGTAAATGTTGAAATGATGGCGATGTAAATGCTGAGGATGATGGCGATGTAAATGCTGAGGATGATGGTGATGTAAATGCTGAAGACGATGGTGATGTAAATGTTGAAGATGATGATGATGTAAATGATGTTTACCTTCCCCCTGCCTCAAACATGCTTTGTATAGTGGCCTAAGGCCGATGTACAATAAAACTTTTCAGTGTTCAGTGTTCTCTCTGTCTCTCTCTCTCTCTGTCTCTCTCTCTCTGTGTCTCTCTCCCCCCCCCAAAAAAAAACAACAACAAAAACACTCAGATCTGAACATGGATTACCATTCCTGCTATAAACAGTCATATTCCTCCTCCTCCTCCTCGCCTAAAAAAAAACCCCTAAAAGAATCTTCCCTCAGTCAAACATTGATGCAAACACTAGCATGCACATGTGCATACATGCATGCCTCATGCCTATCACTTATGCACTACCACACTGACAGTATTCCTTTCAATTCTGAAAACCTCCATTTACAAATGCACAAAGTTTCAATTGCACTTCATTTTTCTTCACATAAATTGTATAACATAAATTCTACGGCAGTCTGCAAATTCGATTTTTGCCTCCTGCATAAAATAAAGAAACAAAATCTTTGCCATTCTTGTGATAGTCACAGTACCGGGTCATTTTTTTTCTGACAGTTTCTAAATCAGTATAAAGGAAAAGGGGGGGAAAAAAACATCGTAAGACACCAGTGGTCGACCATTCACCAAACATTCATCCAAAGCACACAAAAAAAAACCCTGCCCGCACACACGCACGCACGCACGCCATGCGCGCGCGCGCGCGCGCGACGCACCACACACACACACACACACACACACACAATCACAATCTCTATCTTTCCCTTAGTCTGGCGACCGTGAGGGCACCCCTGAAGACTTGACAACCAGCTCCCTCCATTCCTCTCTGTTCTGCTTTTCTCAAAATTTGGTCGAGTTCTAGGCCTGCCCATACGCTGATGTTGTCCTCCCATCTCTTCCTTGGTCTGCCTCTTTTTCTTCCTCCTTGGATAGTGCCTTGCAGTATTGTTTTTGCAACTCCATTTGATCTTGTGACATGCCCATACCATTTAAGTTTACGCTTCTTTACGATTGATAGAATATTTTCGTAGGGACCAATGGTTTGCTGGATTCTGTTGTGCACTTCGTTGCTTATGTGGTCTCTGTAGGAGATGCCAAGGAGTCTCTGGAAGCATCTCATCTGTACTGCATGTACTCTTCTCTCCAAATCAGCTGTCAGGGTCCATGATTCACAGGCATACAGCAATATGGATAGGACAAGGGAGTGCATTAGTCCAATCTTGGAGTTGAGTGAAATATTTTTATCTTTCCAGGTGGTGTTCAGTTTTGACAGTGCTGTTATTGTCTGTGCAATCCTGCATACTACCTCTGGCTTGGACCCCTCGTCTGATACAACAACTCCCAAGTACTTGAAGCTTTGAACCGTTTCCAGCTTCTGGTCATTGACCCTGATATCAGTGCTGATGCCCTTGTCATTATTGGTCATCAGTTTGGTCTTCTCTGCACTGATTTCCATGCCGTATGTTTTAGAGGCCTTGTTCAGGCGGTTCTGTCAGGCTGGCAAGCTCTTGTTCTGATCCTGCTAGTCCGTCAATGTCATCTGCGAAGCGGAGGTTTGTGATCGTTCTGCCACCAATGCTGACTGATCCTTTATGGTGTTCCAGTGCATAAGCCATGATTCTCTCAAGGAAGATGTTGAAAAGAGTGGGTGAGAGTTGACAGCCCTGCCTTACTCCGACTGTTGTTCAAAACCACTCTCCAATGTTGCAGTTGTAGTACACTGCACTGGTGGCCTTGTTGTACAGCTCTTTGATGACTCTGATCAGGTTTGCAGTGATGCTGTACAAATTCATGGTTGCCCACAAAGCTGCATGCCACACCCTGTCGAATGCCTTCAATCGATCGATCGATCTATCGATCTACTTATCTATCCCTTAGTCTGGCGACCGACCGTGGGGGCACCCCTGAAGACTTGGCAGCCAGTTCACACACACACACACACACACACACACACACACACACACACACACACACACACACAACACACATACACACACACATACACACCACACACACACACACACACACACACACACACACACACACACACACACACACACACACTTACACACACACAACTCGCACACACACACAACTCAAACACAAACACACACACAAACTCGAACACACACACACACACACACAAACACACACACACACACCACACACACACACACACACAACACACACACACACACACACACACACACACACACACACACACACACAACACACACACACACACACAAACCACACACACACATACACACAAAGACACACGACACACACAAACACACACACAACACACACACACAACACACACACACAACACAACACACACACACAACACACAACACAACACACAGACACAACACAGACACACAACACACACAGACCAAACACAACTACAACACACAGACACACACACACAACTCAAAAACAACTCAAACACACAACTCGACACACAGACACACTCTCTCTCTCTCTCTCTCTCTCTCTCTCTCTCCTCTCTCTCTCTCTCTCTCTCTCTCTCTCTCTCTCTCTCTCTCTCTCCTTGTTGATTCCTCCTGATCTAAGCATACTTTCTACCCCCCTCCTTTAAACCCCCCTGTCCAATAATACACCCCCCCCTCTCACCCTTTACTCTCCCCCCCCCCCATTCTCTCCCTCCTCTCCCACCCTCTCAATTCCAACACTCCTCCATTCTGATTAGAAAATTGTGCATCGTCTATTATGCACCCCCCTTTTTTTTTGTTTCTAAATAGGCGTATTTTTAAACTATGTTTTCTAAACTTCCTCCCTCCCCAATTCATGATGGCTACCTATCCCCTATCCATGACTACCTATCCCCTATCCATGACTACCTATATCCCCTATCCATGACTACCTATATCCCCTATCCATGACTACCTATATCCTATCCATCACTACCCATCCCCTATCCATGACTACCCACCCCCTATCCATGACTACCTATCCCCTATCCATGACTACCTATCCTCTATCCGTGACTACCCATCCCCTATCCGTGACTACCTATCCCCTATCCGTGACTACCCATCCCCTATCCATGACTACCATCCCCTATCCATGACTACCCATCCCCTATCCATGACTACCCATCCCCTATCCATGACTACCCATCCCCTATCCATGACTACCCATCCCCTATCCATGACTACCCATCCCCTATCCATGACTACCTATCCCCTATCCATGACTACCTATCCCCTATCCATGACTACCCATCCCTATCCGTGACTACCTATCCCCTATCCGTGACTACCTATCCCTATCCGTGACTACCTATCCATCACTACCTATCCCTATCCATCACTACCTATCCCCTATTAATGACTCCCTATCTCCTATGGGCATTCACACATTCAGTCCTCATACCTATTC
>CM060349.1:10801767-10816767 GCA_030674155.1 Stramonita haemastoma
CTCTGACCTATTTTATCACATTTGGCTTTCACCTGCCCTATGTCGTTTCTGATGTTTGCCATGTCGTTCGCCATGGTGGACATGTTCTTTTCTATTGACTGCATCCTCCCTCCCAGAGACCTCAGCACCTCCAGGATCTGGGCACTGACATCTGCTGTCACTCCAGGGACAGCAGAGTCAGCTGGAGCCTGAGAGGGGGGACACAAGGTAGGGCTACACCCATCAACCACATCTGTGCTGCTTGTTGATTGGGTATTGTTGTTTGTCTTTCCCTCCTTCCTAAGCTGACTGCTGTCTGTTGGGCCGGGGTTCAATTCCACATCTCCACAGCAGAGCAGGAAAGCAGCAACAAACACAATGATGGCAACGTCCACTCTGTTTTCTTACAGTCACAAGTCTTGTACGCATTTTAAGTACACATAAGACTCGCTTGAGAGAGAGAGAGAGAGGAGAGAGAGAGAGAGAGAGAGAGAGAGAGAGAAGAGAGAGAGAGAGAGAGGAGAGAGAGAGAGAGAGAGAGAGAGAAAGAGAGAGACAGAGAGAAACAGAGAGAGACAGAGAGAGACAGAGAGAGACAGAGAGAGAGACAAAGACAGAGACAGACAGAGAGACAGAGAGAGCAGAGAGACACAGAGACAGAGTGTGAGACAGAGACAGGGAGAGAGAGAGAGAGAGCAGAGAGACACAGAGTGAGACAGAGACAGAGAGAGACAGAGAGACAAAGACAGAGACAGAGAGAGACAGAGAGAGAGAGAAGCAGAGAGACACAGAGACAGAGAGTGAGACAGAGACAGGGAGAGAGAGAGAGAGCAGAGAGACACAGAGACAGAGAGTGAGACAGAGACAGAGAGACACAGAGAGAGAGATAGTGAGACGGACAGAGAGAGAGAGAGCAGAGAGAGACAGAGAGACAAAGACAGAGACAGAGAGAGAGAGAAAAAAAAACAGAGAGAGAGAGAGAGAGTGAGACAGAGACACATAGACACAGAGAGACACAGAAAGAGAGAGAGAGAGAGAGAGAGAGAGAGAGAGAGAGAGAGAGAGAGAGAGAGAGAGAGAGAGAGAGAGAGAGAACAGACAGACAGACAGACAGACAAGAGGAGATAGAGAGACAGAGACAGAGACAGAGAAAAAAAAACACACAGAGAGACAGAGACAGAGAGATTTGAACAAGGAAGTTTCCAAGATCCCGTCATACGCTAAGATGAAAAGATTCCAATTTCTAGGACCCCAAGTCCTTCCCTAAATAGGAAATCTACGTTGGGGCAGAAATTTATATATCAATTTATATACCCACAAGTAGCCCCGTGGTTAGCGTTTTGAAAACGGGCGACGGGATTGCCTAGTGGTCAGAACATCGCAATTTGACGACCTGGGTTCGGTTCCCGTTCGAAGAGATTTTTTTCTCCTGGAGTTAACATCAATGCTGACTCCACTCTCCCCCAAAAAAAGTCTTTCGGATGAGACTATAAACCGCGGCCCCGTGTGTGAACGCATGCAGAACATCTTGCTGCACACGTTAAATCCTGTTCCGCTTTTCGTAGGAGTAGGCCATCGTGCGCGCGCCGGTGGGAACAGATGACATTTACAAAACTGGATACACACGGGGACTGGATCTAAAAAATAAAAAAGCACAAGAGTGTTTATCCCATTATCCTCGATATAAAAGAACTTTAAAAAAAAATTAATAAATAAATAATATGCCAGGCTGAAATGTTAAAAAAAGATAAAGTTAAAGTCTGTCCCGAGCCTCAGGCTCATCAGGCCGGTGCTTATCCCGGTTTCTGTGGCGTTAAGCAACTGAGAGTCATAGACTCCCCCCCCCCCTGGATAGGACGCCAGTCTATCGCAGGGTTAACCCCCAACACAAGGTTGGTACCCCTTTTACACCTGGGTGGGGTGAGAAAATAGCCGTAAAGTGCCTTTTCCAAGGGCACACAACGCCATAGCCGAAAGCTGGGATCCAACCCGCAACCTTTAGATTACGAGTCCAACAACCTAACCACTAGGCTACAGCGGCGGCCAGGCTGAAATGTAGCTAGTTCAAATCCTGCAATCTCTACTTGGGAATGCCAGGAACCTGTCAGTATAAAATTAATAGCATCCCCAGCTTCCGAAAATTCTGTCAGATTTTCGTTGAGAGTGAGTTTCATCTCATGACGTTGCTTCTACAATTTGTATCCTTTTTGGGGTGGCCTGAGGTGCTGAAGTGGGAGAACTTGCCAAGCGTGGGACCTCTGACTTTCTGGCTTCTGACTACTACAGTCCTGATAATTATCGGAGAAATCTGGAAAGGACTATAAGCGACTAAAACAAGCAACAAACGAAAATTCCGTGCGAGGAATTTTGTATGTCTGTCTGTCTCTGTCTCTGTCTCTGTCTGTCTGTATCTCTCTCTGCCTCTGTCTGTCTGTCTGTCTGTGTGTCTGTGTGTCTGTGTGTCTGTGTGTCTGTGTGTCTGTCTCTCTCTCTCTCTCTCTCTCTCTCTCTCTCTCTCTCTCTCCTCCTCTCTCTCCTCTCTCTCTCTCTCTCTCTCTCTCTCTCTCTCTCTCTCTCTCTCTGGAGTTAACATCAGTGCTGACTCCACTCTCCCCAAAGTCATTCGGATGAGACTTTAAACCGAGGCCCTGTGAACGCACGCAGAACATCTTGCGCACACGTTAAATCCTGTTCCGCTTTTCGTAAGAGTAGGCCATCGTGTGCCGGTGGGAACAGATGACATTTACAAAACTACATACACACGGGGACTGGATGTAAAAAAGCACAAGAGTGCTTATCTCATTATCCTCGATATAAAAGAATCAAATCAAATCAAATCAAATCAAATCAACTCTCCTCTCTCTCTCTCTCTCTCTCTCTCTCTCTTCTCTCTCCTCTCTCCTCTCTCTCTCTCTCTCTCCTCTCCTCTCTCTCTCTCTCTCTCTCTCTCTCATTGGGAAGTTGCCAGATATCTTTTTGTTGTTGTTGTAAATTCATGTATTTGTGCAGTTAGATGTTGGTTAAAATCACTGCAAATGTGTCATCAGAGGTTGCCTAGACAGACCTATGAAATGCAATTAAATGCAACACTGCAGGTGTCTGTATCTCTCGGGCCTGGTTGACGCCGGGATATATTATGACAGTAAGCGCAGAGTACAGCCCTGTCAAGTAGTCTCAAAGCGGATGTACTTCCACAGCAGCGTCATTACATCATCCTCATCATCATTGATCATCATGCAATAATGATTCTGGATCAAAAAGGTAAAAAAAATGCTGGGTAGCAAGTGTAAAGGAATTGTTGTGTATTTCAGGTTTGAAATCGTTAGACTACAACAGGAAGTTGGTGATATTCAGGGATTACTTCATGTTTTCAAGCCAAGATTAATGGATATGTTGTTAATTCAGGCAGAAGTGATCTTGTGTCCTGAGAGAGAGAGAGAGAGAGAGAGAGAGAGAGAGAGAGAGAGAGAGAGAGAGAGAGAGAGAGAGAGAGAGAGAGAGAGAGAGAGAGAGAGAGAGAGAGAGAGAGAGAGAGAGCAGTAGGCACACAACATATAGTTCGTTTAAGACTTGTTTTTTGGAGAGAGGAAAAAATGGATCTTCATAGTCTCGATGTTTTGATTGTTTCAGAGTTTCCCTTCCACGGGCCAGAATGAATGTTCTTCCTTTAAGTAATAATCTTTTTTCTTCTTTTTTTTAAAACCATTTTTATTCAGTTTTATCATGTTGTACATTGTTGTATATCATGAAATGCGATTTTTCATATACATGTAAAAAAGCAAGCAAAATATTTACACAAAGCATAATGAAATATGATAAAGTATAAGAGAAAATAGAAAAATCAGAAGAAGAGAGAAAAACAAAAACAAACACACAAACAAACAAACAAACAAACAAAAACCCAAAACACACACACACACACACACACACACACACACACACACACACACACACACACACACACACACACACACACACACACACACACACAAGACTATCATATTAAGGAACAGCCGGGCACGAAGCGATGACGTCATCTTTAATTACCAAATAAGGAAATCAGGAGCCAACCCGGAAGTAGTCTTTTTTCGCGGCTTGACACTAACATTTAAGGTAACCTACATAACTCACAAAGTAAAGACACAATAGCTTGGGTTTACAACCTCTCAGGACAATTCTCTTTGCTTCTACTTGACCCCATAACTGGTTAAAAAACCAATAAATAATCATGTTTACTTTTAAAAACCTGGGTAGTCCGGATGAAACAGTTAGGGCCTATCTATCTCTTTATCTTCTTTTTCCTGTATGTTCAGACAGCAACTATAGATATCTTGTCATATTATTTTATGAGCGAAAATAAATAATAATTTGGTGCTTCGGCACCAAATACCACCTTTACAAATCCCTCGTGATATCTATCCTCCTATATGGCTGTGAATCATGGACTCTGACAGCAGAGTTAGAGAGGAGAATCCAAGCATTCGAGAACAAGTGCCACAGAAGACTTCTCAAAATATCATACAAAGAACACAAGACCAATAACTATGTGAAAGAAGAAATCAAAAAGCGTGTGGGCCCCCAAGAGCCTTTGCTCTCCACCATAAAGAGGAGAAAGCTGATGTGGTTTGGTCACACCACAAGACACAACACCCTAGCAAAAACCATCCTGCAAGGAACAGTCGAGGGCAAGAGAAGAAGAGGCCGCCAAAAGAAATCATGGGTTGACAACATCAAAGACTGGACCGCCCAACCCCTGCAACACCTCCTACTAGCCACACAGGATCGTGAAGCATGGAAAAAGATCTCTGTTGCGTCTTCTCTCATGTCCCCCCTACGTCCTTTGGGACATGGGACTGAGTGAGTGAGAGTGAGTGAGTGGTGGCACGATGGTTAAGACGTTCGTTCGCCTGCCAATATGTCAACCGCAAATTTTTGGGTTCGTGCCCAGCTCGCCCTTTCTTCCCAGTTTGACGGAAAAAATCGAACTGAATGTCAAAGTCATTCGGATGAGACTATAAACCAAGGCCGCGTGTGTGAACGCACGCTGAACATCTTGCGCACACGTTAAAAACCCGTTCAGCCTTTCGGAAGAGCAGGCCATCGTGTGCCGGTAGGAGCGGGTGACAATTTTTTTTTTTTAATCAGCATGCACACAGGTGTTGTGTTTAGACACCATCCCTGAGGGGGAAAAAAATAATGGGTAGGCGCTGCACTTGTGGCGACGCGCTCTCCCCGGGGAGAGCAGCCCGAATTTCACGCAGAGAAATCTGCAGTGACATAAAGTGGTAAAAAAAAAAAAGAATGCATTGCACTGTCTTTAAACCTCTAAGCAAGTCAGGCCAGGCGCATCCGAAGTATTCGGCATGGGATAGAATTGTTATTTTTTTAAGTTTACTACAAAAACAACAACAACCCAACAACAACAGGAGAATGAAGCAAGAAGGTAGAAAATAGACAAGAAGGAGGTGACAGGAAGAAAAGAAACAAGGCAGAAACAAAGAGAGGGATAGAAAAGAGGGACTGTTATAGTGTGAAAATTGTCTGCTTTTAAAGCTTGCAACTAGATCTAACAATAAAAACAAGACAATTTTTAACACAGCCACCGCTGTAGTCTAGTGGTTATGGCGTTGGACTCGCAATCTAAAGGTTGCGGGTTCCAGGTTCGATCCCAGCTTTCGGCTATGGCGTTGTGCCCTTGGAAAAGGCACTTTACGGCTATTTTTCTCACCTCACCCAGGTGTAGAAGGGGTACCAACCTTGTGTTGGGGTTAACCCTGCGATAGACTGGCGTCCTATCCAGGGGGGAGTCTATGACTCTCAGTTGCTTAACGCCACAGAAACCGGGATAAGCACCGGCCTGATGAGCCTTAGGCTCGGGACAGACTTTAACTTTTAACACGGGTTTGTTCTGACTGATCCTTTTGGGGGCTGCAGTTATTCATTTATTTATTTATTTATTCATTCATTCAGTCATTCGTTTATTTATTCATCTATTTATTTATTTATTTATTTATTTATTCACACTTATATATCGAAGATAATGGAATAAGCACTCGAGTGCCCTTTTTTTTTTTTACATCCAGTCCCCCGTGTGTAAGCAGTTTTGTCGATTTTGTCATCTGTTCCCACCGGCACACAATGGCCTGCTCTTCAAAAAAGTGGAACGTGTTTTAAAGTGTGTGCAAGATGTTCTGCGTGCGTTCGCACACCGGACCTCGGTTTATAATCTCATCCTGAGGACTTTTGGGGGAGAGTGGAGCCGGCACTGATGTTAACTCCAGAAGAAAAAAAAATCCTCTTGAACGAGATTCGAACCCGGGTCAGCAGATTACAAGCGCATCATTCTGACCAACAGCTATCCCGTCCCCTTATCTATGAAAGCAGACAATTTTCACAGGGGTGGGGGGGGTGTTTGTTTTCCATTTCAAGTCTGTTCACTCTATGTGATATTAGACTTAAACAAGCATTAAAAGTCGCTAAAACAAACCCAACAAATAAAACAAATAAATTCAAAAGAAAATCTATAACAGAACATTAATAGCAGACCGAGAAATAACTTGAGCAATAATTATCAACAATTTCTGGTCTAGGAGTGAGTAAACCCACAGATTCCCTTTTCAGATCTATCATACCAGACTTTTTGTATAATGATGTCAAGATAGGGCAATCAAAATGAATGTGTTCACAAGATAAAGAGTGAGAACAAGCACATACCACGTTTTGAGAATACTTGGTTTTCCAGGAGTTTAAACGCAGCTTAAATATTATATTTAAAACGAGTCTTGGGCAAGACCCCAAATCTGAATTTTCTCGTGGATAAAGTTTATGCATATAATTAACTAATAATTAATTAATTTCATGAAAATCAAGTTTTAATGTACATTCTGTCGTATTTCTCTTCGCACCCTGTTTAGCCAATTTATCCGCTGTTTCATTCCAAAACATACCACAATGTGAGGGAATCCAGCAAAATACTATTTCAATACCTCTAGACATAATGATATGTATCAAGTATCTTATATCAAACAATAAATCTTTCCTGATCTTTGAATTCCAGTCTTGTAAACTATACAAAACAGATTTGGAGTCAACACAGAAAACACAGGGATGTGTGTCATAATTGATACCTTGATTCTCATAAACAGTGTGAGAATACAGGACAGGGGAGGGGAGGGGAGGGGAGGGGGATCGACCGTCAGTCGACGATGCCTGCGTTTAAAATAAATCGTATGTTACATGATATGAATCCTTCCATAATGCGGCAAAGCGTGTTATGATGATCGTTATATTGCACTATTACTGCTTCGAAATGTTTCGATTGTATGCTCCTCTCTCTCCTCTCTCTCTCTCTCTCTCTCTCTCTCTCTCTCTCTCTCTCTCTCTCTCTCCGGTCGAAGAGATTTTTCTCCTAGAGTTAAACATCAGTGCTGACTCTACTCTCCCCAAAAGTCCTTCGGATGAGACTTTAAACCGAGGCCCCGTGTGCGAACGCACGCAGAACATCTTGCACACACGTTAAATCCTGTTCCGCTTTTCGTAAAGTAGGCCATCGTGTGCCGGTGGGAACAGATTACATTTACAAAACTGCATACGCACGGGGACTGGATGTAAAAAAGCACAAGAGTGCTTATCCCATTATCCTCGATATAAAAGAATAAATCAATCAATCAATCTCTCTCTCTCTCTCTCTCTCTCTCTCTCTCTCTCTCCTCTCCTCTCTCTCTCTCTCTCTCTCTCTCTCTCTCTCTCTCTCTCTCTCTCTCTCTCTCTCTCGTCCCCCATGTAAACTGGCCAAAAGCCTAACTGCAATTGACTATTCATGCATTCATTCATTCATTTATTCATTCATTCTTTGATGGCCTGTTGCAGAAGTCATTAAAAATGTGCATTTAGTTGTCACTGCTGGGGATTTTCTCTTTGAGGGGGGGCGGGGAGCTTTTTTGATGGGTTTTTTTTTTCCTTTTATATATTTCTTTTTCTGTGTGTCGCAAAACTTGAGCAGAAGACATGTGTTTCGACACGTAGACACTTACTGGTTCGAAAAGCTTTATCTTTCAAGGTAACAAAAAAAAAACCAAAAAAAACTTAGGATCCTATTTTTTCGAAATTTCCATTTTGTTTAGTCTGACACGTCAAGTTAAGTCTGTTGTTATTGTCAAGAAGACCCCCTAGTAGATTGGTTACCATTATGACCAAACCGACCTTCCAGTACAGAAATAAGTCTTATCACAACTCCAACACGGAGGTCTCCGCATTTTTCCCGATCCAGAAGATTGATTGACACGAGGGGCTATCGACTATCGTCTTGAATGTATTGATTGCATAGGCCTATCACTTTTATTAACAAGTCGCGGCAGATTTCTCTGCGTGAAATTGTGAAATTCGTAATGCTCTCCTCGGAGAGAGTGTGTCACCAAAAAAAACAGCGCCACCCAATTTTTATTTTCTTTTTCCTGTCTGCAACTTTGTTTTTTGTAATCAGAGTGGCTTTTTTTTCCCCCACAGAAATTTGCCAGGGACAACTCCCATGTTGCCGTGGGTTCTTTTACGTGCGCTAAATATGTGTAACACACGAGACCTCGGTTGATCGTCTCATCCGAAAGACTAGCACCCAGACTACCAATTATGGTCTTGTGGATGGGGGATAAGTTGTTTTTTTTAATATTTTATTCTTTCATATCGAGGATAATGGAATAAGCACTCTTGTACTTTTTTACATCCGGTCCCCGTGTGTATGCAAGTTTTGTAAATATCGTCTGTTCCCACCGGCACACGATGGCCTACTTTTACGAAAAGCGGAACAGGATTTAACGTGTGCAGCAAGATGTTCTGCGTGCATTCACACACGGGGCCTCGGTTTATAGTCCCAGCCGAAGGACTTTGGGGGGGAGAGTGGATCGAGTCAGCACTGATGTTAACTCCAGGAGAAAAATCCCCTCGAACGGGGAATCGAACCAGGGTCGCAATGTTCTGACTACTAGGCTATCCCCTCCCTCGAGTTTCTGGCCCAAGCAGGGGATCGAACCACCACACACTTGAAAACCCGGACTTTAGGGTTGCTAGGGGGGTGCGTAACCTGTAGGCCACCAATCCACTCGAACTGTTTATTTCTGTGTCACTTAGTCAGGGTTGGGGATGGGGGTGAGGGTGGGTGGGTGGGGGGGAAGCTGTTGTGTTAACTTTCTGGAGCTCTGTGCCTATGTGTGTGTGTGGTGGTGTGGAGAGAGAGAGAGAGAGAGAGAGAGAGAGAGAGAGAGAGAGAGAGAGAGAGAGAGAGAGAGAGAGAGAGAGAGAGAGAGAGAGACTTTTGAAAACTTTTTCGAAACTTTTTTTTTATTCAAAGAGGGTAATAGAATAAGCAACAATTGCTTTTTTACATCCAGCCCTCGGAAAAGATCCCCCCCCCCCCCCCAACATTAAAAAAAAATTAATAGTAAATAAATAAGAGAGAGTGACAGAGAGAATCAATACGAATACGAAAATTTATTCAGGAAGGCCATTGGCCCATTCTGAAGGGGCCTGTACAATATCAATATATCAAAAAGAAATGACAAACATTTTACAAAAGACAAAAGACAAAAAAATTCATGCAAACAGTATACTACAATCATTAACTTATGGCTATGTTCCGTCTTGTCAGTGCTTTGTGTATATATAATGACAGATTCCTTACTGTAGTCTCGTTGGAGCATGACAACAAAAGTCGTAACCTAAATGCACAAGGATTACGGTAATATTTTCCTGCAATGTATTCTTCCCGAAGGTCGTCATAAGCTGGACATAAAAATATGAAGTGAATTTCATCCTCACTATCAGCCTTACACAATGGACATAACAACTGATTAGTGTTAGTTGTTTTACTGAATCTTGCTGAATGTTTCAATATGGGTGAAACTCCAAATCTAAATTTTGTTAAAGCATTTCTTACCAATGTATTCATATTCATTTTCAAGTATGATTCCATTAAGTGATTGTGTTTTAGCAGAGCATATGACTGAAATCTTTCACTCGTTTGAATGTGGTTATTCCATTCTTGCCATCTGCAGTCTACAAGTGTCTGTCTGAAAACTTTAATGAATGCCGAAATTGATTCTACTCCTTGGTTATCCCAAACAAAAGAAAACCCATGTCTGGCTAGCATTGTCCTTACTTGTGTAGCCCACGTTACTTTTCCCCTTTGATCCAAAAACATCAACATTTTATATGCTTTACGTGGTATTCTGTGTTCATCCATACGTGTTAGTCTTAGCCAAAATCTAATACATCATACATAAGAGTTCAAGTATATGGGATATCTGTTTAACTCACCATACAATAGCTCATTTGGTGTCCTTATATCTACCCCCAGAAATTTTTTCAAACCATAAGTGTGTACTTTTTCTAACTCATATGTTGCTCCATGAAATGCCCATATTTCAGCCCCATACTGTAACATTGGTTGTATCTGTCCATCAAACAGCTTTAAAAATACGATGGGTGAACTGTTTTCTAATCTGCGTAATGTAAAAAGTATTTTCATTAGTGCTTTCTTAGCTCTCCCTGCCAAGTCATCACATGCTGTGAGGAAGCTAAGTTTTGTTGAAAAGTATATGCCCAGATACTTATAACTGTTTACAATCTTCATTTCTTTTTCACCATATACCCATTTCTCTCTTGAAGCTAAGTATCCTCCATTTCGAAAAACTATTACATTACTTTTGGTCATGTTAACCCTCAGTTTAAGATTACTAGCTGCCCTGTAAAGGTTATTCAACTGATTCTGTAGCCCTACTGCTGTTTCTGACAACAAAATAATATCATCTGCAAATAATAAAATAAAAAGTTCACAAGCATCATGCGAAAATGTAACACCATGTTTTCCATTTTGAATTATTTCTAGTGCTAGCTCATTAATGAATAAGGAAAACAAAACAGGACTGCATACGTCCCCTTGTTTGACCCCTTTGGTACAGTCAATGATATCTGTGAAATCAGATCCATTTCGTATTCTGGCTTTAACTTCATTATACATACTTCTTATACATTTGTATAGCTTACCGTTTATTTTGTTTTTAGCAAGTATTGGCCATAAGAGTTTTCGTGAAATAGAGTCGAATGCTTTTTCGAAATCTATAAATGCTACATATAACTTACGATTATTAACTTGCTGCTTCTGAACAAATGCCATAAGAGTAAAGATATGATCAATTGTAGAATAATTCTTTTTGAACCCTGCTTGATATTCCCCAGTACAGTTATTGTTTTTGGTCCACTCTTGTAGTCTTGAATTAATTATAGAACTATATAACTTACTACATACATTACTTAAAGTTATGCCTCTATAGTTATTTGGATTGTGTATGTCTCCTTTTTTATGGATGGTACAGATAATGGATTCAGTCCACTGCTCAGGATACTCACCGCTATCAAACAAAACATTGAATAGCTTTACAAGAAACATAACAGCACTATCACATGAATACTTGAGAAATTCGCCTATAATGCCATCTGGCCCCGCAGATTTTGAATTTTTAATTTTTCTTAATGCATGTGTGACCTCTTCTTTTGTTATAGGCTGGTTAAACCAGCACTCATTTGTTTCATCACAGTCAACTAACTGGGCATCTTGATCAAAATCAGACTCTGTGATATCTATATCTGTTTCATTTTCTAAAATATTTTTAAAGTGAATAAACCAATCTTCCGTTGTAATATTACAGCTCAACTTACCTTTACGCCTTGGAATTGTTTTACGAACAGCTTCCCAAAATCTACACTGATCACCTACTGAGGAGACAAGACTGTTCAATAATATGTTTTTGTGTTCTTTTTCTTTTCTTCTTAACATGTTTTTATATTCTCTTTTAGCTTTACAATAATCCACTCTGTCCGTATTACATAGTGTTCTACAAAATTTTGAAAGCAGTTTTCTGACTTGTTTTCTTGTAAATTTACATTCACTGTCGAACCAGTCTTTGGTTTTTCTATTATTATTTCTTTTGTTGTCATAGATTCTTTCCTTCATACATGTAGCTTGCTGTAGTATGCACATATTAAATAAAGACACAGCACTATTTATATCTACATCAATCACATCTGTTGCACGATTAAATGCTTCCTGACATTCTTGACTATTCACTGAATCCATAAACTCAAGCGCATGTTCTGATTTCCATGTGTATCTTTCGATAACTGATTTTTCCTTATTATTCTCAAAGTCATGAACATTAACACTTGATGTCTCGATGTATAACTCAACCGGTAAATGATCTGACTCTGATCTTTCAACTACATGCATAATGCTAGTTCCATGAAACATTGAAAAAGATTCTTCACAAACCAAAAAATAATCATTCACGCTACAACCACTCTCTGCAATGTACGTAAAATGACCATTTTTATCACCCTCACACACACCATTTAACATACATAAATCGAGTGATGTACACAAATTCAACAGTTTTTTACCATAGTTATTAAGTATTTTGTCTTGTGATTGTCGTTGTACTTCACTGTATGTTTTGTAGTTTGCTGTCAAATTGTTAAGACAATCATCCATCACTGGCATATGGTCACTTGTTCTGCTGTTTAAATCCCCACACACTAAGACATACACACCATTTTCATTGTTCAGCATATTAACAACAACAATTTCTTCCAACATGTCTAAGTCACTGTCTAAATTGCTTGATACATAATACGGGGAGTTCTCTGGAGGTACGTAACAGCATATGTAAAGAATATCCTTGTCCAAATCAAAGAGAGTTTTATCTATTAAAAAGCATAAAAAATTCCCATCAGGAGTAGTAATTTGTTTAACATAACTCGTGAATTCATTTTTGATAAGACAAAGAACACCCCCAGAAGATCTCCCCTGGTGCGATAGTTTATAGGATGGTTTGCAATAGGCTGTGTGATTTGGGAATGCTTGGAGGTAAAAGCATCAACAAAAGTCTCTACTAAACAAATAAAATGAAAGATGAAACATATAAAATGAAATCGTTATCATTTAGTTTAGACAAAAGGCCTGCAATGTTCCAATGCAGGAAGGAAATTTTTTTCTTTATATATTGACAATCCTGTTTTGAATAACCTGTGTCTACACTATCTACATGTTCAAATTCACTTTCTTTATGGTCCCCCAACATCTCTGCCCCATCATCCCCACTATTCTGTAAGTGCAATGAACTGTCAATTCTGTCACAGGCATGAAAAGTTGCATGGTTTGCACGAACTGTTTTTGCCGCTATGCTATCCGGTGACAGTTGTCTAGTTTCTCCCCCCTAGTGAAAAAATTGGACCTGGTAGAATGAAAACTAGTAGACTTTATATTTCCTTCTAATACACTGGGCCGGCCACATCCTTATTTTCCCATTACGAGCTTGTCGTTTGCGTCCAGAAAGTACTTTGAACCCTCAACAATGAGATGATCAAAAACCATAACGGCCTTTTCCCTTCATCCCTTGCAGCCTTAAGGTATGGACCCAGCTTTTTCCGTGTGTCCCTCACTCTCTTGCTGAAATCCTCCCCCACAAATATCTTTGACCCCTTTAGCTTACCTCTGGCTCTCAGAATCTCCTCTTTGTCCTTATAAAACGTAAGCCTGGCCATAATAGGGAGTTCTCTTTGGAGGACAAGCGGTGTACTCTGTCAAACTGGCATTGGCCAGTGAGTTCCAGTTTGTCCACAAGCATTTCCTTCACAATGTCCTCGCAGTCCTGCCTGGATTCGTTTTCTTCTCGAGGAATTCCATGGATGATGATGTTGTTCCGCTTGGAGCGGTTCTCCAGGTCTTCAGTCCTTCTCTCCAGCGTGTCCACTTTGTTCCTCAGCTCTTCATTCTCCCTCTTCAGGTCTTCATTCGCTCGTCCCAGGGAAGACATCTTCTCTTCCAGCGTTCCAATGTCGGAACTCATGGCTCTGCACACATCTTTCAGCTCTCTGATGTCTTCTTGCATCACTTTGAACTGTGCGCTTAGTGTCGCCAGGCTCTCCATGATGGTGTCCAGAGATGACGTTTGCTGTCCGCCTGGTTGCTGTGACGTGGCTTCTTCTGCATCCTTGCTGTTGATTTTTCCTGTAGAGGTCAGCCGGGTTTGCCTGTCCTTTGGTCCAGGGTTCTTTTCAATGTCCCCACACACCTGTGCAATAAATCCCCGTAGAATAAAAGAGTGAGGAGCACTCCTACCATGACACCGGTTAACCTTGTTCGCACCTGCATGGTCGGCAAAAACATGGCTTTCTTCTTTTTTGCTCTTTTGGCCATAAAGCCAATATAGACTGCGGTAAATCTGCCACATACCGCACGAAAGGTGAGGGAATCTTGCGGCATAGTGTTCCGGGTACTATCGTTCTCCTCTCTGTAAACGTTGGTAACTTATCGACTTGTTGGGACCTTGCAATATACCATAATAGTCAGAGCTCATTCAGCGTGCGTCTGAGTGACAGAGAGAGAGAGAGAGAGAGAGAGAGAGTTGTTGGACGAACGGCGGCACTTCCCTGATAGGCATTTATTTATGACAGGCCTATCTGTCACATTTACAATGCCCGGTTCATATCTGTGACATCAGATTACAAGCCCGTATGTTAAACACGGACTTCCTGGTTTAGCGCCATCTTGCATTTTGAAATGCATGTTCATTTTTCTACGCCCTCTTCCACCCCACCCCCCACCCCCCACCCCATTATCTATGGGGCGAAAGCATTACGCGATATTTTGTTTGTGAATTGTAACTCTCTCTCTCTCTCTCTCTCTCTCTCTCTTCTCTCTCTCTCTCTCTCTCTCTCTCTCTCTCTCTCTCTCTCTCTCTCTCTCTCTCTCTCTGTTTTTTGGTTAATGAAGTGAATTTTTTGTTTTTGTTTTTTAGGGGGGGGGGGGGGGGGGGGGTGGTGAGGTTCTTTTGGTTTTTTGTTTTGTTTTGTTACATAGATGCTTGATATATATATATATATTTTTTTTTTAATTTAAGCAAATTTATTGCATACTTAATGTACCATCTGAAAATATAATTTTGATTTGATTTAATTTGATTTTTTAAAAAA
>CM060349.1:10826767-10829267 GCA_030674155.1 Stramonita haemastoma
ACTAATGATGATGAGGATAATGTAATGATGCTAACATGGAAGTGCAAGGCAAGGCAAGGCAAGGCAAGGCAAATTCTTTTATTCGAGGATAATAGATAAGCACTCATGTGCTTTTTTTTACATCCAGTCCCCGCCCTTTTCAGGGATAGCATCAAGATAAAAAGATACTAAACAATAAAACTATACGCAGTACCAAACGACATACAAGAAATAAGGACACTATATATAATAAGGTAAGAAAAAATGCATTCATTCAGAAGACGAAAATCAGAAGTCACAATAAAAATTTATGATTTTGATTCTTTAAAAAACAAAAACAAAAAAAACACGCTAATAGATAAAGAGCAAATAAGAGAACATAATGAATAAACAATTGAAAACATCAATCTACCACCATCCGTCAAAGTTATACAAGTCATATAAATCATACATTTGGGTAAAAGGGTACACACACTCACAATACACTCACACACAGACACATACACCCACACAGACACACAGAAAACATTTACACACACCACACCCACACACACCCACACACATAACACACTCAGTGGTAGAATGTGCTTTGAGACTTCTTGCCAGGTAATACTTAACGCTTCCTGTGATAACATAAATCCTAGTGTCAACCTGGCCCGAGAGATACAAACACCTGCAGTGTTGGTCAAGTATTTTGAGCAACATTCAAATTTTCAACTGTTAAGTCGATGAAGCTCGACTGTGTGGTCCCAGTCTACCCAATGAGCAAATAGCAAACACAATGGGTAAGAGCCGGCCCGAGTACGAAAAAATCCTTATAGGATTTGAACCCATGACCTTCCAGCTTTAAACTATGGTACTAACCAGTGCGCCATGGCAGCTGGAAAAACCCCAGGCATTCCTTTCGGCACTATCAGAGCAATACCTTGGCAGGTCTAAAGGCAAAACAGTCAAACGTCATTCTAAATCTGGTTCTCATTTCAACACAACTAAGGATAGGAGGGAACTGGTTGTCGAGTCTTCATGGGTGTCCCCAAGGTCGCCAGACTAATTTATTTATTTATTTATTTATTTATTTATTTATTCTTTTATATCGAGGATTATGGAATAAGCATTCATATGCTAAGGGACAGATAGATAGATAGATAGATAGATAGATAGATAGATAGATAGATAGATAGATAGATAGATAGATAGATAGATAGATAGATAGATAGATAGATAGATAGATAGACAGATAGATAGACAGACAGACAGACAGACAGACAGACAGATAGATAGATAGGTAGGTAGGTAGTTAGATAGATAGATAGATAGATAGATAGATAGATAGATAGATAGATAGATAGATAGATAGATAGATAGATAGATAGATAGATTGACAGACAGACAGACAGACAGACAGACAGACAGACAGACAGATAGATAGATAGATAGATAGATAGATAGATAGATAGATAGATAGATAGATAGATAGATAGATAGATAGATAGATAGATAGATAGATAGATAGATAGATAGATAGATAAAGGATAGGAGAAACTCTGCCCAGATAATATGGCATGCGAAAATGTATCTTGCCTGCGGCAAAGGTGAAATTAAAACACCTCTCTGCAAATACCTGAAAACCACATTCTGTGTGTTCGTCTGTCCGTCCGTCCGTCCGTCCGTCCGTCCGTCTGTCTGTTGTCTGTCTGTCTGTCTGTCTGTCTGTCTGTCTGTCTGTGTCTCTCTCTCTCTCTCTCCTCTCTCTCTCTCTCTCTCTCTCTCTCTCTCTGTCTCTCTCTGTCTCTCTCTCTCTATCTCTCTCTCTCTCTCTCTCCTCTCTCTCTCTCTCTCTCTGTCTCTCTTCTCTCTCTCTCTCTCTCCTCTCTCTCTCTCTCTCTCTGTCTCTCTCTCTCTCTCTCTTCTCTCTGTCTCTCTCTCTCTCTCTCTCCTCTCTCTCTCTCTCTCTCTCTCTCTCTCTCTCTCCTCTCTCTCTCTCTCCTCTTCTCTCTCTCTCTCTCTCTCTCTCTCTCTCTCTCTCTGTTGTTTTGTTTGTTTTAAGGGGCTTTGTTTTTTGTTTTGATAGTCCCAAATCAGGGCAAGGGCCGGATGAAGAAAAAGGATGTGAATGGTTATCTGTCACTCTTGAAAAATAAAGATTATTCATTCTGTCTCTGTCTCTGTCTCTGTCTCTGTCTCTGTCTCTGTCTCTGTCTCTGTCTCTCTCTCTCTCTCTCTCTCTCTCTTCTTTGTCTCTCTCTGTCTCTCTCTGTCTCTCTCTGTCTCTCTCTGTCTCTCCGTCTCTCCGTGTCTCTGTCTCTGTCTCTGTCTCTGTCTCTGTCTCTCTCTCTCTCTCTCTCTCTCTCTCTCTCTCTCTCTCTCTCTCTCTCTCTCTCTCTCTCTCTCTCGCTATTCCCTAATCAGGGGCAAGGGCCGGATGAAAAAAAAAGTATGTAAATACTTACTCTGTCACCCTTGAAAAAAGAAAGATTATTCACTCATTCTCTCTTTAACAGGAAGCCACGTAGGTCTGTCT
>CM060349.1:10834267-10854267 GCA_030674155.1 Stramonita haemastoma
ACCAAAAAAAACACACAAAAAACCACCTCAGTCAATAAAGTATTTGAAATTGATATTGTAGAAGAACAAAAGATATTACAAATAGTTCAATCAAACAAATTTTAAAACAATTTTAAATATGCCACCTGGTTATGCAGATGGATGAATCCAAATGAACTACCAAAGTGGTCATCCAGTCACCTTTTGCCACCTGGTTATGCTGATAGATGAATCCAAATGAACTACCTAAATAGTAAGACTAAGTTATAAGGCACTCTGTGAAGGTTGGAGATAAGTCAATATGCTTAAAGATTATTTAAAATTATGCATTACTATGCTTCCATGTAGGCTACAGTTGATGTCTCGGTTTTGATAAGAATGTTGAACATAAGAATGGCAATGGATTAACTTAAGGGGCATTGACTAAGATGTTTATCTCTTTTTTTTTTTCTTTTTTTTTTTTTTTTTGGGGGGGGGGGGGGGGGGGGGTTGAGGGGTAGGGTTAGAGTCTGTTGGAATTAAAGTGGATATGAATATTTCGTTTGAAGACCTCTCTACTTTGGGAGCACTTCAAGTTCAATGGTAGCATGTTCCAGAGCATACTACCAGAGTAGGAGAGGCTTGATTTGAATAGATCAATTCTTGGTATGGGTCGCTGAAGTTTTGTTGAATCTCGAGAATTCAAGTGAAATGTTGATTTCAATGTTGTAGGAGCTTGCCCATAGAGGATTTTATTTATAAACATAGCTTTATTTATAGCAAGCATTTCTCGTAATGGAAAGACTCCTAATTTTGTGTAGTCAGATTCAACTAAACTTGAGGACTTTAAGAGTACTGCCTTGAGGGCTCGTTTATAGTTACTAATAAGAGGTTTTAACGTATTTGCACTGGCAGTGTCAAAGAGTGTAGAGCAATAATTAATTGAAGACAAAATATAAGCCTGTAAAAATAGTTTTCTAGCATGTAAGTTTAAGAAGTGTTTTATTCTACAAAGCTGATAGACTTGTGTGGACACAGTGTTGCTCAATTTGGTTACATGTGCTGTCCATGAGAGGTTATTGTCTATTAAAGAGAGAGAGAGAGAGAGAGAGAGAGAGGAGAGAGAGAGAGGAGAGAGAGAGAGAGAGAGAGAGAGAGGAGAGAGAGAGAGAGAGAGAGAGAGGAGAGAGAGAGAGAGAGAGAGAGAGAGAGAGAGTCATGCGAACAAAAGAGACAACAACAAGTACATAAACTTTCCCAATATTTCCAATATTCGGCTTACACCTTCCTCAGGGGATGGTTTATTGACCAATGACCAGTATATATATATATATATATTGCAGGAGAGACAGCAGACTGGCAGAGAGAAAGCTAGACTGGTAGTCTGGGTCTTCCAAAGTGGACACCAGACACCGTAGAGTCCATCACTTAAACTGCCTCCTCCAGACTTCTCTCTCTCCTCCTTGATGCAGTCTTCTCCCAGTTAATTAATTAACCAGACAGTGTTCCAGGAGGACCATCATTAGCAAACGAAGATGGAGATGGATTGGGCATAATACTCCGGAGAGACACACACAATATATTGCAAAGAACAGCACTGCACTGGACCCCAGACGGCAAGAGAAAGAGAGGAAGACCAAGAACAACATGGAGGAGGAGGACAGTGGAATGTGAGATGGAAGCCATGCAGCACTCTTGGGAGTTCATTGACCAGTCTGGCCCAGGATAGGCAGGGGTGGAAAGTCTTTGTTGCTGCCCTACATACCACTGGGTGTAAAGGATGATGATGATGATGATGATGATGATGATGATGATGATGATGATGATGATGATGATGATGATGATGATGATGATGATGATGTTCCAGGAGGGAGATTGTTTTGTCTCTGCTGGGTCCAAGACCTCTTCTTTATCAAAAGGGGGACGGAATAGCCGAGTGGTCAGAACATTGCGCTGGCAATTTGATGACCCAGGGTTCGATTCCCGTTCGAGGGGATTTTCTCCTCCCCTGGAGTTAACATCAGTGCTGACTCCACTCTCCCCTAAAAAGTCTTTTGGATGAGACTATAAACCGAGGCCCCTGTGTGTGAATACACGCAGAACATCTTGCACGCGCACACGTTAAACCCTGTTCCGCTTTTCGTAAGAGTAGGCCATCGTGTGCCGGTGGGAACAGATGACAAGATTTACAAAACTGCGTACACACGGGGGGACTGGATGTAAAAATTAAAAAAAAAGCGCATGAGTGCTTATTCCATTATACTCGATGTAAAAGAATAAATGAATAAATAAATAAATAAATAAATAAGATGTATAAAAAAAAAAAAAAAGCACACGAGTGCTTATTCCATTATCCTCGATATAAAAGAATGTAAAAGAATTTTTAAAAATAACAAAGAGAATAAAAATAAATAAGTCTTCCTGTTTGAGGGAGAATGGCAACTCTGGAATGGCCTCATTTATTATTTATTTAAATTATTTATCCATTCTTTTATTTCGAGGATAATGGAAT
Source organism: Stramonita haemastoma (assembly GCA_030674155.1). Classification (NCBI taxonomy): domain Eukaryota; kingdom Metazoa; phylum Mollusca; class Gastropoda; order Neogastropoda; family Muricidae; genus Stramonita; species Stramonita haemastoma. Next base: position 10,836,738 of record CM060349.1, read on the forward strand.
ATGCAGTCATGTGCTTTTTTTCCCATCTGAGTCCCTCCTTGTGTGTATGCAGTTTTTGTCCATTTTGTCATCCGTTCCCACTGGCACACAATGGCCTACTCTTCCGAAAAGCGGAGCAGGATTTAACGTGTGCGCAAGATGTTCTAAGCACGTTTGCACACGGGACCTCGGTTTATAGTCTATATAGTTTATAGGGAGACGGAATAGCCTAGTGGTCAGATCATTTCGCTGGCAAATTGACGACCCGGGTTCGATTCCTGTTCGAGGGGATTTTTCCTCTGGGGTTAACATCAGTGCTGACTCCACTCTCTCCAAAAGTCCTTCAGATGAGACTATAAACCGAGGCCCCGTGTGCGAACACACGCAGGACATCTCGTGCACATGAAGAGTAGGCCATCGTGTGCCAGTGGGAACAGACAACAAGATTTACAAACTGCATACGCTCGCTTTCCCCAAGTCAAGTTAAGCAGCTTTGAGCTTGGTTACCAGTTGGATGGGTGACCGTTTGCGCGCCTTGGCTTCAGTACAGTCCCCCCCCCCCACCCCACCCCCAGCTGTCAATGGGTACCTGCCCTCTTTAGGGTCGGAGAAGGTGAAGCAGCGAAGGAGAGGAGATGGGCGCCGTCCTCAACATGCTTGGCCCCTAGAGAAGCTGAGGTCTCTGATGCCTCCTCGCTCCCCTACGACTGCCTAGTTTATGGGACGCCTTTACCTTACCTTTTTATACACACAGGGACTGGATGTAAAAAAAAAAAAAAAAAAAAAAAAAAAAAAGCAGTGAGTGCTTATTCCATTATCCTCGATATAAAAGAATAAATAAACAGATCAGTAAATAAATAGTCTCATCCGAAGGCCTCATGGGCCGCGAGTGTCTGTCTTACTGTTGAAAGGGAGCTCACCTGGCTTCAGGATTTTGACTCCTGAAAACCAGGGCTCCAGGGAAACCAGGCAGAGAGTAAGAGTAGGCCATCGTGTGCCGGTGGGAACAGATGACATTTACAAAACTGCATACACACGGGGACTGGATGAAAAAAAAGCACACGAGTGCTTATTCCATTATCCTCGGTAGAAAAGAATAAATAAATAAATAAATAAATAAATAAATAAATAAATAAATAAATAAATAAATAAATAGTCTCTTCCGAAGGCCAGATGGGCCGTGAGTGTATGTCTGTCTTGCTGTTGAAATGGAGCTCGTCTGGCTTCAGGGTTTTGTCTCCTGAAAACCAGGGCTCCAGGGAAACCAGGCAGAGAACATGGAAGGAGGTGGATCTGTGGTCTAGAGGTAACGCGCCTGCCTACAAAGCGAAAAGTCCGGGTCGGAGCGTGCGGTGGTTCGAATCCCGTTTGGGCCCAAAACTTTTCCTCCATCGGTTAGACCCTGAGTGGTGGTGTGTGTGGTAGTCTTTCGGAGGAGACGATAAATTGAGGTCTTGAGTATTACACATAATTATTTTGCACATGTAAAAGAATCCACGGCAATAAGGGGGTTGGTTGTCCCTGGCGAAAATTCTGTAGAAAAAAGCCCCTGTTACAGGGAAACAAAATACAAATGCAGACAGTGAAAAGAAAACACACAAAAAATGGGTAGGCGCTCCACTTGTGGCGACGTGCTCTCCCCAGGGAAGGAGAGCAGCCCGAATTTCACATAGAGAAATCTGCTGTGACATAAAGTGGTATAAAATCAAATGAAAATAAAATAAAATAATAATGTCCTGTGCCTCTCTGTGCCCCTCATGTCACCTTGTTTTGGGCTGGTAGTCTTCTCACAGTCAGCCAGATACTTTCAGATACTCAAGGTCTTTAGCCTAGTGGACGGAGGAAAAGTTTAAGCTGAAACAGGGGTGTTCTCATTTTGTAGAAAGATAATCTTGCTTCTACAGCCCTTAGCCATAGATCATCTCTTTCGTAAATGCATCAGTTGTTTTGTTTGTTCGTCGTGTTCGACGATTACCTCCAAAACAGCAGAGGAGGCAGCTGCCGTTTCGGAAACTGGGCAGAAATTTGATTATAGTGGAGATGCCTTGCCCACAGCACATCCTCACTCTCTCGGCCTAGAGGGCATAAGGACAGTCAGCGTTGGAGATGTTCTCCAAAGGCCAACTAGCCCCCTGGGCTGCAGCACATAAGGACTGTGCAAATCAAGCCTCCTAGTCAGAGTCATAGTCGATCACTAAAGACTAAGCTGTAAAGTGGAATTCCATGAGTTGGAAAGAAAGCCACTGATCATACAGCCTCTCACTTTGTCGTTGCCCTCAGCGTCAATGGTTTAATCAAGAACTGGGATAAAGCCACTGGTCATACAGCCTCTCACTTTGTCGTTGCCCCAAGTGTCAATGGTTTAATCAAGAACTGTGATAAAGCCCAGGCTTCGAAGGCCATGCAATACATTATATACTGCTGGGGAATTGGCTCCATCAGAATGGTGGCTGTTCTCTTCTGAAATACCCTTTCCCCCCTTATAATACAACCATTCTGGATGCATGGCAGTGTGTCCGCGCGCGCGTGCGTACGTTATTCTTTTATTTCGAGGATAATGGAAGAAGCACTTCTGTGCTTTTTTTCACATCTAGTTCCTGTGTGTATGCAGTTTTGTAAAAATTTTGTCAGACGCACACAATGGCATTCTCCAAAAAGCTTGATCAGGTTTTAATATGTGCAACATGTTCTTGTGTTTGCACAGCCATCAGGGGACCTTGACTAATGAGTGTGTTTATATGTGTGTGAGTCAATGAGAGAGTGGGAGAAAATGTGTGTGTGTGTGTGTGTGTGTGTGTGTGAGAGAGAGAGAGAGAGAGAGAGAGAGAGAGAGAGAGAGAGAGAGAGAGAGAGAGAGAGAGAGAGAGAGAGAGAGAGATTTGTTTTATTTTTTATATCGAGGATAATGGAATAAGCACTCTTGTGATTTTTTTTTTTTTACATCCAGTCCTCGTGTGTCTGCAATTTTGTAAATGAGAGAGAGAGAGAGAGAGAGGAGAGAGAGAGAGAGAGAGAGAGAGAGAGAGAGAGAGAGAGAGAGAGAGAGAGAGAGGAGAGAGAGAGAGAGTTGCACTCTGACCACAGGCATGGCACCCCCCCCCTACTACTCTCCCCCTTCCCTCAATCCCCCTTCACCCCTCTCTCTGCCTTACAGCTGCTGTCCCTTCCCTTTCATGAAACCCCACATTGTTTGGTTCTTTGCAAATGGGCCCCCTTCTTTCAACAGACAAAGTTCACTATCTACCCAGTGACCCCTGGTGATATAAGGGAAGTAAATCATGGATGAGTTACATCCCTTAACTGGCCTTACTGGTTTCGCTTTTTTCTCATTTCTTTTCACAGATATCCACGAATTCTTGATGTAGTATGCCTGTTTATGCAAAAGGAAACAAACTTATGCCTTGATATTTCAGAACAAAGTAGAAGAATGGTGGATCGGTGGTCTAGGCAGTAACACGTCTGCCTAGAAAGCAAACAGTTTGGGTCAGAGTGTGCAGTGGTTCGAATCCCGTTTGGGCCCAAAACTTTCCCCCCATCCATTAAACCATGAGTGGTGGTCTGGGTGCTGATCTTTTGGATGAGACGATAAACCAAGGTCCTGTGTGTTACACACAATAATTACTTAGCGCAAATAAAAGAACCACAGCAACAAGAGGGTTGTCCCTGGCAAAATTCTGTAGAAAAAATCCCCTCTGATAGGGAAACATATACAGTTACAGACAGGAAAAAGACCAAAAAAAAATAATGGGAAGGCGCTGCACTTGTGGCGATGTGTTCTCCCTGGGGAGAGCAGCCAGAATTTCATGTAGAGAAATCTGCTGTGAAATTAAGTTAAAAAAAAATTTTTTTAAGTGTTACAATCAATCAAAACCACAAAATTAAGAACTTGACCTCCACCTGCCTAAAATGGCTCCTAGCAAAAACGTAGGTCATGTGCAAAGGGACTCACTTCATGATAGAGCGTCACAACTATGCTTTGTGTTGTGCGATATAATATATTTGTACACACACACACAAGCACTAAGTCTCTGCACACTCGCACATTTTTTCACCACACACACACACACCATACACACACACACAGGTAAAAAAAAAAAATCAAAGTGCAATAACCCAAACGGAAATGTTATCCACATGTTACTTTATTGGTAATTTAAAAGTGCACATGACATCTGAAAAACCGAAAAGACCCCCCCCCCCCTTCCCCATCCCTCCAGTGAGCTAGCTAAAAAGTCTACAGGCAAGTGCAGGACTGCAGCTTGGATGGATCTGGAGAGGGAAACACAGGTGTGCCCGGTCGGTCTCTCTCCATAGCCCTTGTCAAGCTTCCATGCTGATGTCCCCACTTGGTTTTACCTGCACACACACACACATATGATGAAAAAAAGCAATTTATTGCTTACTCAATGTACCATCTGGAAATAAAAATTTTGACTTGATTCTGACATTGACACACACGCGCACACACACACTATCAAATCTGATGTAAAGAATTGAAGAATCTGAAGAATAAGTTGAAACATATTCCACTCAATCATCACTGTCAGTTACAACGCTATAAGTTGAAACACATTCCAACCCATCACAGTAAGTTACAATGCCATAACTTGAGAAACATATTCCACCCCTATCAGTATCACTGTCAGTTACATTCCGACGAATCCGTAAGTTAAAACATATTCCACCCGTTTCACTAAGTTACATGCCATAAGTTAATTTTACATATTCCACCCCTATCACTGTCAGATACACATTCCACCCACATCACTGTGAATTACAATGCCACAAGTCAAAACATATTCCATCCATATCAATGTGAGTTACAACATTAAAATTTAACATATTCCACCCCTATCACTGTCAGTTACATCACCATAAGTTGAAACATATTCCACCCCGATCACTGTCAGTTACATCACCATAAGTTGAAACATATTCAACCCCTATCACTGTCAGTTACATCACCATAAGTTGAAACATATTCAACCCCTATCACTGTCAGATACAACGCTATAAGTTGAAACATATTCAACCCCTATCACTGTCAGATACAACGCTATAAGTTGAAACATATTCCACCCCTATCACTGTCAGATACAACGCTATAAGTTGAAACATATTCCACCCCTATCACTGTCAGTTACATCACCATAAGTTGAAACATATTCCACCCTATCACTGTCAGTTACATCACCATAAGTTGAAACATATTCCACCCCTATCACTGTCAGTTACATCACCATAAGTTGAAACATATTCCACCCCTATCACTGTCAGTTACATCACCATAAGTTGAAACATATTCCACCCCTATCACTGTCAGTTACATCACCATAAGTTGAAACATATTCCACCCCTATCACTGTCAGTTACATCACCATAAGTTGAAACATATTCAACCCTATCACTGTCAGTTACATCACCATAAGTTGAAACATATTCAACCCCTATCACTGTCAGTTACATCACCATAAGTTGAAACATATTCCACCCCGATCACTGTCAGTTACATCACCATAAGTTGAAACATATTCAACCCCTATCACTGTCAGTTACATCACCATAAGTTGAAACATATTCAACCCCTATCACTGTCAGATACAACGCTATAAGTTGAAACATATTCAACCCCTATCACTGTCAGATACAACGCTATAAGTTGAAACATATTCCACCCCTATCACTGTCAGATACAACGCTATAAGTTGAAACATATTCCACCCCGATCACTGTCAGTTACAACGCTATAAGTTGAAACATATTCCACCCCGATCACTGTCAGTTACAATTAACATGCCATAAGTTAAAACATATTCCATCTTATCAAAATAAGATACAATTAATCAAAAAGCCATAAATCCAAACATGAATGATCCCACCCCTATCACAGTGCTCGTCAGTAAGATACAGTTTTAAAATGCAACAAGTCAAAACATATTCCCTCCTATCATAATGTAGGGTATTGTAACTAAAACTAAAAAGAAATGTTATATTTTCTTTTTTAATTTAAAAGCTCTAAGATGCAACATTTTTGTGAGCTTACACTGATAAAAACTAAAAAAGATCTTTTATTTCACTTTGTCAACTTTAAAAATTGGATACAGCATTAACTAAAGCTTAGGTTGTTAAAATGTTTACTTCTGTACAACATGGCCTCTCTGATGGGACTGTGTACCTTGCTGTTCAGCTAGTTTGTTTTCACATTAAACTGAATAAGGCATTTTTTTGTTGTTGTTTTTTGTTTTTTAAATGCAAAACTGAAATACTGATACACTTCTTTGGCAAAAAAAAAATTCAGCAAAGCTGGGTAAAGAATAAGAAAGAGTATGTGTAAGGACTTATACAATAGTGCTGATTTTAAAATACAAGGAATTGTAGGCAAATCCAAGGACTCGCAATGCCTTGTATGTATACATGTTCAGCTCAGATTCCTATGGCTTCAAGGCCTGTGTCAGGTGTGTAACTGTAAGCCATGATGCAACCAAAAAAAAAAAAAAGTTTTATTTAAAAATTTTTTAAAGGAATAAAACTTTTTTTCTTTTTGCAAGGAGAGGAACTGGCAACATTGCATAACTAACTAAATACAGGAAATATTTTTCTCTTGATCAGTAAAAGTGTTGGGTTTTTTTTCCACTCACTGAAATGCTCAACATAACCATAGAATTGAATAAATTTATGTATACATACAAGATTATTGCCCTTTGCAAAGCATGCATTAACCCCCCCCACCCCCCCCCACCCCACCCCAATTGAATAAATTTATAAACAAAACAAAGCAAATCAAGAACAGCGAAATCCTCCCCCCTCCCCCCAAAAAAGTAAGCCAAAAACAAAGCACCCAAACAAACAACCAGAAAACAAAAATTCCAAGAGAAAATGCATCATCACAAAAAATTTTTAAAAACGAAAAGCTTTTTTGTTTTTGCTTTCTTCCTTTTTTAAATATTTTTAAATAGCAGTTTTAACATATGCATAAAAAGCAGCAACAAAAACAAAAATAAAGCCATCAAATCAACTGAACATGTGTTATTTTTCAACTGGTACTTAGCTTAGAGATTTAGAGAAGCTGTAACATTTCCTTGCAGTTATAAAGCTGTCTGACAAAGCAAAACAAATTTAAAAAAGAGACCACAAAAAGCCACACAAGTTCTCTCTCTCTCTCTCTCTCTCTCTCTCTCTCTCTCTCTCTCTCTCTCTCTCTCTCTCTCTTCTCCACAACTGTATAAATCAAATTATTTCAAGTTGAAGAATAACTCATAATACTGCAAATAATTGGTCAAACATGATGATAAAAAATATTCATATTTTCTTTGTGGGTTTTTGTTGTTGTTGTTTTTAATAATCAGACAAAAATATACCAAAAAAATTATTCAAACACAATGCTGACAATAATTAAAAAAATATTTTTTATTTTACAGAAGATGTTAAAAAAAAAAAAGTGTAAAACTATACTCAACTAGACACACACACACACTTGTGGTAATACAGAGAGCAACCCCCCCCCCCTCCCCCCTCCCCGAAATAAGCAATGGACATTCTGTTTCTGTTTACTTCAAGAGTTTAAACATGACAACTCTTCATTATAGTTTATAGTAAATACTTTACTTTGATTCTCTACTAATGTCATATGACTCTGAAGTTCCTTGTGAATTTGTAGTCTTAAGTCTCTATACTAATAATTTCAAGAAAAAAAAAAGTTCATAACTGCTGTCTTTCAAATAAAACCCAGACAGACAGAAACCTAAGCTGATGTCAATAAGAATCATCATACACTGCTCAAGGCATGCTATAAAAATAAGACCGAGGCAGGCTATCAAAATAAGACAATAAAGACAGTACTTAGCACAACTCTTTTCTATTCTAAAATCTGTTGAATCTAAACTCTGGATTTGCTACCTTCTTGTGGGACACTATAGTTTTGATGAACTGGTTCAATGAATCAAATCCTTGAATCTTTGTATCTGTTCTTAGTTTGGAAAGCCGAGAACTCCGAGAAGTATGCTATATTGAAATTACATCTTCTTCTTCTCTCGTTCGTTTTACACCATCAGACGTGTCTGAGAAAAGTATTGGTATGTCCTTTCCAGCTCCTCTCGTGGGCCGCACAGCTTGGTCTGTAGGGTTGTCTCTGTCGGCCACACTTTCTTCCTAAGGTCGCTGAATAGCGTGCACCTCTGAAGGATGTGCTTGCCTGTCTGGTTTTCTTTACCACAGGCACACAGGGGAGAAGGAGCGAGTTTCAGCTTTGTGGACATGTGGTGATTTAGTCTGTTGTGCCCAGTGTGGAGTTGTAGAATTATTGAAATTACATAACTCTTGTTCTATTTATTTAAAATCATCTTTTTTTTTCTATTTTATTCTTTTATATCAAGGATAATAAAATAAGCAATCATATGCTTTTTTACATCCAGTCCCCGTGTGTATGCAGTTTTGTAAATGTCATCTGTTCCCGCATAGAACTTTTACTTTTCTAAGAGGCTGCAGCCTGGTATTGGTAACTTACCCCTTGTTCAGAGTGCTGACTACTGTGATCACTTTTTCAAAATCTGGTGGCGAACCAGCAGGAAGGGGGCAGAAAACCCGCTGGAGAAGAAGAGAGCGAAAAAGACGGTCAGCTTGTACCGGTTGTTGATGTCAAAGGGCAGATTCTGCAACATACAATTCAGGAAAATTTATCATCCACACAAGCTTTTATTACTATTATTAGTATTAATAGTAATACTATACTAAAGGTTCCAATCTGCAACAAGTATATTTAAATTAATTACATTACATACATGCATGCCTCTGTGCATGTCTAGAACTAGTATTAGTAGTAACTTTACAAGTTCTCAGGATCAGCTGATCAAAAGCCTATCAAACTTGCAGTGTCAGTATTTTGTTGTAAGTTTATAGTTACTCCCACTACAGCATGAAAAGTAATGTCATAAATGCATTAATTCCAAGCCCTGCCAGGTCTATATCGTATTTCTGTGTTGCTTAAAATAAATATTACAATGCATATTACCAGTACAATTGCTTTTGTAAACTTGCATTTTAGTAAAATATTTATAATCATAGGATACTTTTACTTCCAGTTTTACTTGTAGTATTACAGTATGTTGCTGCTGCTGCTGCTCCTCCTCCTACTACTAACTAGTACTAGTGCCATTGATAACAAAGCAGATTTCTTGCCCTAAAATCATATATGACCTTGAGACAGGCCCTAAGTTATCACTAATGCTTGTTAGTTTTCAATAAATCATACATGAGTGTACACACACCATGTAGGGCCTTACTGTTACAGTACACATTTCTTCAATGTTCTTGTCCCTACCCAAATGTATTTTAAATTCACTTATTCACTGTAATTGTAAAAAAGGCATATTCAGATCTCTCCAAATTCAATGGATCTCTTATTCTCTGGCAGTAGCTCTAGTGCTACTGCTCCTGTTCTATTTCTGCAATGGATTCACTATTATATTCAGTACCTCCAGTGACAAGCCTGTCACATTTTCTATTTAATTTACTAGCACCTGTCAGTGTTAGGCAAAGAAAAATAACCTTTTACACGATTATCACCAGTTGGATCAGACATTTTAAATGCTTTGTCAGCCATATGTGGAAGTTCTAGGGCTCACAAAACGTCAAAAGCATCCATAGTTACCAGAAACATTTTCCACAGCAGCTGTGTGAAATGATCTTGAAGCCAATTTAGCTAGAAAATAGGCTATGTCCAATATGAATATCTGCAAGACTAGGCCTACTGCTTTTAATTTTTATGAACATGTTCATTCATGGCTCAAGCAGGTAGCCTAGTAAAATAGTTCCTGTTTGAAGCACATAACAATCGGATTCCCATTCATTCAAATGTCGACTGCTAGACACTTTGCACTTTGCCAATGTTACATAAGTCAAACACTCCCTTCTTCTGTGTTTTGACAGAGCAAATCAACAAAACCACCTCGAATTGGTGTAGCAATATCATTTGTTTTATTTTAGCTATAGACGTTTACTTAAATTGTCCCATCGTACTGAAATACTTTCAGAATTGAGAAGTTCGATCCGTTCTTCATTCTGATACGGTCATGACCTTCGTTTCATAGCAGACCATCGGTGGGGTTTCCTCTACCGGCTATTCTATTGAATTTTCACACATGACGGATAAATAATGACAATGGAAGATTTACTTAATACATACCGCTCCTGGAATACCATACTGCTGCCATCCTTGACTTCTGGCGACAGCAGAAGTGCTGAATTTTCTTGCGACGGAGCGAGTGACCTGACCGAACACCATTTTGGATAGAGCGTGCACGACTGCAGTTGATCGAAGACACGTGATCTGAAGCCCTGACAGGGAGACTACTCTTAGGCTAGGCCTAACTTTCAAGTTGATAGGGTCGTGAAAAAATGTATAAAAGTACACTGTGCATTTTTGTCACTCTGTAAGGATAAACCCGAATGGGAACGATAGGACGATATCATTATTACCATTTTTATCATTATTAGTAGTAGTTTTCCTACTGTTAGTTTTAACATTATAGGCGTCTAAGAGGTAACGCACCTATCTAGAAAGCGAAAGTTGTTGGTTCGGTCCTTGCACTTTCCCTGCTTAACATACTGGGGGTCACCTGAATTATGCATTCTGACCCCACTCCTCCTACATTTAAAAGGAAATTATACATGTTTTGTGTGTGTGTGTGTGTGTGTGTGTGTGTTTAAAAAGAATTATTTTTTGTTCTGTTTAATTTGCATGGCTTGTTTACTTCTTTATTTTTTTTTGGGGGGGGGGGAAACTCATATATATATATATATATATATATATATATATATATATATATATATATATATATGTGTGTGTGTGTGTGTGTGTGTGTGTGTGTGTGTGTGTGTGTGTGTGTGTTTGTTATTCTTTTATTTCGAGAATAATGGAATAAGCACTCATGTGTTTTTTACATCAAGTCCCTGTATGTATGCAGTATTGTAAATTTTGTCATCCATTCCAACAGCCACACAATGGCCTATTCTTCCAAAAAGTGGTAAAGGTTTAAACATGTGCAGAGGATGTTCTGCGTGCGTTCGCACAAGGGACCTCGGTTTCAAGTCTCATCCGAAGATTTTCCTTGGGGGGAGTGGAGTCAGCACTGATATTAACTCTAGAGGAAAAATCTTCTTGAACGAGATTCAAACCCGGGTCAACAGATCACGAGCGCATCACTTTGACCACCAGGCTATCCCATTTTCTAGATGGGTGGCTTAATGAAAAAAAAGCTATTGCACAACTTATTTAATTAATGTACCATCTGAAAATAAAAGTTTGACTTTGGGAATCACTGTAAACCTTACAGTGTACACTGGATGAGAGCATTCCCTGTATGACTCTATCTTTCAAGTTCCTTGCCTCATAGGTAGTGAACTCCCAACATCAGAGAATTTTTTTTTTCCTTTTTGATTTATTTATTCTTTTATATTCTTTTATATCGAGGACAATGGAATAAGCACTCTTGTGCTTTTTTAAGGCCAGTCCCTGTGTGTATGCAGTTTTGTAAATGGCATATGTTCCCACTGGCACATGATGGCCTACTCTTCTGAAAAGCGGAACAGGATTTAACGTGTGCGCAAGATGTTCTGGGTGCGTTCGCACATGGGGCCTCGGTTTATAGTCTCATCCGAAATAAAGACTTTTGGGGAGAGTGGAGTCAGCACTGATATTAACTCCAGGAGAAAAATCTCCTCGACCGGACTAGAACCTGGGTCATCAAATTTCCAGCGCAATGTTCTGACCACTAGGCTATCCATGAAGGAAAGTATTGGTTGTTACGTTAGGATCCTAATGTAGCTGCATGTCTTCTCTGAGGATGGTGTCCAAACACAACACCTGTGAGCATGCATTTGAAAAAAACGTCTTTAGTTCCTACTGCGAAGCAATGGCCTACTCTTCTGAAACACAGAACAGGTTTTTGACCTGTCCAAGATGTTCTGCATGCATTCACACATGGAGCCTCAGTTTCTCCTTATTGTCTCATCTAAAGGACTTTTGGGGGAGTGGAGTCAGTGCTAATGATAACTCCAGGGTAGGTAAAAGGTAACGGTAAAGGTGTCCCATAACCTGCGTGGTCGTAGGGGAGCAAGGCATCAGAGACCTCAACTTCTCTAGGGGCCAGCATATTGAGGGCAGTAGCGTACATCTCCTCTCCCTCGCTGCTTTACCTTCCCTGACCCTGAAGAGTGCAGGTACCCATTTACAGCTGGGTGAACTGGGGGGGACTGTACTGAAGCCAAAATTGCAAACAGTCACCCATCCCATTGGCAACCCACACTCGATGCTGCTTAACATTGGCTGGGGGAAAGCTAGCGCTCTGACCACTGATCTATTCCGCCCCCTAACTCCTGGGTAAATTCCCTAAAACAGGCTCCTCCATGGTGGCTCAATCTCGGACATTCAGATCACGAGTGCAACACTCTAACCACTAGGCTATCCTGCCCCTTAAGTCTGTTATGACCACTGTACTTACTCCTAAACACTGAACTAATCAAGTTTGACTAAACACAACTTTCAGTCTGAAATCACAGTGCCCTGACAGAAGAGAGACTTTACAAATGTACATCTGCCTTTAAATTAATTCTTTTATATTAGAATTTAACTTTAGGAGAAAGTTTAGCTCAAGGTCAGAGCACTGGCTGTCCCCATGCTAAGATTAAGCAGCATGGAGCATGGTTGCCTGTGGATGGGTGACCGTTTGTATGCCTTAGCTTCAGTACAGTCCCCCAGCTCACCCGGCTGTAAATGGATATCTGCCCTCTTTAGGGTCAGGGAAGGTAAAGCAGCAAGGCAGAGGAGATGGGCGCCGCCCTCAATATACTGGGCTCCTTGAGAAGCTGAGGTCTCTGACGCCTCATGCCTCAATGACGATATATGTTATGGAAACACCTTTACCTTTTCTAGCTTCAATGGAACTTATTATGACTTAAGGTCTTTACATCTTATTATTAGAACGATGTGTGTCTACATGTCATCAATGTGTTCATCAGTAAGTGTAAAATAAACATCACAAATATCATCTTGCGACATATCCATCCAATACACAGAGGTCTGATGTTACCACTGTCTTTATTCATCATCCATTATTTCACACAACATTGTATTATTACCCTGTGCAACACAAAACAGTCATAGCAGATTTCTTAGAATAATGTTTGGTTTAAATAGATTTTATTCAGAATTTGGAGCATCGAAAACAACAGCATTTTGGAATCATAACATTTAAACTGCTATGTCACTTCCTCAGGGTCAGAAGTCCACAGGGAGCCCATCAATGTCAGGCCGCCGTAGGGCCACCAGCCAGAGGGGCCCTGCACTGCTGCTGGGTCACTTTGGTGGTGTTTAGTGCTGCCTGTTCTTAGCTAACATATGCAGGACACTTACAATTCCAAATAATAAATTATCTTAACCCTCTTGCATTCAGATTCTCTGAACACAAACTGTTCCTAGATTTCGCATTCCATCATGAAATCAGGTCAAGCACACATGCTTACTCGCCTTTTCCTCCTTCTAAGTTAGTACATACCAGAAGCTACAATTACTTCCAGACTCTCAGCAGGGTTTATACTTCTAGCCTAATAGAGCTTTGGCATGTGGTAGCAATTAGTGATGGTCACAGCATGATGGAAATCTACTGTGTGTAAATCCCGGCAAATCCTGGTACGGGACTAAGAGAGTTAAAACAGAAATTCACACCACCAACTAGAACCCCTAACCACTGCTGTAGTCTAGTGGTTAGGGCGTTGGACTCGTAATCTAAAGGTTGCGGGTTCAATCCCAGCTTTCGGCTATGGTGGTGTGCCCTTGGAAAAGGCACTTTACAGCTATTTTCTCACCCCACCCAGGTGTAAAAAGGGGTACCAACCTTGTGTTGGGGGTTAGCCCTGCGATAGACTGGCGTCCTATCCAGGGGGGAGTCTATGACTCTCAGTCGCTTAACGCCACAGAAACCGGGATAAGCGCCGGCCTGATGAGCCTTAGGCTCGGGACAGACTTTAACTTTTTTTTAACTAGAACCCCTTACTGACCACAATGATACTAATTGCTCAGTCACAGAGCCAGATTGAGTGAGACGCCCACCTGGGGTGGCAACCACCCCTACCTCCCTTCAATGACCCTCTCCTGTTTTACTTTAATTTTAATCTTTTATATTGAGGATAATAGAAAAAGCACTCATGTGCTTTTCTTTTATCCAGTCCCCGTGTGTATGCAGTTGTGTAAATATTGTCATCTGTTCCCACCGGCACACAATGGCCTACTCTTACGAAAAGCGAAACAGGATTTAACATGTGCGCAAGATGATCTGCGTGCGTTCGTACACGGGCCTCGGTTTACAGTCTCATCCAAAAGACTTTTCGGGAGTGTGGAGTCAGCACTGACGTTAACTCCAGGAGAAAAATCCCCTCGACCGGGAATCGAACTCGGGTCGTCAAATTGCGAGCGCAATGTTCTGATCACTAGGCTATCCTGTCTCCCAGTTCTTCTCAGGCGTTTAACAGCAGTGTAACAGACGATTGCTCACACGACAGCCAAGAATAGTTGCTGTCTGAGCGTTCAACGAAGTGGAAGTAGACACATTCAATTCCATTTCAAACACTTATCCAAACCAGAAGTTTGGAGTCTGCACAACTGATGAATCTGGAGAGGCAGTTTTGTTTTCTCCCCAACAGGGAAGCAGTACGGGGAAGGTTCGAACCCAGGTACTCTTAGACTTTGTGTCAAAGGTTCTATCCGCTGCGCCAACTGGGTCCATGTCTGTTTTTTTTTTAATTCCCATGCAGGTAGTGAGTGCAGACACACTGCACTGGGTTGTCAGCTGTCGGGCAAGGTGCCCAGCAGTAGTTGTGCAAGGTCCAGTTTGTCCAGCTGTGAGGTCAGTTCTGGCTGTTTGCATCTCTCCACCTGAAATTAAACAAAAAACAAACAAAACCCAAATGTCTTTGTTAGTCGTCTTCTTGTTATTGCACAATTGTTTGATTGCATGTTTGTTAGCGTATATGTTATTTCCTCTCAGTGGTGATGGGTATTATTATAAGGTATTGTTGTGTTTGTTGTTTTTTTCCTTATCTTCCCTCTAAAAATATAAAGTATGAACTGAAGTGTAGAGATATTGTAATCTGACATAAATTGCTTATTGACATTTTATGGATTCTTTTTTTTAAGTCTTAAATAATGGTTTTTGGTGACATTGTAACTGATATAAGCTGTTTTTTGACACTATATAATTTTTTAAAAGACTCTAAATGTGTGCATGTACATATGAGTATACGTGCTGAGTGGATGAGCGCAAACGGTGTGTGTGTGTGTGTGTGTGTGTGTGGTGTAGGTGGGTGGGTGTGTGTGTGTGTGTGTGTGTGTGTGTGTGTGTGTGTGTGTGTGTGTGTGTGTGTGTGTGTGTGTGTGTGTGTGTGTGTAGGTGTATGTGTGTGTGTAGGTGTGTGTGTGTGTGTGTGTGTGTGTGTGTGTGTGTGTGTGTGTGTGTGTGTGTGTGTGTGTGTGTGTGTATGACTTTTGAGTGGGAATTTTTTTTCTTTTGGTTGTTTTTGCTGTTATTGCTGTTGCTTGTATTATCTATAGGCATATTTTATCTTTAAGGCTGTTGAAATCACGTTAGCTAATTAATGTTGATGAAACGTAAAAACCAACCTTGCTGGGAGCGGAGAATTTCGTCTTGAGAAAGTTGACATGCTGGGCGGAGATTTTCTCCGAGTCCTGGAGAAGGGCGCAGGTGTGGAGCAGCTCTCTCAGGTGAGGGGTGTCCAGGTGTAACAATCTGTGCAGTGTGGCCACGGGGTACTGACAGGCTTTGCTGCTGTAGGCCACGCTCATCACACGCAGGGCATACCTGTTAATATTATATAGCAATTAATTGTTGGGTGAGGAGTGGTAGTGCATACACATGGGGACTGGATGTAAAAAAAAAAAAAAGCACATGTCATTCCATTAACCTCTAAATAAAAGATCTGTTAAAAAAGAAAAAAAAAAAAAAAGCAAACACACCTACACAAAAATTAGTGACTTCCCCATGGGGATGCTAGGGGGGGGGGGGGGGGGGGGGGGGCGCCTGTCAGGGACGGGATAGCCTAGTGGTCAGAACATGCCACTTGCAATTTGACGACTCGGGTTCGATTCCCGGTCGAGGGGATTTTTCCTCTGGAGTTAACATCGGTGCTGACTCCACTCTCCCCAAAAGTCCTTGGATGAGACTTTAAACCGAGGCCCCATGTGCGAACATCGTGTGCCGGTGGGAACAGATGACACAATTTACAAAAACTGCATACACACGGGGACTAGATGTAAAAAACGCACATGAGCGCTTAATCCATTATCCTTGATATAAAAGAATAAAATAAAATAAAATAAAATAATAAAATACAGCAATGCGTTGTTGGGTGAGGGGTGGTAGTGTAGTTTTTTAACACATGGCACAGTGCAGGCATACAACAGACATTTTACATTTTACACTACTTTCTGTCATGGAAGATTTCTCTGCGTGGATCAGTGGTCTAGGAGGTAACGCGCCTTGCCTAGAAAGCAAAAAGTCCGGGTCAGAGTGTGCGGTGGTTCGAATCCCATTTGGGCCCAAAACTGTTTCCCCCATCCATTAGACCATGAGTGGTGGTTTGGGCACTAGTCTTTTGGATGAGATGATGAACCCAGGTCCTGTATGTTACACATCTTTATTTGGCGCAGGTAAAAGAACCCACGGCAACGAGGGGGTTGTCCCTGACAAAATTCTGTAGAAAAAAGCCACTCTGATAGGGAAACAAATACAACTGCAGACAGGAAACAGCAAAAATTAAAATAATGGGTGGCGCTGCAATTGTGGCGATGCGCTCTCCCCGAGGAGTGAGAAAGCAGTCCAAATTTCATGCAGAGAAATCTGCGGACATAAAGTGGTATAAAACAAAAAATAAATAAAAAATTTGGGATCCTCCCGAATCCTGACCCAGGATTTGCCGGGATTTACACACAGTAGTTTTCCATCACGCAGTGACTTTCACCGATTGCTACCACATGTCAAAGCTCTATCAGGCCAGAGGTACAAAGCTTGCTGAGATTCTGGAAGTAATTATAGCTGCTGGTATACATGTACTTAGAAGGAAGAAAAGTGGAGCAAGCATGTGTGCCTGACCTGATTTCGTGACGCAATGTGAAATCTAGGGGAAATTTGTGTTCAGAGAATTCTTATTTATTTATTTTTATTTTATTCTTTTATATCAAAGATAATGGAATAAGCACTCGTGTGCTTTCTTTTTTACATCCGGTCCCCGTGTGTATGCAGTTTTTGTGAATGAGAATGCAAATGCGAGAGATGCAAAGAGATTGTGGAAGGAGATCAGGACTCACAGACATAAAAAAACAACAAAAAACAACAAAAAACCAAACCTCACAGGCGTAAAAAAAAAAAAATTATAATTTTTTTTTTTTTAAAAACAAAAACAAAAAACTCACAGGCGTAGATGATGAAAGTGGCGATGCACAGCGCACAGACACAGGGGAGACAACCGCTTCAAAGCGCGGCGG
>CM060349.1:10856767-10859267 GCA_030674155.1 Stramonita haemastoma
TGAGACTATAAACCGAAGCCCTGTGTGCGAACGCACGCTGAATATCTTGCGCACACGTTAAAACCCAGTTCCACCTTTCAGAAGAGCAGGCCATCGTGTGCCAGTAGGAGCTGATGACAAAATAAAATTTAAAAAACCAGCATGCACACAAGTATCGTGTTTAGACACCATCCCTGAGGGGAAAAAAAAAAAAAAAAGGGTAGGCGCTGCACTTGTGGTGACGCGCTCTCCCCGGGGAGAGCAGCCCGAATTTCATACAGAGAAATCTGCTGTGACATAAAGTGGTATAAATTAAAAAAAAAAAAAAAAAAAAAAAAAAAAAAAAATATATATATATATATATATATATATATATATATATATATATATATATATATATATATATATATATATATATATGTATGTATGTAAGTATGTCTCTACAAAGGTTAAAAAAAAAAGGTAATGTTGCCCCCACACACACAACCCCCCCCCCCCCCACACACACACAACCCCCCCCCCCACCCCCCCACCCACCCACAACCCCTCCCACACACACAAACACCCCCCCTCCCACAACTCCGCCCCCCCACACCCACAACCCACCCACACAACCCCCCCCACAACCCCCCCACACACACCGTACCCCTTACCTTTCAAACAGGTAGGTGACAGTCTGAAGCAGCACAGGGGCAGGTCTCACATCAGCTGGGGAAGGGTTCACTCGCCCAGCTGCTGGCCGGGAAAACTCTTTCACCGTGCGCTTGGGGTCAGCTTTAGGTCTGCACACACAAGTGTTCAGCCGCCGCTGTAGTCTAGTGGTTAGGGCATTGGAGTCGTAATCTAAAGGTTGCGGGTTCGATCCCAGCTTTCGGCTATGGCGTTGTGCCCTTGGAAAAGGCACTTTACGGCTATTTTCTCACCCCACCCAGGTGTAAAAGGGGTACCAACCTTGTGTTGGGGGTTGACCCTGCGATAGACTGGCGTCCTATCCAGGGGGGAGTCTATGACTCTCAGTCGCTTAACGCCACAGAAACCGGGATAAGCACTGGCCTGATGAGCCTTAGGCTCGGGACAGACTTTAACTTTTAACTTTAAACTAACACAAGTGTCCAATTCCTATTCCAATTATGTTGCTTTGTGTTTGTTGTATGTTTGTCCGTCGTGTTCAACGATGACCTCCAAAACAGCAGAGGAGGCAGCTGTTGTTTCAGAAACTGGGCAGAAATTTGATTATAGTGGAAATGCCTTGCCAACAGTACATCCCCATTCTCTCGACCAAGAGGGCATAAGGACAGTCAGTGTTGGAGATGTTCTCCAAAGGCCAACTAGCCCCCAAGGCTGCAGTGCATAAGGACTGTGCAAGTCAAGCCTCCTAGTCAGAGAGTCATGGTTGATTACTAAAGACTAAGCTGTAAAGTGACATTCCATGAGTGGGAAAGAAAGCCACTTGTCATACAGCCTCTCTCTTTGCTGTTGCCCCCAGCATCAATGGTTTAATCAAGAACTGTGATAAAGCCACTGATCATACAGCCTCTCACTTTGTTGTTGCCCCCAGCATCAATGGTTTAATCAAGAACTGTGATAAAGCCACTGATCATGCAGCCTCTCACTTTGCTGTTGCCCCCAGCGTCAATGGTTTAATCAAGATCTGTGATAAAGCCCAGGCACTGAAGTTGCTTAAAGTTATAGCCCTGCCAACCACACAGGCCATATCCGGGCTGTCACCTCGTCAATTTTAAAACTCATTAAAACTGTGCAACTATATACAGATTAAAACGGGTTATAAAACCAACTTGACTGTCCTTGCTTGTATCAATGCCCTGGTCAACCATATGGGTCAGCCCAGGACAGGCACCATGTTGTGGGAAAACCCACATCGATCACACATAACATGAGATAAAACCAAAACCAGATTCCTTAAAATGACCTTGTCCTTAGAGAACAACCACACCACTTTCACTCTTATCAGACGGAAAATGCACAATTCTCTCAGGAAGTTATAAATCATCACAATTACCATCATCATTTAATCATTACCATCATCATTACCATCATCAATATCATCATCATTACCATCATTGTCATCATTACCATCATCACCATTACCATCATCATCACAATCTTTATGCCAATCTTACTCTAAAAACATTCTTTCACATATTTCGTATATTTACCTGCTGCCATCTTTTCTGTCTTCTTGGCAAATCTCAAACACATGAAGCAACCTCTCCTTCTCACGCCTAAAGAACAAAACAAACAAAAAAACACAAAGATGATTATAAACGAAAAACAAGTTTTCAGTTAAAACACTCAGCTGTGAGTCTGAGTTGACATAAATTTAAAGATGCTGACATTTTTTTCCTTTTTTCTTATTGTTTCTTTGCTAAAGCTCTGAGGGTTCACCAATGATTTTGGAACAGTCTTAACCATTCACTGATTCAGCTACAGCATCCTTCCAAATACTGACATAAAAACTGGGTGGAAAACTTTGGACACACACACACACACACACACACAC
>CM060349.1:10866242-10871242 GCA_030674155.1 Stramonita haemastoma
ATTCCAACTTTGGGGATGTAAGGAATATTTGAAGGCACCCCCTCCATCTCCCAAAAGATGAGACTATAAACCGAGGCCCCGTGTGCGAACGCACGCAGAACATCTTGCACATATGCTAAATCCTGTTCCGCTTTTTGTAAGAGTAGGTCATTGTGTGCCTGTGGGCACAGATGACAAGATTGACAAAACTGCATGCATGCAGGGACTGGATGTGAAAACAAGCGCATGAGTGCTTATTTCCCATTGTCCTTGATATAAAGAAAAAATAAGTGAATAAAATAAAATTATCTGTTAGAATGCTGGGGACCCTTTCAGTATAAACAGCCTCCCCCCCACCTTCTGAAAATGATGTGCTAGAAATTTCCTCTTTTCTATCATTCTCTTTTGTCTTTTTCCTTACCTTTGTACCATCTCTCTGAATTATGTGCTAGAAATTTCCTCTTTTTTATCACTCTCTTTGTCTTTTTCCTTACCTTTCTACCATCTCTCTGAATTATATGCTAGAAATTTTCCTCTTTTCTATCACTCTCTATGTCTTTTTCCTTATCTTTCTACCATCTCTCTGAATTATGTGCTAGAAATTTCCTCTTTTTTATCACTCTCTATGTCTTTTTCCTTACCTTTCTACCATCTCTTGTGAATCATATGCTAGAAATTTCCTCTTTTCTATCACTCTCTTTGTCTTTTCTTCCCATTCCTTTCTCCTGCCATTTAAAAAAAAAAAAAAAAGAATCTCTCAAAAATTCTTGTTTCAGCTAAGTCGGAATGTTGTTGTGTCCTTGTTGGTGGGGGCAAAATAGGTCACGTATGCAAAAATCTCACCATTTAACAGTGAACCAACCCCCCCCCCCCCCCACCCCAAGCCAACCAACAATTTTTTTTTTTTTTTTAATTTGATGACCGCTGGAATGGCGCTCTCAGATTTCTGTCAGATCAGTGTGTGTGTGTGTGGGTGTGTGTGTAGTGTTGTGTGTGTGTGTGTGTGTGTGTGTGTGTGTGTGTGTGTGTGTGTGTGTGTGTGTGTGTGCATGCATGTGTGTGTGTGTTGTGTATGTGTCTGTGTGTGTGTGTGTGTGTGTGATACTCTTTACCACTGGGCTATTTCTCTCCCTGTGTAAGCCAGGCATTAGTATTCTGCATGCGGGCATACCTCAGGTCGGGTGCCTTCGCATGTTAATTCAAGGTAGGTAGGCCTACAGGTGGAGGAGGTGAGATGTGGCGGGTAGGGTAACGTCCTGGGACCTCCTTTGTCTGGTCTGTCTGTATGAAGGTATTGTCATGCTGATGGCGTAAGCTTGCACTGTAGTGTGTGTGGTGTGTGTGGGGGGGGGGGAGTGGGGTGTGTTTGTGTGTGTGTGTGTGTGTGGATAGTGTGTGTTTGTGTGTATGTGTGTGTGTGTGTGTGTGCATGCATGCGGGTGGGTGGGTGGGGGGGGGGATAATACTCTTAAACCACTGGGCTATTCCTCTGCCTGTGTAAGCCAGGCATCAGTATTCTGCATGTGGGCATAGCTCAGGTCGGGTGCCTTCGCATGTTAACTAAAGGTAGGCAGGCCTATAGGTGGAGGAGGTGAGATGTGGCGGGTAGGGTAACGTCCTGTAGCCTCCTTTGTCCTCTTGTCTGTCTGTCTGTCTGAAGGTATTTTCATGCTGATGGCGTGAGCTTGCACTGTGGTGTGTGTGTGTGTGTGGTGTGGTGTGTGTGTGTGTGTGTGTGGTGTGTGTGTGTGTGTGTGTGTGTGTGTGTGTGTGAAGGGGGGGTGGGTGTGATACTCTTTACCACTGGGCTATTCTTCTCCCTGTGTAAGCCAGGCATTAGTATTCTGCATGTGGGCATAGCTCAGGTCGGGTGCCTTGGCATGTTAACTAAAGGTAGGCTAGGGGTAGAGGTGAGATGTGGCGGGTAGGGTAACGTCCTGGGGCCTCCTTTGTCTGGTCTGTCTGTCTGAAGGTATTGTCATGCTGATGGCGTAAGCTTGCACTGTAGTGTGTGTGTGGGGGGGGGGGAGTGGGGTGTGTTTGTGTGTGTGTGTGTGGATAGTGTGTGTTTGTATGTGTGTGTATGTGTGCGTGTGTGCGTGTGCGTGCATGCGTGCGTATGGGGGGGTGATACTCTTACCACTGGACTATTCCTCCCTGTGTAAGGCAGGCATTAGTATTCTGCATGTGGGCATAGCTCAGGTCGGGTGCCTTGGCTTGTTAATTCAAGTAGGTAGGCCTACAGGTGGAGGAGGTGAGATGTGGCGGGTAGGGTAACGTCCTGTAGCCTCCTTTGTCCTCTTGTCTGTCTGTCTGTCTGTCTGTCTGAAGGTATTGTCATGCTGATGGCGTAAGCTTGCACTGTAGTGTGTGTGTGTGTGTGTGTGTGTGTGTGTGTGTGTGTATGTGTCTGTGTGTCTGTGTGTGTGTGTGTGTGTGTGTGTGTGTGTCTGTGTGTGTGTGTGTGTGTGTGTGTGTGGTGGGGGGGGGGGTGATACTCTAACCACTGGACTATTCTTCTCCCTGTGTAAGCCAGGCATTAGTATTCTGCATGTGGGCATAGCTCAGGCTGGGTGCCTTCGCATGTTGATTACAGGTAGGTAGGCCTACAGGTGGAGGAGGTGAGATGTGGCGGGTAGGGTAACGTCCTGGGGCCTCCTTTGTCTGGTCTGTCTGAAGGTATTGTCATGCTGATGGCGTAAGCTTGCACTGTAGTGTGTGTGTGTGGGGGGGGGGGGGGGGAGTGTGGGTGTTGTGTGTTGTGTGTGGTGTGTGGTTGTGGTGTGTGTGTGTGTGTGTGTGTGTGTGTGTGTGTGGTGTGTGTGTGGATAGTGTGTGTTTGTGGTGTGTGTGTGTGTGTGTGTGTGTGTGCATGTATGTGTGTGTTTGTGTGTTGTTGGTGTGTGTGTGGGGGGGGTGATACTCTAACCACTGGGTATTCCTCTCCCTGTGTAAGCCAGGCATTAGTATTCTGCATGTGGGCATACCTCAGGTCGGGTGCCTTGGCATGTTAACTAAAGGTAGGCTAGGGGTAGAGGTGAGATGTGGCGGGTAGGGTAACATCCTGGGGCCTCCTTTGTCTGGTCTGTCTGAAGGTATTGTCATGCTGATGGCATAAGCTTGCACTGTAGTGTGTGTGTGTGTGTTGGGGGGTTGGGGGGGGGGGTGTATGTGTGTGTGTGTGTGTGTGTGTGTGTTGTGAAGGGGGGGTGGGGTGTGATACTCTTACCACTGGGCTATTCCTCTCGCTGTTTAAGGCAGGCATTAGTATTCTGCATGTGGGCATAGCTCAGGTCGGGTGCCTTCGCATGTTGATTAATGAAAGGTAGGCAGGCCTACAGTACAGGTGAAGGTAGAGGTGAGATGTGGCGGGTAGGGTAACGTCCTGGGGCCTCCTTTGTCTGGTCTGTCTGTCTGAAGTTATTGTCATGCTGATGGCGTAAGCTTGGGGTGGGATGTGTGTGTGTGTGTGGGGGGGGGGGGGTTGAGGTGTGTGTGTGGGGGGGGGGGGTTGAGGTGTGGTGTGTGTGTTGTGGGGGGGGGGGTTTGGGTGTAGAGTGTTGTGTGGTGTGTGTGTGTGTGTGTGTGTGTGTGTAGTATAGTGTGTGTTTGTGTGTGTGTGTTCTGTGTGTGCGTGCGTGCATGCATGCGTGTGTGTATATGTGTGTGTGTGTTTGTGTGTGTGTGTGTGTGTTTGTGTGTGTGTGAGAGAGAGAGAACCCCCCTGCATACCTTTTACCTGGATGGGGGATCGGGGGAGGGAGGGGGTGGGTGACCTGGCAGCTTTGAGGATAAGGTATCAGCGGAAATGGGGCTTCAGGTGAACAAGGAAATCTGAATGAAGGCAGGAACAGGCAGTTTGATTAAAGAAAAAAAAAAGTAAACTAAAAAGAGAGGAGGAAAAGGGGAAGAAAGAAGTTTGTAATCTATTTTACAAGAAAATTGGTGTGAATTCAGGGACAGGCAGTTTGATAAAAGAAAAAAGTTATAAAAAAAAAAGAGGAGGAGAAAAAGTGAAAAAAAGAAGTTTGAAACCTATTTTATTAGGATATTTGAGTGAATTCAGGGACAGGCAGTTTGCTAAAAGAAAAAAGTAAAAAAAAAAAAAAAAAAAAAAAAGAAAAAGGAAAAACAGTGAAAAAAGAAGATTGAAAGAAGTATGAAACCTATCATACATAAAAATTTGAATCAATTCATGGATAAGCAGTTTGCTAAAAGGAAAAAAAGATGTAGAGGAAAAAACATGAAAAAAGAAGTTTGAAAGGAGTTCAAAATCTATCTTACAAAAAAATTTGGATGAAGTCAGGGGCAGGCAGTTTGCTTAAAGAAAAAAGTTTTTTTTTTTTTTTTTTTTTACAAAAATAGAGGAGAAAAAGTGAAAGAAGAAGTTTGAAACCTATCTTACAAGAAAAAAATGTATGAATTCAGGGGCAGGCAGTTTGCTAAAAGGAAAAAAAAAATTAATAGAGGAGGAAAAGTGAAAACAAGAAGTTTGTAACCTATTTTCTAAGATAATCTGAATGAATTGGGGGACAGGCAGTTGGATAAAGGAAGAAAAAATAGTGGTAAAACAGTGAGAAAAAAAAAGAAATCTGAAAGAAGTTTAAAATCTGTCTTTCAAGAAAATTTGAGTGAATTCAGGTACAGGCAGTTTGCTAAATTGAAAAAAAAAGATAGAGGAGGAAACGATAACAAAAAATTTTGAAACCTATCTTAAATTTGAATGAACTCAGGCACAGACACTTGGCTAAAAGAAAAAAAAAATTAAAAAGAAAGAAAAAAGAACAAAAAAAAAGAGGAGAAAAAAAGTGAAAAAAAGAAGTTCAAAACCTATCTTTCTTCAGTATGCCATTTTTTCCCTCGTTCAGTATTTGTTGTTTATTTATTTTTGAGAAAAGCATTGCTCTTTTGCGTGTCATTGCCTCCTGTTTCCCAAAGATTAAAAACAAAGTGTTTCTTCTTCTTTCTTCTTATTCCTCTTGTTCTTGTTCTTCTTGTTCTTCTTCATCTTCTTCTGCTTG
>CM060349.1:10878742-10881242 GCA_030674155.1 Stramonita haemastoma
CACACACACACACACACACACACACACACACCAAAAAAAAAACAGAATACCAAAAAAACCCACAAAAAAAACAAACTAACAGACAAACAAACAAACAAACAAACCAAAACAACAACAAAAAAACCCAATCCACACGGATTATATGTTAGGAGGAAGAAAAGAAAAGTCAACAAAAGCAACAATACCATATGATAATATCCATCACCACTGAGTGGAAATAACATAAACAACGTACACACATGCACACATTTAAGGTTTTTTAAAGAAAATTCAAATAATATCAAACAACAGCTTACATCAGTTTCAATGTCACCAACCATTATTTAAGACTTAAGAAAAAAAATCCTTGAAATGTCAATAAGCAACTTATGTCAAATTACAATACCTCCATTCTTCAGTTCATATTTATATATATAGAGGAAGAAAAGGAAAAAAACAAAACAACAACAACAACAAAAACGCAACAATACCATATGATAATACCCATCTCCACTGAGAGGAAATAACATATGCACTAATAAACATACCAACAAACAAAAAATAACAAGCAATCAAAAGCAATGAAAAACCAAACAAACAAGAGAAACAAAAATCCAAAACAAAACAAAAGCAAAAAACAAAAAAGCACAAAAAACCCTATAAAATTGGGAGGGGGGGTGGGAACAGATGGGGAGGGGAGTATCAAGGAGGAAGGAGGAAAACACAAGCAGCAAACAGAAGAATTATGATAATGATTTATGATTATATTAATAAATAAAATCCCTACATATACGAACAAAAACAAACACACACGCACACGCAACAACAACAACAACAACATTCAGAACCAAAAGTAAGGCTTTATCCACTAATCAAAATAATATGAATATAATAGTGCTAATAGTCCCATTAATAAAAATAATAAAATAATTTTTTTAAAAACATTTATACTGAGACTTTTAAACTGGGGAAAAAAAAAAAAAAAAAAAAAAAAAGCTCCATCTAGTCATCAAATCAGTGGTTTGATTTTCTCCTTTTGAATTTGCAAAATATGCATGTGTTTACATACATCTCTTATTCCCTATCCTGTTCATAAATAAATTATTAAAAAAAATAAATAAAAATCTTTGTCCGCCTTTTCCTTTTCCACATATATATATATAGCAAGCAAGGTGTAGATTTTTGAGTCACAGTAAACCACACATGAAAGATTTTTCAGGGTGAGCAGAGAGTACCAATATCTTTAGTCTGTTCTAAATATGGTTGATTGGATTCATGTTTAGTTCTTAAACATTTTTGCATAAGCGCATTAAGTGATTTTTCAACTGGTTTTTGAACTGATTTTTATTTATGATGCATTTTAAATGTTTTGGGAGCTTGTTCCATAAATCACTACCTGAATATTGGAAGCTTGTTTTGTAAAGATTGTTTCTGGGTCTGGGAAATGTTAGTAGATGGTTATGCCTGTGTTCATTAATTTTGAATCTATTGATGATCTTGGGAGGGGCATTTCCATTGACAACTTTTTGTACAAATAGAGCTTTATTAAAGTAAAGCCTGTTTTGGAATGTAAGAATATTTGTTTGCTTATAATCATTGATGGTTAGGGAGCTTGCTTTTAATAGGACAAGTTTTAGTGCTCTTTTATATAATCGATGAATGAATTTCAAATTAGTTTCACTGCAGTTGTCCCAAAGAGATGAGGCATAGTCAACTATAGGCAAGATGTGTCCACAAAAAAAGAGTTTGCGTGAATGATCATCTAGAAAGTGTTTTATTTTTGATAGCTGGCGTACCTTGTTTGTAAGACGTTTTCCTAATGCCATCACATGGTCAGTCCAAGTAAGATTTTTGTCGATAATTACACCCAGAATCTTGTGTGAGTCAACTTCTTCAATAATTTTTTGATCTATCAACAGAGGTTGAAATTTACTTTTCATTTTTTGCCTCTTTTGTCTTGCTAGTACGTACATACTCTTAGTTTTTTGTGCATTTAAGGACATATGGTTTAATTGAGTCCAAGTAATCAATTTGTTGATATTGTTTTGAAGTTTGAGTGTCAGTCTTTGGGGGTCGGTATCACTACAATAGAGGGATGTGTCATCAGCAAACATTTCACAGCTACAATCTAGAAATATAGGGTAAGTCATTTACATATATAGAGAACAAAAGAGGACCCAATATTGATCCTTGTGGTACTCCATCATTAATAGATACTAATTCTGATGTTTGATTATTTGCAGTTACCAGCTGCTGTCTATCTAACAAAAAACTCTTTAAAAGATTGATTATTTCAGGTGTTAGTTTATATAGGTGAAGTTTACGTACTAGCAAGGAGTGATTAATTACATCAAATGCTTTTTCAAAGTCAACAAAAATTAAGCCTGTATAGTTATTTTTATTTTATGTTGTGTAAGAGACTGTCTGTAAGTTGAGTTAGAGCTGTATGACAAGAATAGTTTTTACGAAAGCCTGACTGATCTTCATTTATTAGATTGTTGTTAGCAAAGTAGGAATATAA
>CM060349.1:10886242-10888742 GCA_030674155.1 Stramonita haemastoma
TGGTGAATCAAGGGTGGGGATCTTTACGATCTCCCAGGTCAACTTGGAGTGCAGACCTGCTAGTTTCCTTTCATGTAGATTCACCAGCAGATCAGATATGCATGTTAAAGATCGCTTAATTCATGTCAGCATTTGGTGGGTTACAAATTTCAATTTTTCAAATTTTTCAAATTTTTCAAATTTTATTTCCTGTTAGAAACATGAAGATACCCAGCATAATCCCCAGTTTTGGAGTTTGTGTGTAAGAGTGTAAGTTCCTTTATACATGTGTGTGTGTGTGTGTGTGTGTGTGTGTGTGTGTGTGTGTGTTGTGTGTGTGTGTGTGTGTGTGTGTGTGTGTGTGTGTGTGTGTGTTGTGTGCATGCTTGTGTATATATGTGAGTGTGTGTTTTGTGTATGTGTGTATATGTGTGGGTTGAGTGTATGTATAGAATTATGTGTGTGTGTGTGTATGTGTGTGTATGTGCATGAATACACTACTGCGAACATGCGAGAGAGAGAGAGAGAGAGAGAGAGGGGAGAGAGAGAGAGAGAGAGAGAGAGAGAGAGAGAGAGAGAGAGAGAGAGAGAGAGAGAGGAGGGGGGGGGAGGGGAGGGAGGGAGGGGAGTGTGTGTGTGTATGTGTATGTGTGTGTGCGTGAATTCACTGCGCTCATGCGAGTGTGTGTGTGTGTGTGTGTGTGTGTGTGTGTGTGTGTGTGTGTGTGTGTGTGTGTGTGTGTGTGTGTGTGTGTGTGTGTGTGTGTGTGTGGCCCAGGGGCTGAAAGCAGTGATCAGTGATTGAATTGAAGTAATAGCAGTGTTGCCTTCTCCGGGTAGGGGCCTTGTGGCAGCCAGACTGGTATTGATTTTCTTGTTTCCGTCCCTGGAGACAGCCCTGTCTGCACGCATCGTCTGGTGTGTGTGTGTGTGGGGGGGGGGGGGGGAGGTGTTAGGGTGTGTGTGTGTATGTAGGGGAGAGGGGATGTTGGGGGGGTGTGTGTGTGAGTGTGTGTAGGGGAGGGGGGGGTCAAGTATATATGTGTATGTGTGAGTGAGTAGGGGGGGTCAAGTATATGTGTGTGCATGTATGTGTGTTTGTGTGTGTGCTAGGGGGTGGATTTTATTTATTTATGTTATTTATTCTTTTATGTGAAATGAGATCATTTTTATTTATTCTTTTATATGAGATTAGATTTTTTTTTCTTTTGGGCGAGTATGTGTGTGTGTGTTGGGGGGGTGGATGAGTGTGGAGTGAGAGGGTGTGTGTGTGTGTGTGTGTGTGTTGGGGGGGGGGGGGGGTGGATGAGTGTGTGTGTATGTGTGTCTAGGGGGTGGTGGTGGGGGGGTTCAAGTGAAAACTGCTTTAATTTTCAGGGGAAGGTAGCAAGGATGACAGAGTCCAGTCTTGAGACACAAACAGTGTGGTTTAGATCAAACACCCTAAGACTATCATGTTATTATCGAGTTATGTGTGCATACGTGTTTGCAATCACGCATACATGTGTGTGTGTGTTTATTTATTTATTCTTTTATATCGAGGATAACAGAATAAGCAATCGTGTGCTTTTTTTCATCTGGTCCTCGTGTGTATGCAGTTTTTGTAAATATTGTCATCTGTTCCCACCGGCAAACGATGGCCTACTCTTACGAAAAGCGGAACAGGATTTAACCTGTGTGCAAGATGTTCTGTGTGCGTTCACACACGGGGCGTGTGTGTGTGTTGTGCGTGTGTGTGTGTATGTATGTGTGTGTGTGGGCGTGTGTGTGTGTGTGTATGTATGTGTGTGTGTGTGCGTGTGTGTGTGTGTATGTGTGTGTGTGTGTGTGTGTGTGTGTGTGTGATGTGTGTGTGTGTGTGTGTGTGTGTGTGTGTGTGTGTGTGTGTGTGTGTGTGTGTGTGTGTGTGTGTGTGTGTGTGTGTGAGATCGGGAACTGGATGTAAAAAAAGCACACGAGTGCTTACTCATTATCCTTGAAATAAAAGAATTTGATTTGATTTGATTTGATTTAATCAGATAAAATCAGATCAAGTTCTTGAATTTCGAGGATAATGAGTAAGCACTCGTGTGCTCTTTTACACGGAGTTCCCAGTGATTGATTGATTGATTGATAATCTTTATTCCCAAGGGTAACAGATAAGTATTGGCATCCTTTTTTTTTTTCATCCGGCTCCTGCCCTGAACAGGGTCAATCGTTATGAATTAAAATTATCATATCTAATGATTTCAATTCCCATTCGATTCCCGTTCAAGATTTTTCTCCTGGAGTTAACATCAGTGTGGACTCCACTCTCCCCCAAAGTCCTTCGGATGAGACTATAAACCGTGGCCCTGTGTGTCAACGCACGCAGAACATCTTGCACACACGTTAAATCCTGTTCCGCTTTTCGTAAGAGTAGGCCATCGTGTGCCGGTGGGAACAGATGACATTTACAAAACTGCATACGCACGGGGACTGGATGTAAAAAAGCACAAGAGTGCTTATTCCATTATCCTCAATATAAAAGAAAGAATTAAAA
>CM060349.1:10891242-10896242 GCA_030674155.1 Stramonita haemastoma
AGAAGAAGATGATGATGAAGAAGAAGAAGAAGAAAAAGAAATGAAAAAAAATGAAGAAGAAGAGACAGAAAAAGCTCGAAGAAGAAGGAGAAGAAGAAGAAGAAGAAAAAAGGAGAAGAATTGCGAAGAAGAAAAAGAAGAAGAAAAAGCTGAAGAAGAAGAAGAATGTGAAGAAGCAAAAGAAGAAGAAGAGGAAGAAGAAGAGGAAGAAGAAGAAAAAGAATAAACCGAAGAAGAAGAATGAAGAAGAAGAAGAAGAAAAAAACCTCACATAGTTTTAACCATTCATCTGCAGTGAATGTCTTTCCCTGCCTAATTTCTTTTGTGTGAAGGTGTGTGACATATAGAGCTGTTTTGCATAGCATTAAAAAAGAAGAAAAAAGCTTTGGGAAAGGGTGGGGAGGGGTGGGGGTGAGGTTTCACCTGTGCAATGCTAAGGAGGAACATTTACAGCCTTTAAACGACATCTTCCTATGACCTTGTGAACCAACATTTGTGAAATTCAGTGGTTGGGGTGGAAAGCTTTGCAGGGGAGATAATCTGTGTTTTTTTTTTGTCACACGCAGTGATTGTGAAAACAGGCCTGAAAGTGTTAACGTTTGAACGTTGTTTTTGGTTTTTTTTTTTTTTATGATAAAGCTTTTCTTCTTCTGTTCAGGGTTTACACATCAAACATGTCTGCTGCTCCTCTTCCATGTCTGTATTCTGTCTAACAATTCAGTTATTTCTTTCTCTCTTCTTTATTTTTCACTCTGTTGAGGAGGAACAGGAGGATCAGAAGAATTTTACTCCTGTGGTTTATCAAGGTGATTGTTCTGTAATTGCCACAGTCTTTAGCATTCCATCTCTTGTGGAGCATGAAGAATTCTTTTTGTTTTTGTTTTTTTGTTTTTTTGTTTTTGTTTTTGTTTTATTTCATTTCTTTCCTTTTTATATAACAAAATTGCATCTATTTTTCCAAAGCATATGACCTCTATGATAATTCTTTTTTTTTTTCAACCTTTTTTATTCATTTTTTTTATACATAGTTATGCAAAATGAAAAACATATAAACAGTTTTGTTGCACACACACACACACCACACACACACAACACACACACACACACACACACACACACACACACACACACACACACACACACACACACACAAAGATAGAAAGAGACTTCGAAAGAAAGAGAGAAACATATGTGTGTATATATATGGGTGTGCATATGTGTATGTATATATATATGGGTGTGCATATATGTATGTATATGTGTGTATATATCAACCCACATATGTTCTGACTGCTGAACTCAATACCCTATGAGACCTCTCTCTATCCCCTTCTCTCTCTCTCTCTCTCTCTCTCTCTCTCTCTCTCTCTCTCTCTCTTCTCTCTCTCTTTTTCTATCACCCTTCTTTCTCTCTTCCTTTCTTTGAAGAATTCTTGTTGCTTTCATTCACTGGCCATTGGCAGGTCTCCCAATTTATGGCTTAATTTTTTTTTTTTTTTTTTTATCGAGGATAATGGGATAAGCACTCATGTGATTTTTTTCATCCAGTGCCCATGTGTATGCAGTTTTGTAAATATTGTCATCTGTTCCCACCGGCACACAATGGCCTACTCTTACGAAAAGCGGAACAGGATTTAACGTGTGCGCAAGATGTTCTGCGTGCATAGGCACACGGGGCATCTGGAGAGTGGAGTCAGCACTGATGTTAACTCAGGGGAAAAATCCCCTCCAACGGGAATCAAACTCGGATCGTCAGATTGCCAGCACAATGTTCTGACCACTAGGCTATCCGGTGGCTTAGATGATGTAGAGCTGTAAGACTGGAAAGGCCTCACACAGCTGTCGGTCAGTGTCCCCCACTTTCAGCTCCTCTCAGTCGCTAATTAATCCATCCCATCCCAGCCCAGATGGGGACAGCTGGTGCTTTTTTTGTTTTTTTTTTTTGAGATCAGATTTTCAGAATTTCCTGT
This sequence comes from Stramonita haemastoma, assembly GCA_030674155.1. NCBI lineage: Eukaryota > Metazoa > Mollusca > Gastropoda > Neogastropoda > Muricidae > Stramonita > Stramonita haemastoma. The sequence continues at coordinate 10,893,213 of CM060349.1, forward strand.
CATCAGCTACGATGTGACAGAATCTCAGGCCAGCTGGTGCTATTCATTTATAGCCGGAACTGACCGCACTTGGATTTACTAGGTAAAAGGAAAGGGGTGCGCTAAATTTAGCACTCTTGACTGAGTGATGTTGGATTTGTGCGCTGGGGCCTGAGTTTTTCCAAAGCAGGCTTGGTGTGTTGCCCATTCCTTTCTTTTATTAAGTTGCTTGATTTCATTGATTGATTGATTTATTCTTTTATAATCGAGGATAATGGGATAAGCACTCTCATGCTTTTTTTACATCCAGTCCCAGTCTGTATGCAGTTTTATAAATGTCATCTGTTCCCACCGGCACACGATGGACCTACTCTTACGAAAAGCGGAACAGGATTTAACATGTGCGCAAGATGTGAGTGCGTTCGCACATGGGGCCTTAGTTTAAAGTCTCATCCAAGGACTTGATGGCATCAGTAACTTCTTCTTTCAGTGGCCAAGGTTCCAGCTCTTGGAGATCTACAGTGTGTGTGTGTCAATTCACCAGCAGTGCTTTTGTTGGAGTCAAACAGTTCTTTTCCATAACCACTTGTCTAATATTTTATTCATTTCAGTTAAGAGTTTTCCCTCACCTTTGTCATTATGATTTTTCAGGCTTGGATTTTGAAACGACGAGTTACCTCCTTTCACGTATTTGATTTGCTTGAAAGAAACTCGGGTTTTTTTTTTTTGCTGAGTGTTTGCGATTGTTGTTTTTGAGCGTTCTCACTTTCCAGCCATAACCTTTTGTCTGTTCTGGTTTTTGTTCTTATATCTGTTTTTTAAGTTTGCTGTCGTCATCTTTTTTTGGTTTTTGTTTAAGGCTTTTCTCTCGTCTCTTGCCATTCTGAGAACTTGAATACTAACTCAAAGGTTTGGCTGGATTCTTTTCAGATAGATCCAAAACATCGCTAAAAAAAAAGACTTTTTAAAAAAAAAAACACCATGCTAAAAAGAAAAAACATAGCTAAAAAAGAAAGAAAAAGCATTGCTGAAAAAGATAAACACAGCTTAAAAAAAGTTAAAAAACCATTGCTAAAAAAGATATAAAAAAAATCCTAAAAAAGGATAAAAAACATCGCTAAAAAGATTTTTAAAAAACTGATAAAAAATATTTTTAAAATCGCTAAAAAAAAGATTTAAAAAAACGATAAAAAAGATTAAAAAAATCACCAAGAAAGAAAAAAAAATTGCTAAAAAAGATTAAAAAAAATCGCTGAAAAAGGGGGTCAGCATTGAGCGCTTCAGTCATGTTGAAACTTTTGACATTTGTCTGTTCTGTCTTTGATGTAATAGCTCTTCACTTCTTAGTGGTATTAGGTGTGGTTGTGTTGTGTGTGTAGTGTGTGTGTGTGTTGTGTGTGTAGTGTGTGTGTGTGTGTGTGTGTGTGTGGTGTGTGTGTGTGTTGTGTAGTTGTTGTGTGTGTGTTGTGTGTGTGTGTGTGTGGTGTGTGTGTGTGTGTGTGTGTGTGTGTGTAGTGTGTGTGTGTGTGTGTGTGTGTGGTGTGTGTGTGTGTGTGTGTGTTGTGTGTGTGTGTGTGTGTGTGTGTGTGTGGGGTGTGTGTGTGTGTGTGTGTGTGTGTGTGTGTGTGTGTGGTGTGTGGTGTTTGTGTGTGTGTGTGTGTGTGTGTGTGTTGTGTGTGGTGTAGTGTGTGTGGTGCACATGTGTGTGTGTGTGTTTAATCTAAAAGAGAGAAGAGCCTGTTCAGTTTCGTGTGACCAAAACCGTCTCATGTCTCGTGTTTGACCTTTTTCGTGTTTCTAGTTTTCTGTGTGCTGCAAACAAAGAACATAAAACTTGGTGTGGTGACCAATCCAATCCAATTCAATCCAATCCAATCCAGTTCAATCCAATCCAATCCATATCATTTCTGTTTTTATAGCCCTGCCTACCACAGAGGCCACGCCACATTGGGGCTGTCACCTTGTAAAGATTTTAAATCTCAGAAAAAAACAACAACTGTGCAACTTATATATATAATACAGATTAAAACGGGGTATAAAACCAAACTCTACTGTCCTTTCCTTGAAAACGTGTGCAACTATATATTACAGATTAAAACGGGTATAAAACCAACTCTACTGTCTTTCTTAAACTGTGCAACTATATGCAGATTTAAACAGGGTATAAAACCAAACTCTACTGTCCTTTCCTTGAAAACTGTGCAACTACTTGCCGATTAAAACAGATATAAAACCAACTCTTATTGTTACTTCTTGTATTCCTGGTGTGATGAATAATGATGGGGTTATTCTAGGTAAAAACAATAGTTGAAGTGCGTATTTCAAATTTCAGAAAGTTAAAGAAGAAATAAAAAAGGCTGTTGTTCTTAATTTATAAAAAAAAAAATCCATGATTATTGTTTTGATTTGGTAATGTATAAAAGAAACCGTATCATGAATATTTTATTTTAACAACTTGTTGTTTTCAATTGTGTAAATGAAAAAAAACAAAACATTTGCAAGGATTTTGTTTTATTATACAAACAAACATAAAAAGTTGCTGTGAATTTGGAAAGAATCTTTGTTCATTTATGATTATGTTAATGGAAAGAGGTTTTTGTTTGTTTTTATTTTTGGTTTCCTTTTAAAAAATTTTTGCATCTTGGCTAAAGCTTTAAAGGTACACCAATGGTGAGATTTTGCATATGCAACCATTTTGGCCTACCGTGAAGGTAGCGTATCCCATCTTCAGAGATGTATGCTGGGTATGTTATGCATCCATAACCCACGAATGCTGACATGAATTATTGGGTTTTTTAAGTGCATATTTGATCTTCTGGATGTTTGTATAAATATATATACATGATGGAAATGAAGGCACTGGCAGGTCTGCACTTGACATTGACCTGGGAGATAGTAAAAAATCCCCACTGGTAATTCTGACCTGGGAGATAGTACAAATCCCCATCACTAGTAAAAATGATAGTAACAAATCCCCACCACCAGAAAATAAAAAAAAAAAATCCCCCACCTCTAATTCTGACCAGGGAAGAATCGTAAAAATCCCACCAC
>CM060349.1:10916242-10921242 GCA_030674155.1 Stramonita haemastoma
GTGTGTGTGTGTGTGTGGTGTGTGTGTGTGTGTGTGTGTGTGTGTGTGTGTGTGTGTGTGTTTGAACCTCTTAACTGCCCAGTGCCAATGCACCCTATATGCTGTGGAATAAAATTCTTATACATGTACCACTCACTATGTTCATGTCCCCAGTACTTAGAAATGACTCTATGAATAATCCTGATATTCTGCTAAATGACAGTATATATATATATATCTACAACCTTATTTTCCACTTCTTTAGCTGTGTAAAGCCATCGATGAGAAGAGTCAGTCAGTTTAGAACAAGCACAGTCCAAGCAAAATAACCAAAAAAAATATTAGGTAAAAAAAAAGAAGATTGTTATTGCCAAGTTTCTGCAGCTAGGTGTTGCCAAGCAACAGAAGAGTGATCTCCATGAACTTTGGAGTGGTTTCCCTTTAACTGTAGTTTGGGGTGGGGGGGGGGGGGGGGAAGCTAAGCTAGCTTGTTTACATTGAGTCATAACCCTGGAAATTGTTCGGGTGTAGGCATATAGCGTGCACATTAATTTTTACCACGAAAAATTTCCGGGTGGGGCAGTCTAGGGGTTAAAATTCTTTATTCTTTTATTTTGAGAATAATGGAATAAGCACTTAGAAAAAAAAATCCAGTCCCCGTGTGTATGCAGTTTTGTTAATGTTGTCATCCGTCCCCACCGGCACACAATGGCCTACTCTTCTGAAAAGTGGAAAGTGTGTGTGTGTGTGTGTGTGTGTGTGCGTGCATGCGTGCGTGCGTGCATGCACATACGCATGAAGGGGTTTTGGGGGCAACAGCAAAGTGAGAGGCTGTATGATCAGTGGTTTTCCCACTTAGGATGAGGCTGTAAGTCAAGGCCCTGTGTGCGAACGCACGCAGAACACCTTGCGCACACATTAAGTCCTGTTCCGCTTTTCGTAAGAGTAGGCCATTGTGTGTAGGTTGGAACAGATGACAAGATTGACAAAACTGCATACACACAGGGACTGGATTTAAAAAAGCACATGAGTGCTTATTTCATTATCCTTGATATAAAAGAATAGATAAAGGGAATTCCACTTCACAGCTGAGTCTTATAGTGATCGACCATGACTCTCTGACTAGGAGGCTTGACTTGCACAGTCCTATATGTGCTGCAGCCCTGGGGCTAGTTGGCCTTTGGAGAACATCTCCAACGCTGACTGTCCTTATGCCCTCTTGGCCGAGAGAGTGGGGGTGTGCTGTGGGCAAGGCATCTCCACTATAATCAAATTGTTGTCCAATTTCCGAAACAGCAGCTGCCTCCTCTGCTGTTTTGGAGGGCATTGTCAAACATGACAGACAAACACACGCACGCACGCACGCATACACACACAAGCACACAGACAGACAGACAGACAGACAGACAGACACACACACACACACACACACACACACACACACTCACACAAACACCCCCCTCCTCACGCATGCATGCAACACACACACACACACACACACACACACACACACACACACACACACACACACACACACACACACACACACACACACACACAAACACCCCCCCTCCTCACGCACGCACGCACACACACACACACACACACACACACACACACACACACACACACACACACACACACACACACACACACACACACACACAACACACACACACACACAAAAGAACCCTCCCCCCCCAAAAAAAAAAAAACCAACGGGGAAAGGACAGTTCTATCTCCCTCCCTCCCTCCCTCCCTCCAGTGATAGCCAGTGTCTGTGTGTGTGTAGATGTGGTCAGCAGGAGAGGTAGGTAAAGGAATAATGCCGCTGACGATGCTGACGATGATGATGCTGATGATGCTGACGTTGATGCAGAGGCTTTGTGTAGTCTCCTATCTCTCTGTTCTTTCCTTCTTCTGTATGTTCTTTTTCTCTGTGTGTCTCTGTCTCTCTTTTTCTCTGTGTTTTTTTTTTTCAGTCTCTGTCTCCTGTACTTTTCTTTCTCTCTGTCTCTGTATCTCTCTCTCTCTCTGTGTCTCTCTGTGTGTCTCTGTCTCTCTTTTTCTCTGTGTTTTTTTCAGTCTCTCTGTCTCCTGTACTTTTCTTTCTCTCTGTCTCTGTATCTCTCTCTCTCTCTCTCTCTGTCTCTCTGTCTCTCTCTCTCTCTCTGACTCTCTCTCTCTCTCTCTCTCTCCCCCTGTCTGTCTGTCTCTCTCTCTGTTACACCCCTCTCCCTTTCTGTCTCTCCCTTCTTCTCTCTCTTGTTCTGTCTTTTCCCACCCCCTCTCTGCCTCTCCCTTCCTCTCTCTTTCCCCCTCTCACTCCTTCCAATCTCTCTTTTCCTCGACTTGTACCTCTCTCCTCTCTTTCTCCCACTGCTTTCTTTCTCTCACTTCCCCCTCTCTCTCTTTCTCACTCCCTGTCTCTTTCTTATTACCTCTCTCGCTGTCTTGTTCTTTTGCTCTCTGTCTCTGCCTCTCTCTGTCTCTGCCTCAGTCTCTCTCTGTCTCTGCCTCAGTCTCTCTGCCTCAGTCTCTCTGTGTCTCTCTCTGTGTCTCTCTCTGTCCTCTCTCTCTGTCTCTCTGTCTCTCTGTCTCTCTGTCTCTCTCTCTCTCTCTCTCTCTCTCTCTCTCTCTCTCTCTCTCTCTCTCTCTCTCTCTCTGTCTTTCTCTCCTCCTCTCCCTCTCCTTCCCCCCTTCTCTCTCCCTGTGGTCAGCCAGGACACCAAATAATAATTTTTGACCCAACACAACACCACAATCCCCCTGCCCCCCCAAAAAAAAAGAAAAAAAAAAGAAAAAAAGAAAAAAAAAAGAAAAAAGAAAAACCAGAAAAAAGAGAAGGGGCTAATCATTCATCCCTGGGGCTCACACATTTCCTCATGCTGTCTTCAGCTTCTTCCTTGACCTTAACCCTCCCCCTCCCTCCCTCAAACACACACACGGATGTGCGCATGCACGTATGCATGCACACAGGCAGACACACACACACACACACATGCAAGCATGCATGTACACAAACACGCATGTATGCACGCGTGCGCACACAGACGCACAGACACACAGACACACACACAGACAGACAGACAGACACATGCACAGACAGACAGACAGACAGACAGACAGACAGACACACACACACACACACACACACACACACACACACACACACACACACACATACACACATCCTCTCTCTCCCTCTCTCTCTGTGTCTCTCTCTCCCTCTCTCTCTGTGTCTCTCTCTGTCTCTCTGTCTGTCTGTCTGTCTCTTGTCTTTTTGTCTCTCTCTCTCTGTGTCTTTGTCTGTCTGTCTGTCTCTTTCCCCCCCCTCCCCCTGCCCCTCCTCTCTCCTTGTTGCCCCTTTGTGGGGGGGGGGGGGGTGTTCTTCGACCTCTCTACCCTCTTAGTCTGGCAACCCCCTCCTCCCCTCCTCCTTCTCAGTGTCTCTTCCCCCCCCTCCTCCACCTTCATCCTCTATAACCCCCCCCCCTCCCTTCCTCCCTCCTGAGACATCAGTTTGCTCTGTGGTGTCTTTTCCCACACAGTTCCCTCCAGGGAAATTGTATGTGTGTGTGTGTGTGTGTGTGTGTGTGTGTGTGTTGTGTGTGTTAGGGGGGTGGGGGCGGGGTGGGGTGGGGGGTGGGGGGTGGGGTGGGGGTGGGGTTAGTGAGTTGTGTATGTGTGTGTTGTTGTTTTTGTTGTTGTTGTTGTTGTTGTTGTGTGTATACACGCTTGCACATGCATGCATGTAAAGACCAGGAATCTTATTCTCTTCTCAACATCATAGAATTATCAGTGTTTTTTTCTTCTCTGAAGTTTGAATGCAGCTACCTATATATATATATATATATATATATATATATATATATATATATATATATATATATATATATATATATTTATAGAGAAATTAGGTTTAGATCCTATTGAGAAATAGATTTCTTCACTTGCCCATCTCCAACCTTCCCCTCTCCCTTCCCATTTCCAGCTTATAGTAGTAGTAGTAGTAGGCACTCATCAGTCTCAGAAGACTATGGAGTTGCGCTCTAGTCTTTAGAGCGCAAAGCCTGGGCAAGTATGCATGGAGGGCAAGCTGTTACCCATGCAGCAGACCCCCCCTCTCCACGGCACTGGAATGATCCATTGGGAGGGCATTGACCGATACGAATGGTTCCAGTACCGTCGCAGGAGCCACCAGAACGTTGCCAGATAGCCTACAGCCCCGAGCCGCTCTGGGACTCCAACTCCCCAGTTTTTCCTCAGGGATGGTGTCTAAACACGACACCTGTGTGCATGCTGGTTTGTTATAATTTTGTCATCCGCTCCAGCTTATGCATACTTGATTACACACTTCCAAGGGGAGGGTGGCAGGATGGTTAAGACATTCACCTGCCTAACAAGTAAACCGTGAGGTTCTGGGTTCAATTCCCAGCCTTGCCCTTTCTTCCTTCCCAGTTTGACAAGAAAATCAAATTGAATGTCAAATTCTTTCAGATGAGACTGTAAACAGAAGCCCTGTGTGCGAATGTAAGCAGGACATCTTGCACACATGTTAAAAACCTGTTCCACCTTTCAGAAGAGTTGGCTATTTCATGCCTGTAGGAACAGGTGACAAAATTTCAAAAGCATATATGCACACAGGTGTCATGTTTAGACACCATTCTTCTTCTGATGTCGGAGTATGGCTGCCTCTATGGTGAGGTACTTTGAAAACAGTCATACATGCAAAACTTCTCATTCAGTAGTGTGCAATTTCAATCTCACAGGGATTCCCAGGTGGGATGAGTGAGTCAGAGTGTGGCACATTCTGGGTGACAGACCCCCAGAGTGTTAAGCTGGGGAAGAACAACAACAGCAACAACAACAACAACAACAACAACAACAACAACAACAACAACAGCAATGACACCATCCATGAAGATGGAATGTGGCTACTTCAGTGGTGGTGGTAGTGGTGGTGGTGGTGCGGAGAGGGGTGGGGGGGTGGGGGGTTGCATTCGTAAAAATATGGTGAA
>CM060349.1:10937584-10950084 GCA_030674155.1 Stramonita haemastoma
TATATTTCATTATGCTTTGTGCGAATATTTTCTTTGCTTTCTTACATGTATGTAAAAAATTGCATTTCATGGTATACAACAATGTACAACATGATAAAACTGAATAAAAATGGTTTTAAAAAAAATCAATCACGTAGTTATTTACACAACCACTCAATGTATCCAAATAATTCTAAGCACTTCACACCAAATGCACACGCACGCACACACGCACACATACACATACACACACATTGATATAGATGCACAATTACAAAAAATCAATAATCCAAATTGATATTATCAAATATACAGATCTAGTATCAATTACATTCTGTCACCCCAAAGACTCAAATCCATCATAAACAAGGCAAACACAAGAACATTCCCAGGAGCTGACATTGGCAGTGACCACGACCTTGTACTTACCACCATCAGGCTGAAACTGAAAGCAAAACAACAGCCAAAAAGCCCACGCATAAGATTCGACCTGGAAAAACTCAAAGACCAACAGAGGTTGAGATCTTCCAAGCCAACATTGGAGGAAAGTTCGCCGTACTCACAGCCATTGACAATGATGTGGACACTTTAGCCAACAACATCAAAGAAGTGCTAACGACAGCAGCAGAAGAAACATTAGGCAGAAGCAGAACAAAGAAACAACCCTAGGTGGCAAATGAGGTTCTTGACCTCTGCGACAACAGATGAGAACTTAAGAAACAAAAGTTCACAAGTCAAGAAGCCAACAACAAGTACATGGATAGCCACAGAGAAGTGAGGAAAAAGATGAGAGAAGCCAAAGAAGCGTGGATAGAAGAACAATGCAACAACATCGAAGCTGGAATGGCCAAGGGAAACAGCAAAACAGCTTACAACACTTTGAAAGCACTAACTAAACCCACACAGCCTAGAGCCTCTGTTATTGAAGACAAAGAAGGAAATCTTTTAACGGAAGACAATGCCATCCTCCAACGCTGGACAGAATACTGTGAGGGATTGTATAACTACCCACTACACCCAGATACCAACATAGTTTCTGACAAACCCCCTGAACACCAAGATAAAGACCCACCAATACTAAGGTGTGAAGTAGACACAGCTATTAAACAATTGAAGAAGGGGAAGTCCCCTGGAATCAATAACATCCCAGCTGAACTCATAAAAAATGGAGGAATGAAACAGCAAGGCGCTTCACAGAACTTTGTCAGAAGATCCACAATATCAAAGAATGGCCAAAAGAATGGACAGTCTCTTGTAATACCCCTGCCAAAGAAAGGAAACCTCAAGCAATGCCAGAACTACAGAACCATCAGTCTCATAAGCCATCCTAGCAAGATCATGCTGCAGGTAGTCCTCAACAGACTGAAAAACCAAGCAGAAAAACTCCTAGCAGAAGAACAAGCGGGCTTTAGACCAAGACGCAGCACAATGGAACAAATTTTCAATCTGAAAATTCTGATAGAAAAGCATCTCCAACATCAAAAAGACTTGTACCACAATTTCATAGACTTCAAAAAGGCCTTTGACAGGGTATGGCATGACGGCCTCTGGCAAGTACTCAGGCACTTCAACATTGACAGCTGCCTAATTGAAGTCATCAAGGCTCTGTACGAGAACGCAAGAAGTGCAGTTTTCATGAACAATCACGTGAGCGAGTTCTTCAAGACCACAGTTGGGGTCCACCAGGGCTGCCTTCTCTCACCTGTACTCTTCAACCTCTTCCTCAAAAACATCATGACAGAGACACTGCAAAACCACCACACTTCCATCTCCATTGGTGGAAGACCCCTTTGCAACCTCAGATTTGCAGATGACATTGACCTCATGGGCAGCAGCAAACAAGAACTGCAAATCCTCACAGACAGTCTAACAGATCGAGCAAGTGCATACGGCATGGAGGTCAGTACAGAGAAATCAAAGATCATGGTCAACAGCGTGAGTAATGACATCACGGAAATAAAAATGAATGGAGAAATACTGGAAGAGGTGAGCCAATTCAAATACTTAGGCTCCATCCTAACAAAAGATGGCACATCAAACAATGAAGTGAAAGCCTGCATTGCAACAGTAACATCTGCTCTAGTCAGACTCGAGAGGATCATCAGAAGCAACAACATCAGCTTCTGCACCAAATACCACCTCTACAAATCCCTCTACAAATATCTATCCTCCTATATGGCTGTGAATCATGGACTCTGACAGCAGAGTTAGAGAGGAGAATCCAAGCATTCAAGAACAAGTGCCACAGAAGACTCCTCAAAATATCATACAAAGAACACAAGACCAATGACTATGTGAAAGAAGAAATCAAAAACCGTGTGGGCCCCCAAGAGCCTTTGCTCTCCACCATAAAGAGGAGAAAGCTGATGTGGTTTGGTCACACCACAAGACACAACACCCTAGCAAAAACCATCTTGCAAGGAACAGTCGAGGGCAAGAGAAGAAGAGGCCACCAAAAGAAATTATGGGTTGACAACATCAAAGACTGGAGCGCCCAACCCCTGCAACACCTCCTACTAGCCACACAGGATCGTAAAGCATGGAAAAAGATCTCTGCTGCGTCTTCTCTCTCATGTCCCCCCTACGTCCTTTGGGACATGGGACTGAGTGAGTGAGTATCAATTAACATGACAATTTGTATTTCTCTCAATTTCATTGATCAGACAGTAAAAAAAAATCCCACACATAATGATTCAGAAGTCAAAGCAAACGTACACACACACACACACAGAAAGAGAGAGAGAGAGAAAGAGAGAGAGAGGGGGGGAAGGCAGACAAACAGATAAGAGTGAGAGAGAGAGAGACAGACAGAAAGAGACAGAGGAGGGTCGGAACAGGGAGGGAGAGAGAGAGAGGGGTGAGAGAGAGATAGAGAGAGGGAGAGGGAGAGAGAGAGAGAGATTCAGGGAGGAGTTAAAGAAGAGAGCTAAGAAAGAGGGGGAGGGAGAGAGACAGAAAGAGAAAGTGTGCGTGTGTGTGCTGGGTGCGTGCCTGTGTGTGTGTGTTTGCACCTAACCTTCGCAAGGAAAGAGCCAGACGTGTCACGAGTGTCATCATCACTGTCATCAGGCTGATCATCAGCGCTGACGTCATTTCTCCTCCTATTGGGTCATACTGACCTACCTGTTTACAGACAGAATGCTTGGGTCACTTTCAAAATACATTACTGCAAAAGTGTACTTTAACTTTTCTTTTAAAAAAAAAGTTTTAAGAATGTTTTGATTGCAGTAAATTTCATTTCCTTGTGCTTAGAGCCCTGCCAACAGGCCAGGGCTATCATCTCAATATCAGCAACTGCAATCCTATTCATCTCAAGCTGAAAGTCAACACCATCTTTTTTTCAATGGCTTGAATAAATAGTTATTCGTTCAGAATAACGTAGATAGCACCATGAAATGAAAACAGCAAGCAATGTTTGTATGAGTACTTGGCATGTGTTGTGTGTGTGTGTGTGTGTGTGTGTGTGTGTGTTGTGTGTGTGTGTGTGTGTGTGTGCATGGGTGCGTGTGTTTCTGTGCGTGCGTGTGGGAGTACAAATTTGATACCTGGTAATTCCAATATTTTGTAAACGGTTCTGTGCGTGTAAATCATAATGGCGACGACGATGTTGATAATGATTATTATTATTATTTCTATTACTACTATAATTATAAGCAAAATAACTCCATAGCACACTTTATATCACTGCACTGCACAATACAAAACCTACCCTTTAGCTGAGACTATAAACCAAGACATAGGCAAACACATGCAAAACATTCTGCACACACCTGTTCCGCTCTTCAGAAGAGTATGCCATCTGTGCTTGTAAGTAAGAACAGTTGACAATATAATGTAAAAACATAATTGTACACACTGGTGTCAAGACATCATGTATGGTGTCAGGATGTGGGTACCTGAATAGTGGGGAAAACGTTAAGCTTACGCATATATCTCACCAGTATTTAAGTTGGATCTCTATGGGAGGAACAAAAAAAAAAGAAGTAAAAAACCCTTTTCAAAACATTCTGATCCTGACAAAAATAAAGCACCAGCAAAACAAAAACAAAACATTAGCGCGTGCCCTCCCCCCTCCCCCGCCCCTCTTATTTTTTAGTCATTTTACTTTTGCACTACTCCCAACAGTATCAGTGTTTTTTCACATTTTTGTAGCAAAAGCAATGTAGCAATATTAAAATGCTTCTAAAATGTGCAGTTATGGGCCAAATTTTAAAAGTGATATGTCAATGTGTTCAGAATAAACCATATTTTTTAAACATTTTTTAAAACATTTATAGACTTTGCTTATTTTTATGACCTTTGACCCCTGTTGCTAAAAATAGAAATGGTGAGCATTTTCAAAGAACAAAAAATCCAAGATATTGAATTTATGTTCAAAGTTTGTGGTCAATTAAACAAAATAGTCAATTTTCTTTCATTCAAAACAGATTTGACTCAAAAGTCCCAACAATTACATGCTCTGGCATGCTGAAAATGTACATAACCGAATTTCCGAAATGATCACTTTTACTCACAACTGTGATTTATGATTCAACTGCCTTCTATTTTCCATGATAACACAGAAGTTTCCATACTAAACATTCATATAACATAAGAAAATAAAAAATTACATATGTGATCACAAACTTCATAAAACTTCTTTATTATAAATATAATTTCTAATATAACTAAAAATAGACCAGCTGCTCCCATTGGCACAAACCGATGCAGATAAAACCAAAGTCATGCTTGTAGGCACCAAACACAAACTCTCCTCCATTCCAACAACTTCAATAGAATTCGGTAGTAGATCAGTTCCGCTATCCACTTTTGTGAAGTATCTAGGAGTCGTTGTCAACAACACTTTCTCCATGCAAAAATTCATTACCCAAACCCATCAGTCATGCTACTATCAACAGTATTACAGCGTTTTAGCTCAATTCGAAAGTACCTGTCCACTGATGCAACATCTAAACTTGTCATTCTCTCATGTCTGAACTATTGCAATTCTCTTTTGGCTGGTCTGCCTGCATCATCCATCCACTCCCTTCAATGTATAATAATAATAATAATAATAATAATAATAATAATACATGGAATTTGTATAGCGCTATCTCTTGTAAAGACAAATCAAAGCGCTTGCATTTGACCTACAGAGCCACAGATCATGCTGCCACCAGGCGCAAAGATCAACGACGAACAACGATGATCAACTGTTGTTGTCTTGTTGCTGCTGTACACTTTAGAGCGCAAAGCCTGGGCAAGTATGTATGGAGGGCAAGCTGTTACCCATGCAGCAGACCCCCCTTCTCCACGGCACTGGAATGATCCATTGGAAGGGCATTGACCGATATGAATGGTTCCAGTACCGTTGCCATATACCTACAGCCCCGAGCCGCTCTGGGACTCCAACTCCCCGATTTTTCCTCAGGATGGTGTCTAAACACGACACCTGTGTGCATGCTGGTTTGTTATAATTTTGTCATCCGCTCCTACCGGCACACGATGGCCTACTCTTCCGAAAGGTGGAACGGGGTTTTAACGTGTGCGCAAGATGTTCTGCGTGCATTCGCACACGGGGCCTCGGTTTCAAGTCTCATCCGAATGACAAAACTCTGCATAACTCCGTATACAAAACTCCGTATACAAAACTCTGCAGCCTATCTGGTCCTCAGAAAGAAAAAATCTTAGCACATTACCCCTCTCTTGCAATCTCACCATTGGCTGCCTGTGCCACAGAGAAACAACTACAAGATCAATACCCTCTGTTACAAATGTCTCCACAAAACTGCACCCTCCTACCTCTGTGAATGTCTTCACTTGTACACACCTTCTCGCTCCCTCCGCTAGTCAGTAGTAGCTGCCGCTCTTTCTCTGTTTCTGGTCCATCAATCTGGAATGACCTTCCTCCCTCCCTCCGGCTAAAACCTACGTATAACACTTTTAATTCCAACCTCAAGACACACTTATTTCAAACCTAAGTTTTTCTCCTTCTGTTTCCATTTCTTACCTGTCCCTGCCTTCAGCATCTACCTGCCAAAGTGTATAACCTTTATACGTATGTTTGCGCGCGCACGCGCGCGTGTATGCGTGCGTGCTGCATGCGTTTATGCATGCATGTGCGTGTGCGTGTGTGTGCGTGTACATTTGAATTTGTTGAAACTGTAAATTGTTATTGATTGCTTGTGTGTTGTATAGGTCCAATGCAAGTGCTTTGATTTGTTTTTACAAGATATAATGCTATACAAATTCCATGTATTATTATCACTAATATTATTATTATTATTATTATTATTATTATTTGATGCAATACCTTTGGTTCTCCAGATGTATAAATGATTATAAGTAGGAATCCAGTATGTCTTGCACACATTTTTCTCTTTCTGGGCATGTTCTATTAAAAGATAATTAAATAAATAAAAGATAGACCATAGGGTATCCATAGGAAGGAAGTAGCAAAACTACTACATGTGAAAAATACCTTTTGTTTTTTATCTGAAGTCACACTGCCACCCTGTTTCCCTCATTGTTGTAGTAAACAGAATTGAACTGTTTCAGATTTTATTAGTGAATACATGAATAAAAAGGTGGCCTCCTCACCCCCCCCCCCCCCCCCCCCACCCACTTTCACTCAGATAACCTATATGTAAGCTAAAAAGACAATTTCTGCTGTCCACGAAGCACAGGTAGTAGCCACAAATGGTACACCTCACATGTGTTTTTTGCTCTTTCTTTTTTACTGCATAGCCTTTTTTTTTTTACAGTTATTCATTTCATTTGTTTTTACTGGGACTAGAATGTTTAGTAAATAAAGCATTGACAGATACTTGGGGAACTTTTTCATATTCACCACTACTAATCAGCTCTTCAGTAAAGTCCAACTGGCCATACCTATCATGTCTCTGCATTTTTGGAATATCTGAATGGTTTTTCCTAAAATCTTGAAATAAAATAAAGCGTTTACCTCTGCAATGTAAATGAAATGAAAAAGCATTTTCTACCATTTGTTACTTTTGCACAAAGTGTTGTATTTGCTTATCACTGTTATCCACCCCTCCAATATTTCCATTATAATCTTTTACTAGTTCTGGTTGTCTGACATTCATTTTTCTAAACTGCCCCTGAACTTTTGATCTGTGCTGAACAAAAAAGAGCTATTTGCTGTTTGAATAGATGACAGAAATGAAAATTTGTTTTGATGTTTCTCTATTGCATAGAAAGTATGTTCCCCTCCCTCACCCAACAAAATAAATGAAAAAAGTCCACATACCACAAATAACAGTCCATGTCATCTGAGTTTTCACATCATCCAGGTAAACACCAAGGGACGGGTGGGTACAAAGGAAGGTTTCACATCATCCAGGTAAACACCAAGGGACGGGTGGGTACAAAGGAAGGTGGAGTGTTTGGTAATCCCAGGTCCTCCGTATTTCATTCCTGAAACACAAAGTAAAAATAATTTTGTTTGTTTTCTTTTGCTTTTGGGGTTTTTTTGGGGGGAGGTAAGCTGAAAGAAATATCCATAATAGATAAAGCACAAGAACATCAGTTATATAGGAAAAACAAATCTGCTTGCATGGCTAGTGGTTAAAACACACACACACACACACACACACACACACACACACACACACACACACACACACACACACACATACACACACACAGAACTCTGTGGCCGTGGAACTCCACTCTCCTCGAAAGTCTTCGGATGAGACTGTAAACCAAGGACCCATGTGCGAATGCACACAGAACATCTTGCGCACACATGAAATCATGTTCTGCTTTTCGTAAAAGTAGGCCATTGTGTACTGGTTGGAACAGATGACAATATTTACACAACTGCATACACACGGGGATTGGATGAAAAGAAACACATGAGTGCTTATCCTATTATCCTTAATAGAAAAGAATTTTTTTTTTAATTGAAAAGTCACATTTGTCATGTAACTAATATACTATCTCTCTCTCTCTCTCTCTCTCTCTCTCTCTCTCTCACACACACACACACACACACACACACACACACACATATATATATATATATATATATATATATATATATATATATATATATATATATATATATATATATATATATATATATATGCACACACACACACCACACACACACACGCATACCCCCCCTCCACCCCCCCCCCCCCCCCCCCCAGCTTATGTAAGTCCAGATGAGACTATAAAACCATGAGATTAGAAACCGAGGCATGTGCGAACGCACGCAGAACATCTTGCCCACACGTTAACTCCTGTTCTGCTTTTCGTAAGAGAAGGCCATCTTGTGCTGGTGGGAACAGATGACATTTACAAAACTGCATACACAAGAATACATGAATAAATGAAAATAGTGATTATTTGTAAAAAGAGTGATTACAGAGAGAAAATGCTGAAATCATGACACATAATCATAATCATTATGATCACAATACAGTTTGTACAACTGCCCATTTAGACTGAACATAGACTTAGTTAAGTAAACTACTGACAGACTGGAAGTAGGTCAAACTGCCAGTGTCACTCATGTGTGTCAAAGCAAATTAGTTTATGAAAATATTATTGACAGTTAACAATTCATTTCAACAAGTTTGCATACTAAACATTTATATAACATTACAAGAAGAAAAAAAAAACAAATGTGGAAGAACGGTGGCAGGATGGTTAAGACATTTGCCTGCCAATATGTAAATGGCAAGTTTCTGGGATTGTACCCAGCTCGCCCTTTCTTCCCAGTTTGACGAAAAAATCAAACTGAATGTCAAAGTCATTCGAATGAGACTATAAACCGAGGTCCGTGTGTGAACACACGTAGAACATCTTGCACACATGTTAAAATCCCATTCCGCCTTTGAGGAGAGCAGGCCATCGTGTGCCTGTAGGAGCGGTTGACAAAATTATAAAAATAAAGAACAAGCATGCACACAGGTGTTATGCTTAGACACCATCCCTGACGGTAAAAAATAAATTGGGTAGGTGCTGCACTTGTGGCAACGTGCTCTCCTCCGGGAGAGCAGCCCAAATTTCACGCAGAGAAACCTGCTGTGACATAAAGTGGTATAAAATAAAATTTGAATTTTTTTTTAATGTGATCACAAACTTCATAAAACTTCTTTTTTATGAATATAATTGCTACTATTGTTACTAAAAATAGACCAGTTGCTCCCATCAGCACAAACCACCTTATTTGATGCAGTACCTTTGGTTCTCCAAATGTATAAATGATTATAAATAGGAATCCAATATGTCTTGCACACTTCTCTTCTCTCTTTCTGGACATGTTCTATTAAAAGATAATTAAATAAATAAAAGATAGACCAGAGGGTATCCATAGGAAGGAAGTAGCAAAACTACTACATGTGAAAAATACCTTTTGTTTTTTATCTGAAGTCACACTGCCACCCTGTTTCCCTCATTGTCATAATAAACAGAATTGAACTGTTTCAGATTTTATTAGTGAATACATGAATAAAAAGGTGGCCTCCCCAACTCCCCCCCCCCCCCCCCCCCCCCCACATACCCACTTTCACTCAGATAACCTATATGTAAGCTAAAAAGACAATTTCTGCTGTCCACGAAGCACAGGTAGTAGCCACAAATGGTACACCTCACATGTGTTTTTTGTTCTTTCTTTTTTACTGCATAGCCTTTTTTACATTTATTCATTTCATTTGTTTTTACTGGGACTAGAATGTTTAGTAAATAAAGCATTGATAGATGCTTAGGGAACTTTTTCATATTCACCACTACCTACAAGCTGACTAATCAGTTCTTCAGTAAAGTCCAACTGGCCATATCTATCATGTCTCTGCAATTTTGGAATATCTGAATGGTTTTTCCTAAAATCTTGAAATAAAATAAAGCGTTTACCTCTGCAATGTAAATGAAATGAAAAAGCATTTTCTACCATTTGTTACTTTTGCACAAAGTGTTGTATTTGCTTATCACTGTTATCCACCCCTCCAATATTTCCATTATAATCTTTTACTAGTACTGGTTGCCTGGCATTCATTTTTCTAAACTGCCCCTGAACTTTTGATCTGTGCTGAACAAAAAAGAGCTATTTGCTGTTTGAATAGATGACAGAAATGAAAATTTGTTTTGATGTTTCTCTATTGCATAGAAAGTATGTTCCCCTCCCTCACCCAACAAAATAAATGAAAAAAGTCCACATACCACAAATAACAGTCCATGTCATCTGAGTTTTCACATCATCCAGGTAAACACCAAGGGACGGGTGGGTACAAAGGAAGGTTTCACATCATCCAGGCAAACACCAAGGGACGGGTGGGTACAAAGGAAGGTGGAGTGTTTGGTAATCCCAGGTCCTCCGTATTTCATTCCTGAAACACGAAGTAAAAATAAATTTTGTTAGTTTTCTTTTGCTTTTGGTTTGGTTTTTTGGGGGTAAGCTGAAAGAAATATCCATAATAGATAAAGCACAAGAACATCAGTTATACAAGAACAAATCTGCTTGCATGGTTAGTGGTTAACACACACACACACACACACACACACACACACACACACACACACACACACACAACACACACACATACACACACACACATACACACACACACACACTCACACACACACAACTCACACACTCACACACACGCACTCACACACACACACACACTCACACACACACACTCACACACACATATACACACACTCACACACACACACCACACACACACACACACACACATCACACACACACACACACACACCACACACACACACACACACACACACACACACACACCCAACACACACACACACACACACACACACACACACACTCACACACACACACACACACACACACACACACACTCACACACACACACACACACACACACACACACATCACACACACACACTCACACACACTCACACACACACACACTCACACACACACACACAACTCTGCTGTAGACCTCACACTCTCCCACAAAATCTGAATAGAACGTAACAAGGCCCGTGGCGAACGCATCACAGAAATCTTGCGCACAACGTTTAAATCCTGGAACTTTGTAAAATAGGCTAATGTGGCCGGTGCGAACAGATGACAATATTACACAACTGTATACACAGCACTTGATGAAAAAAAAATGTGTGCTTACATTATCTCAATAGAAAACGCAATACAAAAAACAAATAAAAAGTTACATTTGTCAAAGTAACCACCACTCACACACACACACACACACACACACACACACACACACACACACACACACACACTACACAACTTCCCCCCACACACACACACACAAACACATTCCCCACCTCCCTCCCCCCTCCCCCCCCCCCCCCCCCCACAGCCTAAGTCCTTGGGATGAGACTAAAAACCATGAATAAATCAAGAATAAATCAATAATAAAAATAGTAATTCCCTGCAAAACGAGTGATTACAGAGAGGAAAATGCTAAAATCATGACACATAATCATAATCATCATGCTAACAATACAGTTTGTACAATTGCCCATTTAGATTAAACACAGGCTTAGTGAAGTAAACTACTGACAGACTGGAAGTAGGTCAAACTGCCACAGTGCTAGTGTCACTCATGTGTGTCGAAGCAAATTCGTTTATGAAAATATTATTGACAGTTAACAATTCATTTCAACAAGTCAGAACAAAGACGAAAATGACTTTCAATGACTAGTTTTACCATTTATTAATCACAACAGAGATTACTTCAGTTTTTCTCAGATCGAAAATGTAAACAAACCCAGCTTACATTTGCTGCTGTCTGCTATGGGCAGGAATTGCTGACGATAATCGATAATCGGCATCTTTGTTGTTTCACTATCTGACATAGTATTTTCCAGCTCCCAGGTTTCTTTAGTACTGCTGTCGAAGAATTCTGTATTGTTGAAAGAGGCTGTGGAATTCGTAATTTCGTCAAAAGTGGAGTGGGCATTGCAGAAGAAGAAATAAAATTCAAGATGGCGTTGAAAGAGAAACCACGTGCTCACATCCTTTGTTACGTGGCAATCCAATCGGTGTATGATTTTAAATTAATTCCAATTTTTTGTCATAAAATTGTCATTTTAGGTTTATTTTCAGAACAGATGCATGTTAATAACGAAAAAATTGTTTTTATCTATGAAAATGTTTATTGAAAAACGTCGATCACTGATGATCGAAGAGGGCAACCCACAGCGAGGCTAGGTGTCACTTACGTTGTTGGCGTGAGATATGTGTTCTCTGCTACAATGAAAAATGGAGTGAAAGGGACCAGTTCGAGTGAGAAAATCGTTGGTAATTGTTATATATGGCATACGCGTTTTCGGTGCAATAATAAATGTAGGTTTTGTTTCCCCATTGATCCACAGTAACATTTTAACCCAAACCTAGACAAACACGTCTCTTCTGTGTTTGTGTGTGTGTGTGTGTGGAAGGGGAGTGGTCGTAAAATTGTTGGTCTTCATTTCAACGTGTATTTACAACAATGTGGTGGTAGACTGTGTGTTCGTGTGTGTGTGCGGGCCTGTATGCGTGCATGCGTGCGTGC
>CM060349.1:10952584-10965084 GCA_030674155.1 Stramonita haemastoma
GCTTATAAAACGTGGCGGTACTCATAGCAATAATCATAATATACAAGAGTATGATGCACCGCCGGAAAGAGCAGGGACTCGGCCACATGCCCAAACACAAAAAAAGGCATATCCAAAGACGAGCGCGCGCACGCGAACGCGCGCGCGTACACACCCTCCCAAAGAATAAGTGGAAAAGATACCACTAAAGGCACCGTTTTCAGTGCCTAAATACCCCGATTTCCGACCAGTAGCCCAGCCCACGGCAGCCAAAGAGTGCGGCAGTGTATGCATACACCCCATACCAGCCTCTTTGATATGCGTGGCGCTGGACCTGTGGCGATGCCACCCTTCCGACCAGGCCCTGCCCCACCCGACCCCCGCCCGTTCTGAATCTAGCAACTTTCTCGCCGGGAAAGCGCATATAAAACGTGGCGGTACTCATAGCAATAATCATAATATACAAGAGTATGATGCACCGCCGGAAAGAGCAGGGACTCGGCCACATGCCCAAACACAAATAAAGGCATATCCAAAGACGAGCGCGTGCACGCGAACGCGCGCGCGTACACACCCTCCCAAAGAATAAGTGGAAAAGAACCACTAAAGGCACCGTTTTCAGTACATAAATACCCCGATTTCCGACCAGTAGCCCAGCCCACGGCAGCCAAAGAGTGCGGCAGCGTATGCATACACCCCATACCAGCCTCTTTGATATGCGTGGCGCTGGACCTGTGGCGATGCAACCCTTCCGACCAGGCCCTGCCCCACCCGACCCCCGCCCGTTCTGAATCTAGCAACTTTGTCGCCGGGAAAGCGCATATAAAACGTGGCGGTACTCATAGCAATAATCATAATATACAAGACTATGATGCACCGCCGGAAAGAGCAGGGACTCGGCCACATGCCCAAACACAAAAAAAGGCATATCCACAGACGAGCGCGCGCACGCGAACGCGCGCGCGTACACACCCTCCCAAAGAATAAGTGGAAAAGATACCACTAAAGGCACCGTTTTCAGTGCCTAAATACCCCGATTTCCGACCAGTAGCCCAGCCCACGGCAGCCAAAGAGTGCGGCAGTGTATGCATACACCCCATACCAGCCTCTTTGATATGCGTGGCGCTGGACCTGTGGCGATGCCACCCTTCCGACCAGGCCCTGCCCCACCCGACCCCCGCCCGTTCTGAATCTAGCAACTTTGTCGCCGGGAAAGCGCATATAAAACGTGGCGGTACTCATAGCAATAATCATAATATACAAGAGTATGATGCACCGCCGGAAAGAACAGGGACTGGGCCACATGCCCAAACACAAAAAAAGGCATATCCAAAGACGAGCGCGCGCACGCGAACGCGCGCGCGTACACACCCTCCCAAAGAATAAGTGGAAAAGATACCACTAAAGGCACCGTTTTCAGTGCCTAAATACCCCGATTTCCGACCAGTAGCCCAGCCCACGGCAGCCAAAGAGTGCGGCAGTGTATGCATACACCCTACCACCCCTGATATGCGTGGCGCTGGCCTGTGGCGATGCCACCCTTCCGACCAGCCCTGCCCCGACCCGACCCCCCGTCTGAATCAGCAACTTTGCGCCGGAAGCGCAATAAAACGGGCGGTACCATACAATAACAATAACAAGAGATTGCACCGCCGAAAGAGCAGGACTGCCACATGCCCAAACCAAAAAGCATATCAAGACAGCGCGCGCACCGAACGCGCGCGCTACACCCCCAAGATAAGTGAAAGATCCACTAAAGGCCCGTTCAGTGCCTAATACCCATTTCCGACCTACCCACCGCAGCAAGAGTGGCATGTAGCAACACCCACCACCTCTGATATCGCGCGACCGTGCAGCCACCTCCACAGCCCTGCCCCACCCGACCCCCGCCCTTCGAATCTAGCACTTTGTCGCCGGAAAGCGCATTAAAACGTGGCGGTACTCATAGCAATAACATAATATACAAGAGTATATGCACGCCGGAAAGAGCGGGACTGGGCCACATCCCAAACACAAAAAGGCATATCAAAGACGACGCGCGCACGCGAACGCGCGCGCTACACACCCTCAAAGAATAAGGGAAAAGATACCACTAAGGCACCGTTTCAGTGCCTAATACCCCGATTTCCGACCATAGCCCAGCCCACGGCAGCCAAAGAGTGGGCATGTATGCATACACCCTACCACCTCTCGATATGCGTGGCGCGGACCTGTGGCGATGCCACCCTTCCGACCAGGCCCGCCCCACCCGACCCCCCCGTACAACTGCCCGGGAAGCGCATAAAAACTGCGTACCATACAATACAATAAAAGATAGTCACGCGAAAGAGCAGGGACTGGCCACAGCCAACACAAAAAGCATATCCAAAGACGACGCGCGCACGCGAACGCGCGCGACACACCTCAAAGAATAAGAAAAGATACCAAAAGCCGTTCATGCTAATACCTTCCGACGTAGCAGCCACGCAGCCAAGAGTGCAGTGATCAACACCTACCACTCTCGATATCGGCGCTGACCTTGCGATGCCACCCTTCCGACCAGGCCCTGCCCCACCCGACCCCCGCCCGTTCTGAATCTAGCAACTTTGTCGCCGGGAAAGCGCATATAAAACGTGGCGGTACTCATAGCAATAATCATAATATACAAGAGTATGATGCACCGCCGGAAAGAGCAGGGACTGGGCCACATGCCCAAACACAAAAAAAGGCATATCCAAAGACGAGCGCGCGCACGCGAACGCGCGCGCGTACACACCCTCCCAAAGAATAAGTGGAAAAGATACCACTAAAGGCACCGTTTTCAGTGCCTAAATACCCCGATTTCCGACCAGTAGCCCAGCCCACGGCAGCCAAAGAGTGCGGCAGTGTATGCATACACCCCATACCAGCCTCTCTGATATGCGTGGCGCTGGACCTGTGGCGATGCCACCCTTCCGACCAGGCCCTGCCCCACCCGACCCCCGCCCGTTCTGAATCTAGCAACTTTGTCGCCGGGAAAGCGCATATAAAACGTGGCGGTACTCATAGCAATAATCATAATATACAAGAGTATGATGCACCGCCGGAAAGAGCAGGGACTGGGCCACATGCCCAAACACAAAAAAAGGCATATCCAAAGACGAGCGCGCGCACGCGAACGCGCGCGCGTACACACCCTCCCAAAGAATAAGTGGAAAAGATACCACTAAAGGCACCGTTTTCAGTGCCTAAATACCCCGATTTCCGACCAGTAGCCCAGCCCACGGCAGCCAAAGAGTGCGGCAGTGTATGCATACACCCCATACCAGCCTCTCTGATATGCGTGGCGCTGGACCTGTGGCGATGCCACCCTTCCGACCAGGCCCTGCCCCACCCGACCCCCGCCCGTTCTGAATCTAGCAACTTTGTCGCCGGGAAAGCGCATATAAAACGTGGCGGTACTCATAGCAATAATCATAATATACAAGAGAAAAAGAGCAGGGACTGGGCCACATGCCCAAACACAAAAAAGGCATATCCAAAGACGAGCGCGCGCACGCGAACGCGCGCGCGTACACACCCTCCAAAGAATAAGTGGAAAAGATACCACTAAAGGCACCGTTTTCAGTGCCTAAATACCCCGATTTCCGACCAGTAGCCCAGCCCACGGCAGCCAAAGAGTGCGGCAGTGTATGCATACACCCCATACCAGCCTCTCTGATATGCGTGGCGCTGGACCTGTGGCGATGCCACCCTTCCGACCAGGCCCTGCCCCACCCGACCCCCGCCCGTTCTGAATCTAGCAACTTTGTCGCCGGGAAAGCGCATATAAAACGTGGCGGTACTCATAGCAATAATCATAATATACAAGAGTATGATGCACCGCCGGAAAGAGCAGGGACTGGCCACATGCCCAAACACAAAAAAAGGCATATCCAAAGACGAGCGCGCGCACGCGAACGCGCGCGCGTACACACCCTCCAAAGAATAAGTGAAAAGATACCACTAAAGGCACCGTTTTCAGTGCCTAAATACCCCGATTTCCGACCAGTAGCCCAGCCCACGGCAGCCAAAGAGTGCGGCAGTGTATGCATACACCCCATACCAGCTCTCTGATATGCGTGGCGCTGGACCTGTGGCGATGCCACCCTTCCGACCAGGCCCTGCCCCACCCGACCCCCGCCCGTTCTGAATCTAGCAACTTTGTCGCCGGGAAAGCGCATATAAAACGTGGCGGTACTCATAGCAATAATCATAATATACAAGAGTATGATGCACCGCCGGAAAGAGCAGGGACTGGGCCACATGCCCAAACACAAAAAAAGGCATATCCAAAGACGAGCGCGCGCACGCGAACGCGCGCGCGTACACACCCTCCCAAAGAATAAGTGGAAAAGATACCACTAAAGGCACCGTTTTCAGTGCCTAAATACCCCGATTTCCGACCAGTAGCCCAGCCCACGGCAGCCAAAGAGTGCGGCAGTGTATGCATACACCCCATACCAGCCTCTCTGATATGCGTGGCGCTGGACCTGTGGCGATGCCACCCTTCCGACCAGGCCCTGCCCCACCCGACCCCCGCCCGTTCTGAATCTAGCAACTTTGTCGCCGGGAAAGCGCATATAAAACGTGGCGGTACTCATAGCAATAATCATAATATACAAGAGTATGATGCACCGCCGGAAAGAGCAGGGACTGGGCCACATGCCCAAACACAAAAAAAGGCATATCCAAAGACGAGCGCGCGCACGCGAACGCGCGCGCGTACACACCCTCCCAAAGAATAAGTGGAAAAGATACCACTAAAGGCACCGTTTTCAGTGCCTAAATACCCCGATTTCCGACCAGTAGCCCAGCCCACGGCAGCCAAAGAGTGCGGCAGTGTATGCATACACCCCATACCAGCCTCTCTGATATGCGTGGCGCTGGACCTGTGGCGATGCCACCCTTCCGACCAGGCCCTGCCCCACCCGACCCCCGCCCGTTCTGAATCTAGCAACTTTGTCGCCGGGAAAGCGCATATAAAACGTGGCGGTACTCATAGCAATAATCATAATATACAAGAGTATGATGCACCGCCGGAAAGAGCAGGGACTGGGCCACATGCCCAAACACAAAAAAAGGCATATCCAAAGACGAGCGCGCGCACGCGAACGCGCGCGCGTACACACCCTCCCAAAGAATAAGTGGAAAAGATACCACTAAAGGCACCGTTTTCAGTGCCTAAATACCCCGATTTCCGACCAGTAGCCCAGCCCACGGCAGCCAAAGAGTGCGGCAGTGTATGCATACACCCCATACCAGCCTCTCTGATATGCGTGGCGCTGGACCTGTGGCGATGCCACCCTTCCGACCAGGCCCTGCCCCACCCGACCCCCGCCCGTTCTGAATCTAGCAACTTTGTCGCCGGGAAAGCGCATATAAAACGTGGCGGTACTCATAGCAATAATCATAATATACAAGAGTATGATGCACCGCCGGAAAGAGCAGGGACTGGGCCACATGCCCAAACACAAAAAAAGGCATATCCAAAGACGAGCGCGCGCACGCGAACGCGCGCGCGTACACACCCTCCCAAAGAATAAGTGGAAAAGATACCACTAAAGGCACCGTTTTCAGTGCCTAAATACCCCGATTTCCGACCAGTAGCCCAGCCCACGGCAGCCAAAGAGTGCGGCAGTGTATGCATACACCCCATACCAGCCTCTCTGATATGCGTGGCGCTGGACCTGTGGCGATGCCACCCTTCCGACCAGGCCCTGCCCCACCCGACCCCCGCCCGTTCTGAATCTAGCAACTTTGTCGCCGGGAAAGCGCATATAAAACGTGGCGGTACTCATAGCAATAATCATAATATACAAGAGTATGATGCACCGCCGGAAAGAGCAGGGACTGGGCCACATGCCCAAACACAAAAAAAGGCATATCCAAAGACGAGCGCGCGCACGCGAACGCGCGCGCGTACACACCCTCCCAAAGAATAAGTGGAAAAGATACCACTAAAGGCACCGTTTTCAGTGCCTAAATACCCCGATTTCCGACCAGTAGCCCAGCCCACGGCAGCCAAAGAGTGCGGCAGTGTATGCATACACCCCCATACCAGCCTCTCTGATATGCGT
Organism: Stramonita haemastoma; assembly: GCA_030674155.1. Taxonomy (NCBI): domain Eukaryota; kingdom Metazoa; phylum Mollusca; class Gastropoda; order Neogastropoda; family Muricidae; genus Stramonita; species Stramonita haemastoma. The sequence goes on from CM060349.1 coordinate 10,958,641, forward strand.
GGCGCTGGACCTGTGGCGATGCCACCCTTCCGACCAGGCCCTGCCCCACCCGACCCCCGCCCGTTCTGAATCTAGCAACTTTGTCGCCGGGAAAGCGCATATAAAACGTGGCGGTACTCATAGCAATAATCATAATATACAAGAGTATGATGCACCGCCGGAAAGAGCAGGGACTGGGCCACATGCCCAAACACAAAAAAAGGCATATCCAAAGACGAGCGCGCGCACGCGAACGCGCGCGCGTACACACCCTCCCAAAGAATAAGTGGAAAAGATACCACTAAAGGCACCGTTTTCAGTGCCTAAATACCCCGATTTCCGACCAGTAGCCCAGCCCACGGCAGCCAAAGAGTGCGGCAGTGTATGCATACACCCCATACCAGCCTCTCTGATATGCGTGGCGCTGGACCTGTGGCGATGCCACCCTTCCGACCAGGCCCTGCCCCACCCGACCCCCGCCCGTTCTGAATCTAGCAACTTTGTCGCCGGGAAAGCGCATATAAAACGTGGCGGTACTCATAGCAATAATCATAATATACAAGAGTATGATGCACCGCCGGAAAGAGCAGGGACTGGCCACATGCCCAAACACAAAAAAAGGCATATCCAAAGACGAGCGCGCGCACGCGAACGCGCGCGCGTACACACCCTCCCAAAGAATAAGTGGAAAAGATAACCACTAAAGGCACCGTTTTCAGTGCCTAAATACCCCGATTTCCGACCAGTAGCCCAGCCCACGGCAGCCAAAGAGTGCGGCAGTGTATGCATACACCCCATACCAGCCTCTCTGATATGCGTGGCGCTGGACCTGTGGCGATGCCACCCTTCCGACCAGGCCCTGCCCCACCCGACCCCCGCCCGTTCTGAATCTAGCAACTTTGTCGCCGGGAAAGCGCATATAAAACGTGGCGGTACTCATAGCAATAATCATAATATACAAGAGTATGATGCACCGCCGGAAAGAGCAGGACTCGGGCCACATGCCCAAACACAAAAAAAGGCATATCCAAAGACGAGCGCGCGCACGCGAACGCGCGCGCGTACACACCCTCCCAAAGAATAAGTGGAAAAGATACCACTAAAGGCACCGTTTTCAGTGCCTAAATACCCCGATTTCCGACCAGTAGCCCAGCCCACGGCAGCCAAAGAGTGCGGCAGTGTATGCATACACCCCATACCAGCCTCTCTGATATGCGTGGCGCTGGACCTGTGGCGATGCCACCCTTCCGACCAGGCCCTGCCCCCCACCCGACCCCCGCCCGTTCTGAATCTAGCAACTTTGTCGCCGGGAAAGCGCATATAAAACGTGGCGGTACTCATAGCAATAATCATAATATACAAGAGTATGATGCACCGCCGGAAAGAGCAGGGACTGGGCCACATGCCCAACACAAGAAAAGGCATATCCAAAGACGAGCGCGCGCACGCGAACGCGCGCGCGTACACACCCTCCAAAAGAATAAGTGGAAAAGATACCACTAAAGGCACCGTTTTCAGTGCCTAAATACCCCGATTTCCGACCAGTAGCCCAGCCCACGGCAGCCAAAGAGTGCTGGCAGTGTATGCATACACCCATACCAGCATCTCTGATATGCGTGGCGCTGGACCTGTGGCGATGCCACCCTTCCGACCAGGCCCTGCCCCACCCGACCCCCGCCCGTTCTGAATCTAGCAACTTTGTCGCCGGGAAAGCGCATATAAAACGTGGCGGTACTCATAGCAATAATCATAATATACAAGAGTATGATGCACCGCCGGAAAGAGCAGGGACTGGGCCACATGCCCAAACACAAGAAAAAGGCATATCCAAAGACGAGCGCGCGCACGCGAACGCGCGCGCGTACACACCCTCATAAAGAATAAGAGGAAAAGATAAACCACTAAAGGCGCCGTTTTCAGTGCCTAATACCCCGATTTCCGACCAGTAGCCCAGCCCACGGCAGCCAAAGAGTGGGCAGTGTATGCATACACCCCTACCAGCACTCTCTGATATGCGTGGCGCTGGACCTGTGGCGATGCCACCCTTCCGACCAGGCCCTGCCCCACCCGACCCCCGCCCGTTCTGAATCTAGCAACTTTGTCGCCGGGAAAGCGCATATAAAACGTGGCGGTACTCATAGCAATAATCATAATATACAAGAGTATGATGCACCGCCGGAAAGAGCAGGGACTCGGCCACATGCCCAACACATGCTAGCAAGTTTGTAGCAAAGAAAGATGACGTAAAATGAAAGCTCCACAGGCAAGTGTAGGCCCTGATACACAGGTTGGTGTACCAAAATAAACACCAATCAGAACAGTGTTTCCAGGAACACAAATCTGCCACTTGTATATAAAAGCTTCTGCATCCTGCTCTGCCCATATAAACCTATCTAAATGCGCGCGAAATCCACATCCCCCTTCCTTTTTCCCCTCGCTGAGTCTGTTTGCACTCTGGCTAACTTTCTACCATCAACAGCAGCAGCTGGCCACTGTTTCCCCCCCTACTGTAACGAAAACTTGCACACTGTGGCACCTAGAAACTCAACAGTCTGTAACTCACCTGTATTGAACGTGAGATGTTGCTGCTTGGGTATTAATTTTTCTGAATTTAAACATTCTTGCAGTTCATCAGACTGTAGCTGTTTCGTCTGTGTGTATGTTTGGTTGGATTTTTTGTGATCAGCCTTTGCCTTTCAAACACACACACACACAACACACACACACACACACACAAGGTAAAGATATCTTGGCCCCATGGCTGTTTACTGACAATGTTCAAAATGCTCAAGCTTTTTCTTGCTTTAGTTAAAATATATTCAATAATTATGTTTATGCCATGTTCATTTTGATATTAGAAAATCTGCAAGGAATTTTACTTAAGTCTTATAACGATTTTCCTAAGAGAGCAAGATCTATATCATCACACACCACCTTCAGAACATACACATCTAACGTTTTTACAAATTGCGCGTTAGATCCAACAGGAAATGTAGCACAACGGGATGCACCGCCCGCTATTCCCTTCCGAGAATTAAATAGAGCAATGTTTGATATCAATTACGTATTTATAGCGAAAAAGGACGATATAAATTTAGTATCTTCTCATGCCAAGATTCATTTGGAAGACAACTATCCTAATCATGTAAAAGTGTTTACAGATGGCTCAGTATTAAACAATAACGCTGGTGCTGCTTGTATTATACCAGATCTAAAATCCGAAAACCAAATTTATCTTGGCGAAGGTATATCAATATTTACAGCGGAACTAGATCTAGTCACAATATTGATGGGTCTACATTTTTTCGTCAGTTTTCCTACAACCATTTTTCAAATTCTTTTTTGTGTATACTCTAAATCAGTGATTTATGCCATTAGTTCTTTGCAAACAAAAGTTAGATCTGAAGTTGTCATTGAAATTTGCCATTTGATCCATCTTTTATCTTTAAAGAGCTCAGAATTAACTTTCTGTTGGATTCCATCTCACAGTGGTTTTTACTACAATGAAAAAGTTGACATCCTAGCGAAAAAAGGAGCAAAGGGTTCATCAGAGGTGACACAATTAGTACTCCCCTTTTCACTACAAGAGTGTTATCATATCATGATAAAATCACAACGAAATTTATTTCATTGTGAGGAAAGCAGGCTTGGCTGTCTAGATGCACACAAAGAACTACGAAAATTGAGTCTTTTGTTAAAACACGAGAACGTGATATATATTGTTCAAAGCAGATTGTTTCCTTAGCTTGTAGATGGAAATTGAACAGCTTCAAGACAAAATATGCTGGAAATGCATTTTGCATGTGCGGTAATAATATAACGGTAGATCATATATTAACATGCTGCAGTTTAAATGGGCACATTCCCGTTTTGATGGCATCTTCTCCATCAGCTATATTTAACAGTCTGCCACTTATGTATGACTTTTTTTAAATCGCTGATGCAGTCCAGTTGGTTTGTTATTGTGACTGCTTTGGACTTTAAAGACACTCTAAACCAGTTTTTTTTTTCCTTGTTTGTACTTTTGGGGGTCTCAATAGGTATCCTGTTCACATAATTTTTTGTTATACCTATTGTTTATTTCGGTTGTTTCTTGGGGAAGGGAGAGGGGGGTGATAATGGTCATAATTGGCTTCTTGTTGCTATTGTTGGGAATTCTCGTTCTTGTTTTGGGGGTTGGTTGGTCTTTTGTTTATGTTTGATTTTTTTTCTCTTTTTTGTGTTGTTGTTGGGAGCAGAACATCTTGCGCACACATTAATAAACTCTTAGTGTCCTAAACCACTCGAAAGCGCAGTAACATTGTGGTCCTGAACCACTGGAAAGTGAGGTATCATCATGTCATACATTTTAAGCTGAGTATGGCCAGAGGATACCTTTTCTCTGTCCATGCACACTAGACACCTTAGGAGAATGTTTCTGTTTTAGTATTGCAGTGTTTTCATAAAGAATACATGCAAACACCACTCACACAATTGTGTTTAATTATGTTGTTTACTAGAGATTATATAATAATTGCAGACAAAACAAGCAAACAACTTTGACACGTGATACAAACACGAAAGAAAAATAATACAACATATGTAATAATCATTTGCCAACACTGTTCTCAAATTTCATGCAGTTCTGATTTATAGTATGAGAGATATTACATTTTAAACATACCCTCCCATTTCAGCTCATTTTGGCCAAATCCTTCCTTGCACAGGAAGTTGATTGTGTCAGTTCACTATAGGACACTAAGAGTTAAAATCCCGTTCCGCCTTTCGGAAGAGTAGGCCATCGTGTGCCGGTAGGGACGGATGACAAAATTATAACAAACCAGCATGCACACAGGTGTCGTGTTTAGACACCATCCCTGAGGGAAAATCGAGGAGTTGGACTCCCAGAGCGGCTAGGGCTGTAGGTATAGGGCAACGTTCTGGTGGCTCCTGCGACGGTACTGGAACCATTCGTATCGGTCATTGCCTTTCCAATGGATCATTCCAGTGCCGTGGAGAGGGTGTGTGGGGGGGGGGGGGTCTGCTGCATGGGTAACAGGTTGCCCTCCATAATACTTACCCAGGCTTTGAACTCTAGAGACTAGAGCGCAACTCCATAGTCTTCCGAGACTGATGGGTGCCTACTACTACATGTTGGGGGGCGGGTAGCTTTTAAAAAAAATTACTATTTGTTGTTATCGTTGGTGGTGTTTCTTTTTTTTTTGGGGGGGGGGGGGGGGAGGGGAGGCTACTTACGACTTTTTTCTCAGGTGAAATGACCTCACATTTTTTCGTTGGAATTACTGTTTTTGTTACGAATTGTTAAAACTGTATTTTCCTTTATGTTCATCGTAGTTTAGTAGGTAAGAAACGTTAAGGGTTTTTTTTTTTTATCAATCCACATGTAGGCCCTATTGATTCCCTGAAATTCCATCTTCCATACATTACCAACTGCACCCTCCTCCACACCACACACACACACACACACACACACACACACACACACACAACACACACACAACACACACACACACACACACACACCACACACTGTAGGCAGACATCCAGCAAATATACACGTCATTTATACATGCAAACATATATGCATACGTAGGAACCATGAGACAGACTACAAAAAGTTGTAATGCTATTTATACTGCCCCCCCCCCCCCCCCCCCCCTTTATCCCCACAGGGGGATATGTCCATCTGATATCCCTCAATGTAAAGGACGTTATCTGACACTAAACAAACTGCCTCCAGCTTCTCTTTCACGGAATGGGGTCACACTCCAAACTCCTGTAGTCAGTCCTAAACTCAGCCACCAATCACAGCAAGGCAGAAACTCCTGTTGTCAGTCCTAAACTCAGCCACCAATCACAGCAAGGCAGAAACTCCTGTTGTCAGTCCTAAACTCAGCCACCAATCACAGCAAGGCAGAAACTCCTGTTGTCAGTCCTAAACTCAGCCCCAATCACAGCAAGGCAGAAACTCCTGTTGTCAGTCCTAAACTCAGCCACCAATCACAGCAAGGCAGAAACTCCTGTTGTCAGTCCTAAACTCAGCCACCAATCACAGCAAGGCAGAAACTCCTGTTGTCAGTCCTAAATTCAGCCACCAATCACAGCAAGGCAGCACCTTGTTTCAGTAGAAGCCTAGGCTGCCACTTTGTTCCCGCTCAATTTGAATTTCAAAACAAACCCTTGCTGCTTTAGTAGCCAGCTGATAGATCTAAATGAGGTCACTGAGAGATCTGAATAAGGTTGCCAGGGTGGGCACACGCTAGCACACACACACACACACACACACACCACACACACACACACACACACACACACACACACACACACACACACACACACACACCATGCACACACACACACACACACACACACACACACACCACACACACACACACACACACATGAGTACATTAAATTATTATGAATACATTCTATATAAGTGTACAACAAACATGCTCCTTATAT
>CM060349.1:10970084-10977584 GCA_030674155.1 Stramonita haemastoma
AGAGAGAGAGAGAGAGAGAGAGAGAGAAGAGAAAGAAAGAGAGAGAGAGGGGGAGGAGGAGTGATTGATTGATTGGTTGACTGAATGATTGAATGATTGCATGATAATCTCTTCAGAGGAGAGAGAGAGAGAGAGAGAGAGAGAGAGAGAGAGAGAGAGAGAGAGAGAGAGAGAGAGAGAGAGAGAGAGAGAGAGAGAGAGAGAGAGAAAAGAGAGGAGATGAATGAAAGTTTTTATACTGAGAGAGTGATTGATTGGTTGATTGATTGAATAATTGCATAATATTCCATACAGAGAGAGAGAGAGAGAGAGAGAGAGAGAGAGAGAGAGAGAGAGAGAGAGAGAGAGAGAGAGAGAGAGAGAGAGAGAGAAGAGAGAGAGAGAGTTGACCTGTCCATGGTAACATTATATGGCTGTCAATGCTTTAGCTCATTTTGTGGAGCACGTGCAAAATGAGTGTTCACCTCAAGTGGGGAGGGGTGGGGGGGGGGGGAACTGAGTTGCTTTATAGCCTAAGCCCTCTCACTTTCTTCCAACATTCGACAAACTGAGGGCGACCACTGCACAAGAAGCTGTGTGTGCATTGCCGCTACAGGTTAGTATTTTGGGGTTGTATTATTTATGGTGCTGGTTTTATTTTTCGGGATTTTTGCACCCTGTGTTAGCATACCCAGACCATCTTGCTCACTGGTTTTATTTCCCTGTTCTGCTTTTCGGAATAGTAGGCTGTTTTGTGCCAGTGGCAAATTTTTACAAAGTTGCAAGCATTAGGAGACTGGATGTGAAGAAAAGCACACGAGTGCTTATTCCTTTATCCTGAAAATTAAAAAAAATCCAGAACCAAACATAGTGGTAGAGATGATGGTGATAGTGGGGAAGTGTTTCCATTTGTTCCCCCTCTTGTGATCATCATCATGTCAGGATGCAGACTTACTTGACTATAGTCTTCTGGTCCTCAGCTAGAGCTCTGAGGTTCACCAGTGGTGAGATTTTTGCGTATGCCCCTGTCTTTTGCCCACCATGAAGGTAGCCACATTCCGACTTTGAAGATGGATGACTAATCACATCAGTGTGTGTACTTTTTGTTGCATTTTTATGTCGGTATTCTTCTTCTGTTCCCTTTTCCCAGTCCTTTCCTTCTCTGTTTTGTTTTCTCTGTCTGCCTTTCTTCATTATCCTTTTCCTTTAAGTAATTCTTTTTTTATCTTAATTTATTGTGGCCTCTTTCCGTGCTTGCTTTTTACTTCTTTTTTCTTTTATTTATTTTATTTTATTTTATACCACTTTGTCACAGCAGATTTCTCTGCTGAAATTCGGGCTGCTCTCCCCGGGGAGAACGCGTCGCCATAAGTGCAGCGTGCAGCGCCTACCCATTATTTTTTTTTCCTCAGGGATGGTGTCTAAACACGACACCTGTGTGCATGCTGGGGTGTTTTTTTTGGTCATCCGCTCCTACCGGCACACGATGGCCTGATCTTCCGAAAGGCGGAACGGGGTTTTAACGTGTGCGCAAGATGTTCTGCGTGCGTTCGCACACGGGGTCTCGGTTTATAGTCTCATCCGAATGACTTTGACATTCAGTTAGATTTTTTTCGTCAAACTGGGAAGAAAGGGCGAGGCTGGGTACGAACCCAGAACCTCACGGTTTATTTGTTGGCAGGCGAACGTCTTAGCCACCCTGCCATCTTCCTTCCTTTTTATGTTTTTTCTTTTTTTTTTTCCTTCGTTGTTTTTGCGCATTCGTATCTGTCTATGTATCTGTCTGTCTGTCTGTCTGTCTGTCTGTCTGTCTGCCTGTGTATTTGTCTGTCTGTCTACCTGTATCTGTCTGTCTGTGTATGTCTGTCTGTGTATCTGTCTGTCAGTGTATCTGTCTGTCCGTCTGTGTATCTGTCTCTGTTTATCTGTGTCTGTCTGTGTATCTGTCTGTCTACCTGTATCTGTCTGTCGTATGTCTATATCTATCTCATTCTCTTTCTCTCATTCTCTAAATTATTCTCTCTCTCTCTCTCTCTCCTCCTCTCTCTCCTCCTCTCTCTCTCTCCTCCCTCTCCTCTCTACTCTCTCACCTCTCTCTCTCTCTCTCTCTCCTCTCTCCCGTCCTTATTCTTTCCGTTTCTCTCTTTTTTTCTTTCTGTTCTCCTCTCTAGTGTCCGTTTTTCTTGCATTGTAACACAGAACCAACGTCAACCAGCAAGCAACAACACATGTATGCAGGCCGGCAAAGTAAAATGTCGACGCTAAACAGCAAGGTGAAAGAAGCCAGCCAGTTAGCCAGCCAGTTGAAAAAACAAAGAAAAAGAAAAAAAAGAGAGAACCCAAGTGATGACCCTCAAAGCTGATGCCCCATGATATCAATACGTGGAAACGAACTCTGCTCAACCACAGAGGGTTTCAGAACTCTTGCCAAGCCATTTTCATTTCTGAATGGCAACAACTGAGACGAGATGATTGTGTATACATGCATGCAGAAAATCCACACCATGCATCGTCACTGCGCCACACAGCGCCATTTTCTGCCCGAAGCTACAGGTATGTTTTATTTTTGTGTATGTAGTGTGTCCATTTGTTTTGTTGTTCGTGATTACGTTAAATGCTCGAAATGATTACATATTAAAAAGTATAGTAAGGAAGGGGATGGGAGGAAGAATTTATATTGAAGGTTATAGAAAAATGTTGCTTAGATCATTATCATGGTGGAGGGAATGGGGGTGGGGGGCAAGATTTCCCTGTGCTCCAATTCCCGTGACTTGATTTCTTCTTTAAAAAACAGTTCAAGAATAAAGGAGTAGGCACTCGTCCGCTTTTTTACATACGGTTCCCATGTGCGTGCAGCTTTGTTAATTTTATTAAGCACACGTTTATGACTTCCATACAAACACAGCCTGGTCAGCTGTGTGGCTAAAACAGAGGCAGTCTCTCCAGCATTGCTCGCTGTGAAAGGAACTTGGGTAGCCCCGAACCAAATTTAGAACTTGGGGTTATTCTCATGATTTTCTGCTGCTTTAATATTTTGAACAACAATATGATGCAACAGATTAAAAAATGCTTACAGTCTTTTATATGAAGCAGTTTTCTATCCTTTACTTGAACTTGTATTTGATATTCATTTGTCTGTTATTCTATGTAGATATTTTGCAGTCATTAACACTTGCAGTGTTATATGAAGCCAGTTTTCTGGATACAAGTATGCGTGATGTGCATGAGAGAAAATATTTTACGGAAATCTTATTTTAAATTCATTGGTCTTTTGTATATAGACATCACTTTGCCGTAGTTACTCTAATGAATGAAAATATGCTTAATGGATTTTCGCAGCAAAAATGTAAAGCAGTATTCCGCCCTATGCCGTATTCGCCTGATGTCTTTTTATGTTTAATGGTTTTTGGCTGTGAAAATGTGAAGCGGTATTCCGCCATATGCCATATTCTCCTGATGTCTTTTTTACCTGGGCTACAGGTTTGACTTTGTCCTAGAGTGAGATTTTTGCGAATGCGACCGTTTTTGTTCTCCAATGAAGGTAGGCACATTTTGGCCACGGGAATGTTGTCTAAACATGACACCATAGGTAGACCTATACGCACACACGCACGCATGCACATGAGCAAGACACAGCATGCATGCACACATGCGCACGCACACACTGCACACACACACACACACACACACCAACACACACACCACACCACACACACACACACACACACACACACACACACACACAGGCCCACATCTCTCTCTCACTATCTCTGTCACAATCTCTGTTTCTCTCATCCTCTCTCTTTCCTTCCACCCCCCCCCCCCCCCTCTCTCTCTCTCTCTCTCTCTCCTTTTTTCTCCCTCCATCCCTCCCTCCCTCCCTCTCTCTCTCTCTCTCTCTCTCTCTCCTCTCTCTCTCTCTCTCTCTCTCTCTCTCTCTCTCTCTCTCTTCTCTGTCTCTCTCTGTCTCTCTGTCTCTCTGTCTCTCTCTCTCCTCTCTCTCCTCTCCTCTCTCTCTCTCTCTCTCTCCTCTCTCTCTCTCTCTCTCTCTCTCTCTCTGTGTCTTCCCTTCCTCTCCCCCTTTCGCCCTCCCTCCCTCATTGCCCCTCCCCCTCTTTGTCTGTCTGTCTGTCTGTCTGTCTGTCTGTCTGTCTGTCTGTCTGTCTGTCTCTCTCTTTCTCCTTCTCTCTCTCTCTCTCTCTCTCTCTCTCTCTCTCTCTCTCTCTCTCTCTCTCTCTCTCTCTCTCTCTCTCTTTCCGTATATGTATCTGTCTATGTCTCTCTGTCTGTCTTTCCGTCTGTCTGTCTGTCTGTCTGTCTGTCTGTCTCTCTGTCTTTCTGTTTGTCTGTCTGTCTCTCAATTATATGCTGTAGAAAACATAACGCTCACATTTATATTTTCAGAAACTTCGCAGCAATATCCAACCTACATACACCACGATGCCAGACTTAATGATTTCACAATGCCCTTGCCTTGTTAGGCTCATATTTGGTAGTAGAGGGTAGGGAATGGATAAGAAGAAAATTTCAACAAAACCTTTCAAGGACTTTGCTTTTTGGGGGTCTGGTACATAAGTCAATCCTTCATCTTGTGAGTACGTTATTGCCAATCCTTGGTGTTTTTTTTGTGGACTCCAGTTTGCAGCAGTTTAACTAGGCGTTCATCACTGGGGTTATCAGGAATGCAAAGCTTGCCAGTCAGACAGTGAGTTGCCTCCTTGCTCAGCTGATTTGCAGAGTTTACTTGTGTAATATTTTCCCTTTGCTCTGGTCAGATTTTGCCCCTTGTTGAAGTTGTGTGTCCTGGCTTTGGGTTTCAGTCTGTGTGTCTAACTTCCAGTCTTTGTGTCTAACTTCCAGTCTTTGTGTCTAACTTCCAGTCTGTGTGTCTAACTTCCAGTCTGTGTGTCTAACTTCCAGTCTTTTTGTGTCCAGCTTCCAGTCTGTTTTTTGTTCTGCTTTGGTTCAAGTCTCTGTGTTTAACGTTGGTTTCAGTCCTTAAGTCTAGCTTTCAGTCTGTGTGTCCATGTTTGTCCTTGTGTCCAGGTTTCAGTCTTTGTGTCCAGGTTTCAGTCTTTGTGTTCAGGTTTCAGTCTTTGTGTCCAGGTTTCAGTCCTTGTGTCCAGTTTCAGTCCTTGTGTCCAGGTTTCAGTCCTTGTGTCCAGTTTCAGTCTTTGTGTACAGGTTTCAGTCTTTGTGTTCAGGTTTCAGTCTTTGTGTTCAGGTTTCAGTCTTTGTGTCCAGTTTTGGTTTATTCTTTGTTAAGCTTCCCTGTCAGCTGACTTCAATTGATCACTGGGCACCTTCGATTGCAATCAGTATTCTTTGCTCAAATAAAATTGATATCGACTAAAATTAGTTTCAACAAAAAGTGAGATAAAATAAAATCAGAAACCTAAAATAAAATCTCGCAAAAATAAAATTAGATAAACATCCTGAGATAATATAACAAGTAGGGATTAGTCTAAACTAAAAATAAAAGCAAATAAAATTAAATACAAAGAATTAAAAGTATGGCATAATCCAGACTAAGATAAACCAAAACAAAGCAAAAATAAAAATAAAATAAAATAAAACCAAACCAAAATTAAACTGAAATAAAATAGGGAAAAAGATAATGCAAGAAATCTGAGAGCAATCCGGGTGACAGTGATCTATCTTCTCATCCGAAAACACCACCGCCTCCTACAATGGCTTGGAGACCAGGGTCATGAGGCATTGTGACTTGGTTATTTCTTTACTTTTCTGATGGTTTCCTTAGGTCTGAAAATACCAGCATCTACAACAGCTTTGAGACGGCTTTCATGAGGTATAGTGACTGTCATTCCATTCAATTTCTGATAATTTTTCCTTATATCTGAAAATACCAGCGGCTTTGAGACGGTTCTCATGAGGTATTGTTACTCGGTCAGTCCCTTCCATTTCTGATAGGTTTCCTTGTGTCTGAAAATACCAGCACCACCAACAGTTTTCATGAGGTATTGTGAACGGATCATTCCTTCCATTCCTAAGGCGTTTCCTTGTCCTTCCCCTCCTTTATAAACATGGGTCCAACCTGGTGGTGAGTCATTATGTGGATCATCCTGGAGACTCTTCAACAGTGGGGCCAGGTTCTGCTGATCATCACCTTGGAGTCATCTGCTGCATGAGATCCTGGCATCTGTCTGTAAGTACTTTGCCGCTAGAATTGAGAGATTTTGTTAATATCATACAGGATTCACCTACTGTCTTTGTCTGATTGTTTTTGGAAAAGTTGTGATTTTGCTTATGATTTTATTTTCTGATTTAATTTTTCAAATTAATATTTTCTTTTTGATCAGTCTTATGTTTAGGAAAATCCAGTTCGCATTCTTTTAGAAGAGTTATTAAGGTTTGTAGGTATAAAGATCTTGTAGTGTTTGGTTGCTGTGGACATGGCAGCTTCTAACTCTGGAATGGAGAGTATCATGATTGTGTGGACAGTAAAGCCTCCTTGTTTGAAAATCGGTTGAAAAATGTATTGATATAGTGTGTGTTCGATAAGAACTTGTATCACTGTAGTTTTGGAATAAAAAGCTTCATAAATTAGCTGGACTCCAGTTCCACTATTGATTGGCGAAGAAGCATCGTGAAATCTGTCAAGGGAAATTAAATCGTTATGATATCGGAGCCAATAAAACTAGAATTTTCAGTCTACTGATGATGACTTACTGCTTTCAGGGGCTCTGGGTCTGGAATCAAGTGCCAGTGACCTGAGATGTGTGAGGGCAGCCATCATGAACTGTCTTTCGTGAAAGCTAAATAAGGTATTTATATTTGCTTCTATATTTTTTCTGAACTTTCTGATCTGATACTTGTATCTGTCAAATTTGCTGTTGTTGCTCTTTTCTATTGTCTCTGCCCGTTTTTCTCGTTTCTCCAATGGTTCTCCAATGGTGAAATTTCTGTGTATGCGACCAATGTTTAGCTATTAATTAGGTGTTGGTGCAGTGTTGGTGTAGTTTAAACATATGTGTTGCATCTGTAAAGTGGTTTATGCACTAGTTTGTGGTACCAGTCTTCCCATTAAGCCTGTAGGTTTTTCTCTAGGTAGGGAGTGGGATGGACTTTTGAAAACAGCCATTAAAAATGCTTTTCATGAGATTTGAACTCGAAAACTACCAAGTTCCGTGTGTTAGCCACTGCACCAAATGGTCAACTTTTTTCTTTAGTAATAGACAAATCATGTACTGCTAATGTTTGATTTTTCTCTTATTTCAAAGTTTGTGATTTTGGTCTATCCAACCAGGTACCACATGAGCCACAACAGTTCCAGTGCAATCCAAAGTAGAAGGGACTGCTAAACCAGGCCATCAACTCGCAATCCAATGTTGTCTGCTACAACTGCACCAGAGGCTGCCATGCATGGGTTGGACTTGTGAGCAGCTCCAGACATAGCCCCCAGCACGACTGAAGCAGATAGAAGACACAGCCATTGTCCTCCGAGACAGGAGGAGCCTGACTGAATGGGGACAAGCATCACTACTGCTGTACTGCAAACGT
>CM060349.1:10982584-10995084 GCA_030674155.1 Stramonita haemastoma
GACAGACAACCCTTCCCTGTTGTTAACTAACACTAATTCTAACACTAACCTCAACTCTTAACCCTGGCCCCACATGTGGACACAAAAGGCAGGTAGACAACATGGTATATGCTGACACACTGGCTAAACACTTTTTTCTTTGGGGTTGAAAGGAATTGATTTGATTCGTTTATTAAGAGTAAATGGATAAGCACAGAATTGCTTTGCAGCATACTTTCAAAAACAAAGCCCAAAGCATACGCGAACACTGATGATCAAAGTTTTAAAGGCACCAAAAGGATTTTAAAAATGATCATAACCAAATACCAATATTTACATAAAAAAGAAATGGTTCCTTAGCAAGAGCTGTAAGGTTCCTCAATGGTCAGATGTTTTCCTATGCAGCCGTTTTTGCCCGCCATGAAGGTAGCCGTATTCCGACTGGAGCGATAGAAGAATAAATAAATTTATCGTAGAGACTACTGCTAGGGTTGGTAGGGGAAGGGTGCTAGATTTTTTATAGGGAAAAGAATGCTAGGAAGAGGTGGAGAGATTGGAGGGGGTGTTGAATGTTCAGGTATATAACCTAGAGATGGGGAAAGGGGTGTAATGACTGGGGATGGGGATGTTTCTCGTGCTTTTGAGAAAATAATTTTTGAGATAAGATATTCAAATTCAGTTTTCTAAAGTGTTCATACTCATCGTTTGGGGGGTTATTTTTAGATACTAACAGTAATTCTATTCGTAATCTATTGTGCGGGGATAGGGGGAGGCAGTCAAACTGTCATTAGGTTCTATTCGTAATCTATTGTACGGGGATAGGGGGAGGCAGTCAAACTGTCATTAGGTTCTATTCGTAATCTATTGTACGGGGATAGGGGAGAGCAGTCAAACTGTCATAGGTTCAGGGGAGGGTGGAGAGTATTTTGGAAAATAGCTGGGACACAAAAAGTAGAGGTAGCTGGTTCTAGAAAACATGCTGGATAAATTCAAGGGGAGAGCTTTTTTTTTTTTTTAATTGTTCAAATCCAGAAGGGATGCTAGTTTTATAATGGAATGTGTGCGTGTGCGTGTGCGTGTGCGTGTGTGTGTGCGTGTCCGTGTGCGTGTCTGTGTGTGTCTGTGTGTGTCTGTGTGTGTGTGTCACTGCGTGTGTCTGTGTGTGTCTGTGTGTATGTGTGTGTGTGTATGTCTGTGTGTGTGTCTGTGTGTCTGTGTGTGTGTGTGTGTGTGTGTGTGTCTGTGTGTGTCTGTGTGTCTGTGCGACTCTGTGTGACTCTGTGTGACTGTGTGTGTGTGTGTGTGTGTGTCTGTGTGTGTGTGTGTGTGTGTGTGTGTGTGTGTGTGTGTGTGATTACTACAGATGAAAACCAGAGGTAGAATTTGTCCATTTGTCCATGGGGGCGAGGGGGCAGAGAGAGAGAGAGAGAAAGAGGGGGGAAGGGAAGGAGGGAGGGGAAGTATTTGCTGGCAGCAAAGACCTATGGAATTTTATACTACAGGTATTTGTCAACCTGTGGTGTGTGTGTGTGTGTGTGTGTGTGCGTGTGTGCGTGTGTGCGTGTGCGTGTGCGTGTGCGTGTGCGTGTGCGTGTGGGTGTGGGTGCGTGTGTGGGTGCGTGTGTGGGTGCGTGTGTGTGCGTGTGTGCGTGTGTGCGTGTGTGTGCGTGTGTGCGCGCGTGCGCGCGTGTGCGCGTGTGCGCGTGTGTGCGTGTGTGTGTGCGTGTGTGTGTGTGTGTGTGCGTGTGTGTAGTATGTGTGTGTAATGTAATGTAAGTGTGTGTGTGTGTGTAATGTAAGTGTGTGTGTAGTGTAATGTGTGTGTGTGTGTGTGTAGTGTAATGTGTGTGTGTAGTGTAATGTAAGTTAGTGTGATGTAATTACGTGTGTATGTAATGTAAGTGTGTGTGTAAGTGTGTCTGAGCGTTTTGTGTGTTTTATATGGGTGTTGTAAAATAAAAATACTGAAATAATGGCCACGGATTAAAGTTTTCTGTGTATGGTTTATAGAAACCTGTTTAACTGCTGGATTTGTAGCTGCAACCATTATTGACTGATTTTTAAAAAAATAGCTTTCGAAATGGTAGATATAAAGCAAGCGTTCTAATATCACACACAGAAACACAATTGCAGTATTTTAATATTTAAAAATGTTCTGTGTACATCTTAGTTGATAGCCTTACATCAGAAAAAAATTTAACCTTTAAGTTTTTTTCACAAAACCTTGTGTAAGAAAACGTGTTGCCCTTGATTCTGTGAGCATAAGATTGCAGGCATCTGGAATTGGTGTATCCAGTTAACTGATTTCCCTCTTGCCTCGTGCTTTGCTGTAGGTCAGAGATATGCCCATTGCCCAGGTCATGGCATTCCCAGCCCATTGACAGACTGCTCCATCTGCATCTCTCCTCTCATCTTTTTTTTCCTATTCCCTAATCAGGGCAAGGGCCGGATGAAAAAAAAGTATGTAAATGCTTTCTCTATTACCCTTGAAAAATAGATTATTCATTCATTCCTTTTCTTTCTCTCCCAGCAGTCTTTGATTTCAATTCTTCTTACAAGCGTACTCTATGATAACTTTGCTTTTTGTGTTCAATCTGGAAAAAAAAAAGTATCGGAAAAGATAGATTGGACGACCTACGATGTAATTTTAAGAAAACAGCCATAATGGTCGATGAAAAACAATAAAAGGTGGAAAAGAGAATGAAGAAATCAGTGGGAAAAGACGCTAAGACGCCCAACAAAGAATCTGGTTGTGTTAGCCAGACTAAAGTGACAAATTTCACAAGCACTAATTGCTGCATGATTTACTGTCTTGCTTTTTTCGTTTTGTCCAAACTTTGTACTGTATCTGTTATGTCCATTTGCGCTATTGTTTTGCAAAATATTGACTTCAGATATGTGTAATCCAAAATCCCAGTGTCGCAAATGTTGTAAAGTAATGTATTCTAGCAGATCACTGCCATGACATAGAGTGGTACAGGCTTTGTTTTGTTTTGCTTTGCTTTGTTCAGCCTTTCTGTATGCTTCTGCCTTCGAGCTCTTAGGAAACATGAATAAAAATCGAAAATGGCTTAGAATGATTATAAACTTGTTACGAGTAGTTCTACGAAACAAATAGCTGTAGGTTTTTTGTTTTGGTTTTTTGCTTTGAATCATTTGTTCAGGTAGGAAAAACGCGCGTTTCATCAAGGAATGCTGTTGGACGGCTAGTTTTGTATTGAAAGTATTTCTTTTCCATGTTTCTTTTCCCATTGGTCATATCTTTATTTTGTATTGAAACATCATTTCTGTATAGTTATCTTGGGTTTTATTACTAAAAGATGATGATCCTTTCATGTTTGTATTTTTATGTATTCAATTTGAAGCACTGAACGCAGAGTGAAGCACCTTACTATGGATTTTTTTCTTTTGATATAAAATTACATGTTCAGTAAATTTTTGTTGGCATTTGATCTTTCAATATTCCTTTTGGAGGCTTGAAATGTCTCCACTTTATTTGGGCAATTGTGTGACTGGTTTACCTCCATGTAACCATTCCAAACAATGCCCAAATTGTTCACCTTCAAATGAAGGATAGTATGTGTGAAGCTTATTGCCTGTATCAGTTTTTTCCTGAAGGACATGGCTTAAACCATATTCCTAACCTTTCCAGTTTATGTAAAATCATTATACAGTGGTTCTGTGGTAGCTGGTAGACTTTGGGTACTATCCCATCCCCACCCTATTTCCTATTATTCCAGTGTCAAAATTGTGTGTACATTATTTTAAAATATATTGGGGTTGAAGCTGCTTTTCAATTTCTATTTCCATGAAAGGATGAAGTAGAACCCCCTTTGCCAGTAGCATGTTAAATTGTTTGCTTTAATGTTAAATTAATATCCTTTTTGTTCCGAATCCAGATAAGCGTGTTCTTGACTCCCAACTGGAAAAGGTGTGGATAAACTGCTTACAACCCAATTCCATCACCTGTAAAATAATGTAAAAAAAATTTCAAGGTTGTCTGTCAGAATGAGGGAGGAAAACGTTGCATGTTTTTAGAGGAGCAGCAAAAGATGTTTCCTGTAACAGTATTGCTTCGATTTTTCTTGTATTTTATGTTATTGCTTTTTTTCTGCATTATATGTATAGCATAATTGTACAGTTACAATATTGATAAGTGTATACCTTTAAATTAGTGGTGAGCACACACCAATGGCACTTGACTTTTTCCTGATAAAAATACCAAGCTTTGTACATCTCCCTCTTTCTAAGACCTACAGTGGATGGTGGTCTAGAGGTAACGCGCCTGCCTAGAAAGCAAAAAGTCGAAAAGTCCGTGTTGGTGGTTTGATCCCCGTTCGGGCCCCAAACTTTTCCCTCATCCATTAAACCATGAGTGGTGGTCTGGGCGCTAGTCTTTCGGATGGTACGATAAACTGAGGTTCCATGTGACATTTTTTTTTTTTTTGCTGAAGTAAAAAAATATATTATTTTTTTTAAAACTCACTGCAACAAGAGTTGTCCCTGGCAAAGTTATGTCCAAAAACCCACTCTGATAGGTAAACAAATGCAGTTGCATCCCGGAAAAGAAAGAAAAATAATGGCTGGCACTGCACTTGTGGCGACGCCCAAGAGAGAGCCCGAATTTTACGCAGAGAAATCTGCTGTGATTTACAGTTGTAAAAATCATTTTTTAAAAGAGCAGTTTTGCACTTACTTATTCAAGGAATTTGTACTTTCTAGGTGTAAAGATAACATAACTGGAATTAAGCTTTTTGTCACTTCAGTGTTTTAAAAGCATGTTGTAATGAATGTCATTGCGGTCTGAGATATTTCCAAATTTTCATACGAATTCAAAATCGGACAAAAGTCAGTTGGTGGGTCATTGTCATGCCACTGCTGGTGAGGAGCATTGGGAAAAGCTTACCTCCCCCTTCAGCCCCCCTCCCCCCCCCCTCCCCAAACAAGCTGGAGTTAGGGTTGGGTAGCCGCTTGCAGCTGAAAGAAAACAAAATGATGAGGAATCTTTATCTTAAACACAGTGTCAAAACTTGATGAAACGTGGCCGTGGTGCCAAAGAAGTTTGGAAATAAAAACTGAAACTTGACCAGGTCTTTGTTCAGAGTTACATTCATGAATGATTGTGTTTACAAATGTGGAGTATGAATACAAGATCTGGTGCATATAACACCCCCCCCCCCTCTCTCTCTCTCTCTCTCTCTCTCTCTCTCTCTCTCTCTCTCTCTCTCTCTCTCTCTCTCTCTCTCTCTCTCTCTCTCTCTCTCTCTCTCATAAAATACAATAACACGATGCACTAGAGCAAGGTGCAGGGCTGCCGCCACACGCAGACACACAAGAAAAAACACACAAACACGATCACGCGCACACATGCAAGCGCGCATACACGCCCCCAAGAAGACCCGTTTTGGAAAAGCTGTAATAAAAAGCCCTGGTTTGAGTACCGTCCTATCCCAACTTTCGCACAGTAGCAGAGCCCATGGCACCAAGAGAGCTCTGTACTGTATACAAACTCACTTTACCGACATCTTTGATATGCGTGGCGCCAGGCTTGTGGCGACACCACAGCCCTGAAGAGGCCAGCGTGGTTTGAATATAATCAGTTTGTCGGAACAAAAACTGGTACAGTGTACGCAATGAAATGTAGCAGTACACATGATAATAATTTGCCCGCATAAAATCTCACGATTATGAAAGGACTCTCCACGACAATACAAAAACATTGGCAACTAAAGCCATTTTTCTTGTCAGCTAGGTACATTTATATCAATGTTTAATATTTTTTATTGTGGATTTATCATATAATAGAATGTATTCATCACCTCTATGGTACATTCATATGAATGTTTGATTAATTTTTATAGTGGGTTTATCATATAAAGGAATGTATTCATCATCTCGATGGTCTTTTCTGTGATTTAAACAATACCATTTCGGCAAAGACGGCAGAATTCCATAGGGACTAGTCGTCACCAGGCAAGTTTCTCAACTTAACTCCCCTGCCTTTATGAATTTTAGTAACCCCAAAGAAGGCAACAGGTTCTTCAACCAAGGGAGAGAATTTAGAATATGTGCGCATGCGCGTTAATTAACTCCCATGATAGAGCGAGCCTTTATGAATCTTAGTCACCCCAAAGAAGGCAACAGTGTTCTTTTTATCATGGGAGACAATTGAAAAGTGTCATACCTTTGAATGAAGTGTGTCGTAGCTGCGAAAAAGAAAAATATATATATACTGCCAATATCTTTTTTCCTGATTTTGCCTCTTATGTTTTTGGCGTTATTGTTGCAAATACCAGATCTTAGCAGTGCAGCCAATAGATTATTGTTACGCACACGTTGAGAAAAGTGAGGCTAGAGTGAGGGGTAGTATACATGTGTATGCCTTGCACACCTCCCACTGGGAGACCAAAAGATAATTTTTTTATCAAACAATTTTCTTATGTCCTGCTATCAGACTGCATGATTAGGGAATTGGACTTGAAATCTTGCGTGCGGCAGTGGCATGGAATAAAACCCAAAGCCCTAAAAGTATTTCAGCACATGGTGTCAGGGTAATGGTAGGCCCACCGTCTACACATCAGACAGCTCCATTGCGGCACTAATCAAATCCAATTAACCAGTATTAGACGTATGCTTTTGGGGGGGGGGGGTGATAGAGACCACTGCTTGATACAAGGGTTACTTCTACATGAAAAAATATGATGCATCACAACAAAGTACAGGGCTGCCACCACACAAAACAAAACTACACACAAAACAAAACGTACACACAAACACGAGCGCGCCCCTTACACACCCCCAAAGAATAAGGGGCGTTCGAGATGTGAAAAAGAGCTGGTGTCCGTATGGTACAACCCAGATTTTTGCACAGTAACAGAGCCCATGGCACGAAAGGAGTGCCTACCGTATCCATACACACTCTGCTAGCGTCTTTAATATGCGTGGCGCCGGTCTTCTGGCGACATCAAAGCCCCAAAGAGGGCAGCCTTACTTGAATAAAGCAAGTTTGCCGGAACGAAAGCTGGTACAATGTGTGCAACAAAACGTAGCAGTACACATAGTAATTATGACAATAACAACATTATGATGCACCACAGCAAAGACCTGGACCGCTGCTGCTTGTACACACACACAAGAAAACACACACACAAACACGATTGCGCGCGCGAGGGCCCGCGCGCATACACACACCCCTACCTAAAAAAAGAAAGGTGTGCTTTTTCGGAAAGATGTGACAAAACAGCCGGTTTCAGTCCCATCCTACCCCGACTTTTGCGCAGTAACAGACCCCACAGCACAAAGAGAGTGATGTACTGTGTGCATACACACTCTACTACCATCTTTGAAATGCGTGGCGCCGGACTTGTGGCGACACGACAGCCCCAATGACAGCAGCCTTACTTGAATACAGCAAGTTTGTTGGAACGAAAGCTGGTACAATGTATGCAATAAAACGTGGCAGTCGCATGATAATAATGACAACATACAATAACATGATGCCCCACAGCAAAGGGCTGAGCTGCCGCCACGTGCACACATAGGAGAAAATGCACAGACAAATGAGCGCGCTCGCGCGCGCGCGACAGACACATCCCTCAAGAAAAATGCGCGTATTATTTTTTTTAAAGATGGGACAAAAACAGCCGGTCTCAGGCTTGTCCTACTCCGACTTTTGTACAGTAACAGACCCCACGGCACCAAGAGAGAGCTACGCATACCCACACTATCCAGTACCGGTAATAGCAATGTGCAGGGCCACCGCATACCCACACTATGCAATATAGCAATGTGCAGGGCCACCGCATACCCACACTATACAATATAGCAATGTGCAGGGCCTCCGCATACCCACACTATGCAATATAGCAATGTGCAGGGCCTCCGCATACCTACACTATGCAATACAGCAATGTGCAGGGCCACCGCATACCCACACTATGCAATATAGCAATGTGCAGGGCCTCCGCATACCTACACTATGCAATACAGCAATGTGCAGGGCCACCGCATACCCACACTATGTAATATAGCAATGTGCAGGGCCACCGCATACCCACACTATGCAATATAGCAATGTGCAGGGCCTCCGCATACCCACACTATGCAATATAGCAATGTGCAGGGCCACCGCATACCCACACTATGCAATATAGCAATGTGCAGGGCCTCCGCATGCCCACACTATGCAATATAGCAATGTGCAGGGCCACCGCATACCCACACTATGCAATACAGCAATGTGCAGGGCCACCGCATACCCACACTATGCAATATAGCAATGTGCAGGGCCACCGCATGCCCACACTATGCAATACCGGTAATAGCAATGTGCAGGGCCTCCGCATACCCACACTATGCAATATAGCAATGTGCAGGGCCACCGCATACCCACACTATGCAATATAGCAATGTGCAGGGCCTCCGCATACCCACACTATGCAATATAGCAATGTGCAGGGCCACTGCATACCCACACTATGCAATATAGCAATGTGCAGGGCCACCGCATACCCACACTATGCAGTATAGCAATGTGCAGGGCCTCCGCATACCCACACTATGCAATACAGCAATGTGCAGGGCCACCGCATACCCACACACTGTACAATACAGCAATGTGCAGGGCCACCGCATGCCCACACTATACAATACCGGTAATAGCAATGTGCAGGGCCTCCGCATACCCACACTATGCAATATAGCAATGTGCAGGGCCACCGCATATCCACATTATCCAATACCGGTAATAGCAATGTGCAGGGCCTCCGCATACCCACACTATGCAATATAGCAATGTACAGGGCCACCGCATACCCACACTATACAATACAGCAATGTGCAGGGCCACCGCATACCCACACTATGCAATATAGCAATGTGCAGGGCTACCGCATACCCACACTATGCAATATAGCAATGTGCAGGGCTACCGCATACCCACACTATGCAATATAGCAATGTGCAGAGCCACCGCATACCCACACTATGCAATACCGGTAATAGCAATGTGCAGGGCCTCCGCATACCCACACTATGCAATATAGCAATGTGCAGGGCCACCGCATACCCACACTATACAATACAGCAATGTGCAGGGCCACCGCATACCCACAATATGCAATACAGCAATGTGCAGGGCCACCGCATACCCACAATATGCAATATAGCAATGTGCAGGGCCACTGCATGCCCACACTATGCAATACCGGTAACAGCAATGTGCAGGGCCTCCGCATACCCACACTACACAATATAGTTAACATCAGTGTTGACTCCAACCCCCCAAAAGTCTTTCGGATGGGACTATAAACTGAGGCCCCTGTGCGAATGCACACAGAACATCTTGCCCACACGTTAAAACCCGGTTCCGCCTTTCGGAAGAGCAGGCCATCGTGTGCCGGTAGGAGCGGATGACAAAATTATTTTTAAAAAACCAGCATGCGCACAGGTGTCGTGTTTAGATACCATCCCTGAGGAAAAATCGGGGAGTTGGAGTCCCAGTGTGGCTCGGGGCTGTATATGGCAACGTTCTGGTGGCTCCTGCGATGGTACTGGAACCATTCGTATTGGTCATTGCCTTTCCAATGGATCATTCCAGTGGCGTGGGGGGGGGGTCTGCTGCATGGGTAACAGGTTGCCCTCCATAATACTTACCCAGGCTTTGTGCTCTAAAGACTAGAGCGCAACTCTATAGTCTTCCAAGACTGACGAGTGCCTACTACTAGACAGACAGACAGATAGATAGATAGATAGATAGATAGATAGATAGATAGATAGATAGATAGATAGATAGATAGATAGATACATAGATACATAGATACATAGATACATAGATACATAGATACATAGATACATAGATACATAGATCCTACAGAGGGCAGGTCCCCATTTACATACAGCAGGGTGAACTGGGGGAACTGTACCGAAACCAAGGCACACACAAAGTCACCCCTATGGGAGGCAACCCGGCTCAACACTGGTTAACCTTGGGGAGAAACAAGCAACCAGTCTAAACACCTCCTCACCAACACTCCTCATTGTAAAAGTATCATGGGGCAACAAGTAGGGTGTTACATTGGGGTCAATATCTCATGTTTGCTTTCGCTGGAGCGGTCCTGCCTTGAATTATATATGACAGCTTGCCGCCTACTGGACTTTCTTGGATGATTTCCTAAGGAAAGGGTCCTAGACAGACAGCAATACAGATGGTAAGGGGATACTGTTGAAAGACTGAGCATTGGCCTGGCCTGCTGGCCAGTGGTCAAACAACAGTGATTGGTTTGCTAACAGGCAACCTGCTTGTGTAAACTGACCATACCCAAGAAGGTTAGATTCCTTGCTCCACTTCACTACAAAGGTTCTTTGATATAAAAACCGCATCCACACGGGTACTGAATGTAAAAAACAAACAAATAAGTGCTTATTCCAATATTCTTGAAATAAAAGAATAAATAATAAATGAGAAACAAAAATTCTTCTTCGTCATTGTGGAACGATCAGACAGCAACTATTGTCTGTCATTGAGCAAGAACGCATTGCGCTGCTGTTAACCATTGCGCTGCTGTTAAGCATTGGCTGCTGTTAAGCATTGGCTGCTGTTAAGCATTGGCTGCTGTTAAGCATTGGGCTGCTGTTAAGCATTGGCTGCTGTTAAGCATTGGCTGCTGTTAAGCATTGGCTGCTGTTAAGCATTGGGCTGCTGTTAAGCATTGGCTGCTGTTAAGCATTGCGCTGCTGTTAAGCATTGGCTGCTGTTAAGCATTGGGCTGCTGTTAAGCATTGCGCTGCTGTTAAGCATTGGCTGCTGTTAAGCATTGGCTGCTGTTAAGCATTGGGCTGCTGTTAAGCATTGGCTGCTGTTAAGCATTGCGCTGCTGTTAAGCATTGGCTGCTGTTAAGCATTGGGCTGCTGTTAAGCATTGCGCTGCTGTTAAGCATTGGCTGCTGTTAAGCATTGGCTGCTGTTAAGCATTGGGCTGCTGTTAAGCATTGGCTGCTGTTAAGCATTGGCTGCTGTTAAGGGGTGAAATAGAACTGCCATCTTTAAAGGATTTCTGGTTTTAAAAAAGGCAGGAGAATGAACCAAGAAAGCATAACATGGTAAAAAGAAAAAAAGAGTTACATAAAGAAAAGAAACAAGGCAGAAATTAAAGAGAGGGATAGAAAAGATAGAATTTATAGCACAGAATTTCCAGAAGGTGGGGGTGCTATTTATACCAATAGATCCCGGCAATCTCAACAGGGAAAGTGTCTGAGATAGTTGTGCAGGTTTCTGTTAGTTTTCTGTTTGGGGAGATCAGTATTATAATTATGTGTGGGTGGAATGAGAAGGGCTGGGGGTGGCGGTGGGGGGGGGGAGATAGAAAATAAAAGGTAGTACACTCTTAGATTTAAGCAGCGTGGAGTGTGGTTACAAGTTGGATGGGGGACCGTTTGCATGCCTTAGCTTCAGTACAGTCCAGTTCACCCAGCAGTAAGTGGGTACCTGCCCTCTTTAGGGTCAGGGAAGGTAAAGCAGCGAGGGTGAGGAGATGGGCGCCGCCCTCAACATGCTGGCCCCTAGAGAAGCTGAAGTCTCTGATGGCTCACTCCCCTACGACCACTTAGGTTATGGGAGACCTTTACCTTTACCTCTTACCGTCTTAGATAACCGATTTTGTCTTTTCTTGGCTAGAGCTCCAAGGTATAGGAACGGTGAGATTTTGCACGTTGGACGTTCACCAGTCAGTAAGGTAGCTGTATTCCGACTTCCAGGGTCATGTCTAAACATGGCACCATTGTCCATGTGTGGTTTGTGTCCAGGTTTGATCATCGGGTCCCACAGCCACAGGCACACATGGCTTACTCTTCCCAAAGGCAAGATGGGTTTTAACGTGTGCACAAACAGTTGTGCGTGTGTTGGCAAATGTGTACTTAGCAATGTCATGGTGATTTTGAGGTGAGAGGAATGGACAGAGTGCACAGTCTGCCTGATTCCGTGAGGGTGTGAGGCTGAGGTAACGTCTGGTATCAACAACAACAACAACATCAACATGATCAACAAACTCAAAAACAAAACAAGCAACAACAACATCAGATCATCAGCAGACGAATAAACAATACAAGCAACAACATCAACAAACCAAAAAAGCAACAGCATAAACATCATCATCAACAACAACAACAACAACAGCTACTACTACTACTACTACTACTACTACTACTACTACTACTACTACTACTACTACTACTACTACTACTACTGCTGCTGCTGCTGCTGCTGCTGCTGCTGCTACTACTACTACTACTGCTGCTGCTGCTGCTGCTGCTGCTGCTGCTGCTGCTGCTATACTACTACTATAGAGGAACATCCGTAGGTGTGTTGGCCTACAAAAAAAACCTGTAAAACACACCTATTTCTCTTTTATAATTATGAAAAAAAAGCCTGTGACATACACTTTTTCTCTATAATTATGTTAAAAAAAATACGCACAACACAATATTTATCTTCTTTTTTTTAACCTGTGCTACACACTTATTTC
>CM060349.1:11002584-11007584 GCA_030674155.1 Stramonita haemastoma
GCTGTAGCTGTAAAAGTGGTAGGGGAGAAAGTGGTAGTGGTGGAGGTGGTAGTAGCAGTTGTTCTCGCAAGTCTTTTCTCTTCTTCTTTCTTTCTTTCTTCTTCTTCTTCTTCTTCTTCTTCTTCTTCTTCTTCTTCTTTCTTCTTCTTCTCTTTCTTTCTTCTTCTTCTTCTTCTTCTTCTTCTTCTTCTTCTTTTTTCTTCTTCTTCTTTTCTTCTTCTTCTTCTTCTTCTTCTACTACTTCTTCTTCTTCTTCTTCTACTACTTCTTCTTCTTTCTTCTTCTTCTTCTTCTTCTTCTTCTTCTTCTTCTTCTTCTTCTTCTTCTTTTCTTCTTTCTTCTCTTTTCTTCTTCTTCTTCTCTCTTCTTCTTCTTCTTCTTCTTCTTCTTCTTTCTTCTTCTTCTTCTTCTTCTTCTTCTTCTTCTTTTCTTCTTTCTTTCTTTTCTTCTTCTTCTTTTCCTTCTTTTTTTCTTCTACTAACTCTTTCTTCTTCTTCTTCTTTTTCTTCTTCTTCTTCTTCTTCTTCTTCTTTCTTCTTTCTTCTTCTTCTTCTTCTTCTTCTTCTACTTCTTCTACTAACTCTTCTTCTTCTTCTTCTTCTTCTTCTTCTTCTTCTTCTTCTTCTTCTTCTTCTTCTTCTTCTTCTTCTTTTCTCTGCACTCTTTTACGCATTCTTTGCATTCTCCTTTGCATTGCTTTTCTTGTTCTACTTCTTCTTTGCATTGTTGTTGTTGTTGTTGTTGTTGCTCTTCTTCTTCTTCTTCTCTCTTCTTCTTCTTCTTCTTCTTCTTCTTCTTTCCTTCTTCTTCTTCTTCTTCGCATTTTTCTTCACATTCTTCTTCTTTACATTTTTTTCATTCTTCGCATTCTTCTTCTTCGCATTCTTCTTCTTCGCATTTTTCTTCGCATTCTTCTTCTTTGCAATCCTTTTCTTCGCATTGTTTCTCTTCACATTTTTCTTCTTCACATTCTTCTTCTTAATTACATTCTTCTTTGCATTGTTCTTCCCATTTTTCTTCACATTCTTATTCAATTCTTCTTCACATTCTTTTTTCATATTCTTCTTCGCATTTTTCTTATGGGATTCTCCTTCATGTTCTTTTTCCACATTCTTCTTTGCATTCTTCTTGGCATTTTTTGCAATCTTCTTTGCATTCTTCTCGCATTTTTCTCCTTGGCATTCTTCTATGCCTTGTGTTTCCCGGCCTCTTTGATCTGTTTCTTTAGTGGATACTTCCTTACCCCTTCAAGGTGATAGGACCTGTCAGTATAAACAGCATCCCCACCCTCTGGAAATTACAGTAACAAAGAACACAACCATTAAAAATTTATGAAATGTCCGTCATCTTCTTACACATTACACAACTTACACATGTAGTGGTTACAGCACAAGCACTTATGAAATGTTTCTCATCTTCTTGTGCATTACACATCTGACACAATCACGTAGTTACCATTCTTCTTAGTTCTTTCGAAAGATGAGCCATTCTTTGGGTAGCAAGCCAAGACGATATTTTGCTAAACAGTTCCGAAAATAATTTTGCTCACAATCAGCTGAATGAATAATCTTTATTTTTCAAGGGTAACAGAGTAAGCATTTACATACTATTTTCATCCGGCCCTTGCCCTGATCAGGGAATAGAAGAAAGAAAAGAAAAGAAAGAGACCCTACCAAAACAGGAGAAAGGCCAAAGAGCAAAGATAAAACAGAAAACAACAAAAAGTAAAAAACAACATCACTGCTGAGAGAGAGAGAGAGAATGCGTGCGTGCGTGCGTGCGTGCGTGCGTGCGTGTGTGTGTGTGTGTGTATGCGTGCGTGCGTGTGTGTGTGTGTGTATGTGTGTGTGTGTGGTGTGTGTGTGTGTGTGTGTGTGTGTGTGTGTGTGTGTGTGTGTGTGTGTGTGTACAAAACAGTGCTGGTAAGCACCAGATAAGCCGGTCAACAGCAGTGGTGTTTGTACAGCTGTGGTCAGGAGACTGTAGCCTGTATGGCCTGCAGTAATCAGGGGATTAGTTAGTATAGAGGGATTTACTTACAAGGGGGAGGGGGGAGAGGGAAAGGGGACAGGGGATTGGGGGGCGGAGAGTGGAGGCACCACAATCCCCTCCCCTCCCTTCCCTTTCTCCCGGACATGTTAGATTGGAGGATGTGTGTTGACTGAAGGAACCGTTTCTTTGACGGCAGTTCACAAAGCTGATTTCAAACCCAAAATGGGGGCCAGGTTGAGACCTTAAACCGAGGCCCCGTGTGCGAACGCTCGCAGAACATCTTGCGCACACGTTAAATCCTGTTCTGCTTTTCGAAAGAGTAGGCCATTGTGTGCCGGTGGGAAGATATCACAAAATTGACAAAACTTGCATACACACATGGATATATATATATATATATATATATATATATATATAATATATATATATTATATATATATAATACAAGAGTGCTTATTCCATTTTCCTCGATATAAGAAAGAGAACAGAAAAGGGAAAAGCACTGCGCCTGTGATCTGACGGCCCGGGATCCAGACCCCACTGAGGCCCCTGTTTTAGGGATTTTCCCCAGGAGTTGACATCAGGGCTGACCCCAATCCCTATTGTCCCTGAAAGTCTTTCAGATGAGACTGTAGAGTAAGGTCCCTGTACATCAGATCTTCAAAGATCAAGGACTACTGTACAGTATTTATTCAGTGATGTTGAAAGGCTGAAACTGCTGAAAGGCGTCAATAGATTTATTTATCATTAATCCATGACCAATGTAATCATGACAATATTTTATTTCGTTTTCAAATGAAACTATTATATCATGTGAATATGCTATATAAGTTGATAGTCATTCCATTATTCTCGAAGTAAAAGAAGAAATGAACAAGTAAGTAAAATAAATAGAGAAATAAATAGAAAAAGAAAGGACAAATCAAGGTACTAAAGATTTTTTTTCATTATGACAACAACGATTTGTCATCACCATCGCCATCATCATAGTTATTATTGGGTTGTTATTTTTTTTTTTTCTTCCTGAAACACTTAAACAGTAATTATTGTTGTTTGTCAAATGAGTGAAAATACGTCAGGCTGCTTAATAATAGTAATAATAATGATAATCATCATCATCATCATGATAATAACAATACTTTCATATTATTACCATTATTATCATCATCATCATTATTATCACTCTGCTGCCTGTCTTCCTAACATAACTTTTCCCATCAATTCTAATGATATCAAAGTGTTCTCATATTGCCTAGAGTAGACAGGACTCAAGACAACTCTTTCACAGTCCAAAGGGATCAACCATTCAATGTTATCTGGGGCATCACCATCAGTTCTTTTATCTC
Organism: Stramonita haemastoma; assembly: GCA_030674155.1. Taxonomy (NCBI): domain Eukaryota; kingdom Metazoa; phylum Mollusca; class Gastropoda; order Neogastropoda; family Muricidae; genus Stramonita; species Stramonita haemastoma. The sequence continues at coordinate 11,005,923 of CM060349.1, forward strand.
CTTTCCATGACTGAGGAGAACTGTGCCCTGTGACTGTCTGGTGGCACATCCAACCCCGACTCTAAGCCAGAGATTTTCGTCTTTTTTTCTCCTTATCTCTGGTATACTTCTACGCAGTAAGATATCACCGCTGTGTTTCTGTAACTATGGCAAGATGTTTGCGTCTAAACGTCTGCTCTGTAAAGTTCACCGTTAAACAGATAAATGTTCGATATGGAGGAACATTGTCACCATGATATTGGCATTATTTTTTGTATGGCAGGATAGGAGTGTTTGGTGTCAGTCCCATGTCTCCATCAAGTCGGCAAAAGTGTCTCGTACATTAAGGGTAAGGACCCTGTAATCTGCTGAATGACAGTTGCAGTGTCTCGTGCATTAAGGGTAAGGACCCTGTACATCTGCTGAATGACAGTTGCAGTGTCTCATGCATTAAGGGTAAGTTCCCTGTACATCTGCTGAATGACAGTTGCATGTGTCTCATACATTAAGGGTAAGGACCCTGTAAATCTGCTGAATGACAGTTGCTTGGTGGAGGTAGTTGGCCGATTTTTCCCTAGCTTTGATAATTCCGCTGGGACTGTGGCATAACCACAAAAAGAAGAAATCTCTGGGTCAGCACAAAGGGCAGGCCTGTCAGTGCATTGACTGTTATAAATAAGTAAATAAATAAATAAATAAATAAATAAATAAATAAATACATAGAATTTAAATAGCATCCCCACCTCATGGAAATTCTCAGCTAGGGATTCCATATTTCCTATCCTTTAGTTTCTGCCCTGTTCCTTTCTTCCTTTCACCTTCCTCTTGTCTGTTTTCCGCCTTCTTGGTCCATTCTCCTGCCTTTTTTCCAGAGACACTCAAAAATCATCACTGAAAAACAACAACTAGCAAATGTTGGTTTTCAAACTGGGCTGCAATGCAATGCAGCAGAATAAATAAAATGCCAACACATTCCGGTCTTTTTTGTGAAGTGATAAGGATTGCTATGTTTTTGTTCACTACAGGGATTTTGCAGATGTTGAGGTGATGTAATTACGGATTATACAAGGAGGAATTTTCTTGATTTTGAATTATGCTGAAGTAGATTATACGGGGTAAAATTTTCAAATATTCTCAGTCAAACTGTTGTTAGTTTTTTTTTCTTCAACTGATCCAGCATTTGACTATACCAGGATAAATTTCGGTGTTTTTTTCTAAAGGTTTAAACATTTGATTTTACTAGGGTAAATTTCGATTTTTTTTCCAAGGTTAAAGCATTTGACTTTACTAGGATAAATTTCGTTGGTTTTTTTTCAAGGTGAAAGCAATACACTAAACCAGGATAAATTTCGTGTTTCCAAGAGAAGCATCAACGAACAAAACACGGCAAGCCATAATTTGTTTTGTGATGTGGCCTGAAGTGGATCATAACCATGATAGATCACTTTTGTTTGTTAATCGAGTTATCCAGCAACAGACTATACACCAACAAAATTCCTTTATTCCAGTAAAGACATGCTGCAAATGAACAATGCATGGACATTTGATATATCATTCATTATACATACATACATACATACATACATACATACATACATACATACATACATACATACATACATACATACATACATACATACATACATACATACATACATACATACATACATACATACATACATA
>CM060349.1:11015084-11020084 GCA_030674155.1 Stramonita haemastoma
ACGTGCATAACAGAATCCAGCAAACCGTTGTTCCCTACGAAAATCTTCTATCAATCATAAAGAAGCGTTAACTTAAATTGTATGGGCATGTCACAAGATCAAAAGGACTTTAAAAAAATACTGCAAGGCACTGTCCAAGGAGAAAGAAAAAAGGCAGACCAAATGGACAGGCCTAGAACTCAACAAAATTTGGAGAAAGGCAAAACAGAGAGAGAGGAATGGAGGGAACTGGTTGCCAAGTCATCAGGGGTGCCCCCACTGTCGCCAGACTAAGGGATAGATGGATAGATAGATAGATAGATAGATAGATAGATAGATAGATAGATAGATAGATAGATAGATAGATAGATAGAAGAGAGAAGAGAGACAGAGAGACAGAGAGACAGAGAGACAGAGAGACAGAGAGATAGATAGATAGATAGATAGATAGATAGATAGATAGATAGATAGATAGATAGTCATGCATGGGGGCGGGATAGCAAAGTGGTCAGAGCACTTGCTTTCCCCAAGTCAAAGTTAAGCAGCATCGAGCGTGGTTACCTGTTGGATGGGTGACCGTTTGCGCGCCTTGGCTTCAGTACAGTTCCCCCAGTTCACCCAGCTGTAAAAGGGTACCTACCCTTTTTAGGGTCAGGGAAGGTAAAGCAGCGAGGGAGAGGAGATGGGCGCCGCCCTCAATATGCTGGGCCCTGGAGAAGCTGAGGTTTCTGATGCCTCGCTCCCCTATGACCACACAGGCTATGGGACACCTTTCCCTTTAATGCCCAGCATCAGCCAATGTCAGCAGTTTCGGTGCAGAGGGTGGATCGGTGGTCTACAGCTAACGTGCCTGCCTAGAGAGCGAAAAGTCCGGGTCGTAGTGTGCGGTGGTTCGAATCCCGTTTGGGCCCAAAACTTTCCCCCATCCATTAGACCATGAGTGGTGGTCTGGGTGCTAGTCTTTCGGATGAGACGATAAACCGAGGTCCCGTGTGTTACACATCATTATTTAGCGCACGTAAAAGAACCCACGGCAACAAGGCGGTTGTCCCTGGCAAAATTCTCTAGAAAAAAGCCACTCTGATAGGGAAACAAATACAGTCGCAGACAGGAAAAAGGAAAAAATAATGGATAGGCGCTGCACTTGTGGCGACGTGCTCTTCCCGGGAAGATCAACCCGAATTTCATGCAGAAAAATCTGCTGTGACATAAAGTGGTATAAAATTTGTAAAGTAAAATAAAATAAAATAAAATAAAATAAAATAAAATAAAATAAAATAAAATGAAATAAAATGGAATGAAATGAAATGAAATGAAATGAAATAAAATGTGAGGGGTGTTTCAGCGTGGGGCGGGGTGTACACGCAGACCAGCCTGTGGAACGCGGTGGGGGTGTGTCGCAGACTATGTGTCTGCTGCACTGTGTCCACAGTGGGGGGAGATACTCGTGCCGCATCGACGGGTGGAGACTAGTGGGTGCCGAGTGAATGGGGGAAAGGGGGAGGAATGGGGGGCAAAGGGGGGGGAGGAATGGGGGGCAAAGGGGGGGAGGAATGGGGGGCAAAGGGGGGGAGAGAATGGGGGGCAAAGGGGGGGAGGAATGGGGGGCAGGGGGAAGGGGGGGGCAAGGGGGAGAGAATGGGGGGCAAAGGGGGAGAGAATGGGGGGCAAAGGGGGGAATGGGGAAAGGGGAGGAATGGGGGGCAAAGGGGAGGGAGAGAATGGGGGGCAAAGGGGGGGAGAGAATGGGGGGCAGGAAAGGGGGAAGGGAGAGATGGGGGCAAAGGGAGGGAATGGGGGGCAAAGGGGGGGAGAATGGGGGCAAAGGGGGGGAAATGGGGGCAAAGGGGGAGGAGAATGGGGGGCAAAGGGGGAGGGAATGGGGGGCAAAGGGGGGGAGAGAATGGGGGGCAAAGGGGGAGGGAGAATGGGGGGCAAAGGGGGAGGAATGGGGGGCAAAGGGGGAGAATGGGGGGCAAAGGGGGGGAGAGAATGGGGGCAAAGGGGGAGGGAGAGAATGGGGGGCAAAGGGGGAGGGAATGGGGGGCAAAGGGGGAGGGAGAGAATGGGGGCAAAGGGGGAGGGAATGGGGCAAAGGGGGAGGAATGGGGGGCAAAGGGGGAGGGAATGGGGGGCAAAGGGGGAGGGAATGGGGGGCAAAGGGGGAGGGAATGGGGGGCAAAGGGGGAGGGAATGGGGGGCAAAGGGGGAGGGAATGGGGGGCAAAGGGGGAGGGAATGGGGGGCAAAGGGGGAGGGAATGGGGGGCAAGGGGAAGGGAATGGGGGCAAGGGGAAAGGGAATGGGGGGCAAGGGGGGGAGGGAATGGGGGGCAAGGGGGGGAAGGGAATGGGGGGCAAGGGGGGGAAGGGAATGGGGGGCAAGGGGGGGAAGGGAATGGGGGGCAAGGGGGGGGATGGGGGGACAAGGAAAGGGAGGGAATGGGGGGCACGGGGGTGGAGGTGGGGTGGAATAAGTAAGGGAGTGCAAATTTAATGAAAGGGAGAGAGATGGGGGGGGAGGTTGGAAAGGAGGTGTTGGGGGGAGGGGGGGTAAGAAAGGAAAATGCCGATTTGGTAAAGAGGGAGAGAGATGAGAATTGATCTGCTTGTTTTTTCACTCTGTGTGTGTTTATTTATTTATTTATTTTATTTCGCGGATAATGGAATAAGCACTCATCTGCTTTTTTTTTTACATCCAGTCCCTGTGTGTACACAGTTTTTGATAATTTTGTCATCCATTCCCACCGGCTCACAATGACCTACTCTTCCGAAAAGCTGAACGGGTTTTGAACGACTGCGCAAGATATTCTGCGTGTATTTTCACACAGGACCTCGGTTTTGTAGTATCATCCGAAAGAGGTGTGTGTGTGTGTGTGTGTGTGTGTGTGTGTGTGTGTGTGTGTGTGTGTGTGTGTGTGCGTGTGTGTGTATGTGTGTGTGTGTGTGTGCGTGTGTGCGTGCGTGTGTGTGCGTGTGCGTGCGTGTCAAAGTCAGGTCAAAGTCAAAAATTTATTTCCAGATGATATGTGTGTGTGCGTGCATGTATGCGTGCGTGTGGTGTGCGTGGTGCGTGTGAGTGCGTGTGCGTGTGTGTGTTGTGTGTGCATACGTGCATGCGTGATTGTGTGTGTGCATGCGTACATACGCACATGCTTAGCTACGTGCGCACGCGTGTACCTTCCCTGCAGATCTGGAAGGGACGGTGACGGGCAGTACCCAGGACGGCTCAGCCAACATCTTCCGCGTGGTGAACAAGAGCTACAACTTGGCGCTGGCGGAAAACCCCGTGTGCTACGACTTCAACGGCTACAAGAGCTACAGCCCCGGGCCCGCGTGTGACGGGTCGCTTTGCTCGGATCTGCAGTCAGAACTCCTGGACTGACCTCACCCGGCCCGCTCCTGGCCGCCCCTCTGCCGGTCCCGCTCTCACCACTGCAGGTCAGGGCACCACGGGGGTGGGGGTGGGTGGTGGGGGGTGGTGGTGGTGAGGTGGTGGTGGTGGTTGGTGTAGTGGTTGGTGGTTGGTGGGGTGGTGAGTGTGGTGGTTGGTGGTAGTGGTGGGGGTGAGGGTGTGGTGGTAGTGGTTGGTGATGGTGGTGTGTGTGATGATGATGATAATGATGATGATGATGATGTGATGATGATGATGATGGTGGTGGTGGTGGTGGTGGTGTGGTGGTGGTGGTGGTGGTGATGGTGTGGTGTGATGATGATGATGATGATGATGATGATGATAAGATGCTGATGATGGTGCTGGTAGTGGTGGTGATGTGAGGTTGCTGGTGTGTTTTGTGATGGTGATGGTATATATATATATATATATATATATATATATATATATATATATATATAAGAGAGAGAGAAGAGAGAGAGAGAGAGGAGAGAGATGAGAGAGAGAGAGAGAGAGAGAGAGAGAGAGAGAGAGGAGAGAGAAGAGGAGAGAGGAGAGAGAGAGAGACAGAGAGAGAGAGAGAGTGAAGCAGAAAGATGAGTGTCAGTACAGATATGTTAGGTTCAACATCGTTATCATTATTTTCTTCAATTGTTCGTTGTTATATTTTCAGCTTCCCCATCGTCTACTTCCATCCAGTGGTCCGTCTGGTCCTGACAGTGAGTTTTGGGGTTCAATTCTTTTGTGTGTGTTTTTGTGCGTGCGTGTGTGTGTGTGCGTGTGTGTGTATGTGTGTGTGCGTGCGTGCGTGTGTGTGTGTGTGCGTGTGTGTGTTGTGTGTGTGTGTGTGTGTGTGTGTGTGTGTGTGTGTGTGCGTGTGTGTGTGTGTGTATGATGTGTGAGTATGTTGTGTGTGTATGTATGTTGTTGATGTATGTGTATGTGTGTATGTTGTATGTATGTTGTATGTATGTATGTATGATGTATGTGTATGTATTATGTTGTGTATGTATGTATGTATTATGTGTATGATATGTATGTAGTACTAGTAGTGTACGTATACGTGTACTAGTATGGTGCGTGTGCGTGCGTGGTGCGTGCGTGCGTGCGTGTGTGTGTGTGTGTGTGTTTGTGTGTGTGTGAGCGCAGTTGTAGGATGCATGTTCATGCTCGATGCATTCTTGTTTCAGTGACAGGGAAGAAAAACCAAGACATGTTGGATCTTTACCTCAACACCTACCAGGGCGATGTGAGTTTGCTTGCTAGCTTGCTTGCTAGTGCGTTTGTTTGTTTGTTTGTTTTTGTTTGTTTGTTTGCCGAGTTGTTGGTATGTATGTATGTATATATCACAGTTCTTGATGAAACCATTGACGCTGGGGGCAACACCAAAGGAGTGGGGAAGGCTGTATGATCAGTGGCTTTTTTCCTACTCATGGAGTTCCACTTTACAGCTTAGTCTTCAGTGATCACTATGACTCTCTGACTAGGACTTGCCACAGTTCTTATGTGCTGCAGCCCTGGGGGATAGTTGGCCTTTGGAGAACATCTCCAACGCTGACTGTCCTTATGCCCTCTTGGCTGAGAGAGTGGAGATGTACTGTGGGCAAGGCATTTCCACTATAATCAAAT
>CM060349.1:11025084-11030084 GCA_030674155.1 Stramonita haemastoma
TGTGGCCAGAATCCCCCTTCACCCCTCTATGTGGGGTGTGGCCAGAATCCCCTTCACCCCTCTATGTGTGGGTGTGGCCAGAATCCCCCTTCACCCCTCTATGTGTGTGGTGTGGCCAGAATCCCCCTTCACCCCTCTATTGTCTAGTGTGTGGTGTGGCCAGAATCCCCCTTCACCCCTCTATGTGTGTGGTGTGGCCAGAATCCCCCTTCACCTCTCTATGTGTGGGGTGTGGCCAGAATCCCCCTTCACCCCTCTATGTGTGTGGTGTGGCCAGAATCCCCCTCACCCCTCTGTGTGTGTGGTGTGGCCAGAATCCCCCTCACCCTCTGTGTGTGTGGTGTGGCCAGAATCCCCCCTAACGAGGTGAGCATCCAGCGGAACGGGCAGTGGAAGGCGATGACCAAGACCAGTGACGGGTACTGGACACTGAGTGACGGGGTGGAGATGACCAACACTGCCGCCATTCCTGTGCGGGTCACCGCCATCAATGGACAGACCCTGGAGGATGTCATACCCAGGCTAGGTGTGCTGGTCTTCTTCTGCTTTTTTGGTTTTTTAAGTTTCTAGGTGCTTTTTTAAAAAAAATTAGGGGGTGGGATAGCTAAGTGGTCAGAGCGCTCGCTTTCCCTTTTCACTTTTAAAACAAAACATAGCAACACGACACAACACATCACAACACAGGATAAAACAGGAAAACACAACAAACACAGCACAGCCACAACACAACACAGCACAACACAACACAACGCAACCTACCCACGCAACCAACCAACACAACCAACGCACGCAACCCAACGGACCACCAACAACCCAACGCAACGCAACCAAGAACCCACCCACAAACCCACGCAACGCAACCCAACAACCAACGCAACCAACCCCAACGCAACCAACCCCATGCATGTTGTGTCATCAGACAGCGGGGTGCAGATGGACGGGAAGAAAGGCGTGCAGTTCGCCCTGGACCCCAACCTCCCCACAGTGGGGGATCCCCAGCCACCCAAAACCCAACCTCCCAAAAACCCACCACCACCAAACCCACCACAAAACCCCCTACCACGTCACCTGGGGTGACCCGAAATGGGACGACACAAGCCCCTACCCCTCCGGTGACGTCAGAGGCTCGTTACGATTACGGTGACGCTCTCTCCAAGTCCCTGCTCTTCTACATGGCGCAGCGCTCAGGACCACTTCCGGATGACGTCATTTCCTGGCGGAAAGACAGCGCGGTGAATGATGGGACACAGGGACCGGACGGGCAGTTCCGGGATTTGTCCGGAGGGTGGTATGATGGTGAGTGGGGGAGGGGGAAGGGGGAGGGGGGAGGGGGTGGTGTAATGGCGAGTGTGAGTGAGGTCGTGTGAGGGTGAGTGTGGGGGTGAGGGTGAGGGGTGTGATGGTGAGTGGGGGGTGATGGTGAGGGTGGTATGATGGTGAGGTGAGGGTGAGGGGTGTGTGATGGTGGGGGTGAAGGTGAGGGTGGTGAGTGTGAGGATGAGGGGGGTGTGAGGGTGAGGGTGAGGGGGGGTGTGTGATGGTGAGTGTGAGGGTGAGTGGGGGTGTGAGGGTGAGGGTGGGTGAGGTGTGATGTGAGGGTGAGGTGAGTGGGTGATGGTGAGGTGAGTGAGGTGAGGTGATGTGATGTGATGTGATGTGATGTGTGTGAGGAGAGAGAGAAAAAGAGAGAGAGAGAGAGAGAAGAGAGAGAGAGAGAGAGAGAGAGAGAGAGAGAGAGGAGAGAGGAGAGAGAGAGAGAGAGAGTAGATATGTAGTTTGTTAATTTTATGTGTACACGATTGCATGCGCGTGACTAACTTGAATACAAGTGCTTTGATTTGTGTACTCTACAAGATTCAGCGCTGTATAATCCAATATCATCATCATCATCATCACATCATTTTATTATTATTATTATTAATTATTATTTATTATTATTATTTATTATAACCCTTTTGTTTTTGTTTTTCAATATCAAAAATCTAACTTATGTACTAAAATTTCTATGTTTATTTTTTCATCTGTACATTTGATTCATACCTTATGAACTGTTTTCCCATGTGTTTACATTTGTTGTAACTGGAAATTTTCTAAAACTTAGTTTTCTCATGTGTCTACATTTAGCGTAACAGAAAATTCCCTAAAAACTCAGTTTCCCCATGTGTTTATATTTATCCTAACAGGGAATTCCCCAATGCTCATTCTCATGTGTATCTCTGTTGATCTCAGCTGGAGATTTCCTCAAGCTCAACTTCCCCATGTGTCTATATTTATCCCAACAGGGAATTCCCCAATGCTCATTCTCTCTCTGTTGATCTCAGCTGGAGATTTCCTCAAGCTCAACTTCCCCATGTGTCTATATTTATCCTAACAGGGAATTCCCCAATGCTCATTCTCATGTGTCTCTGCTGATCTCAGCTGGAGATTTCCTCAAGCTCAACTTCCCCATGTGTCTATATTTATCCTAACAGGGAATTCCCCAATGCTCATTCTCTCTGTTGATCTCAGCTGGAGATTTCCTCAAGCTCAACTTCCCCATGGCGGGCTCCACCACCGTCCTCCTCTGGGGTCTCCTCCAGTTTGAAGATGGCTACTCCGCTGCTGGCCAGCTTCAGCGCATGCGTGACGTGGTAAAATGGCCGCTGGACTACTTCCTCAAGTGCTGGGATTCACAGAATGAAATCCTGTATGGACAGGTAGTTTCAAACAAGTGATCCTTATAGAGGGAGGTAAGTGAATAGAGAGATAAGTAAGTAGATGTTTAGAGAAGTAAAGGAATACATAGATAAGTAAGTAAATATTTAGAGAAGTAAAGGAATACATAGGTAAGTAAGTAAATATTTGAATAAGTAAAGGAATAATTAATTAATTAATACATGGAATTTGTATAGCGCTATCTCTTGTAAAGACAAATCAAGCGCTTGCATTTGACCTACAGAGCCACAGATCATGCTGCCACCAGGCGCAAAGATCCCAACTCCAACTCCCGATTTTTCTTCAGGATGTGTCTAAACACGACACCTGTGTGCATGCTGGTTTGTTATAATTTTGTCATCCGCTCCTACCGGCACACGATGGCCTACTCTTCGAAAGGTGGAACGGGGTTTTAACGTGGTGCGCAAGATGTCTGCGTGCATTCGCAAACGGGGCCTCGGTTTCGAGTCTCATCCGAATGACTTTGACATTCAGTTCGATTTTTTCGTCAAACTTGGAAGAAAGGGTGAGGCTGGGTTCGAACCCAGAAACTCACGATTTACATATTGGCAGGCGAACGTCTTAACCATTCTGCCACCGTCCTTCCTACATAGATAGGTAAGTACATAGACACATAGATAAGTAAGTAAATATTTGGATAAGCAAAGGAATACATAGATAAGTAAGTAAATATTTGGATAAGTAAAGGAATACATAGATAAGTAAGTAAATATTTGGATAAAGGAATACATAGATAAGTAAGTAAATATTTGGATAAGTAAAGGAATACATAGATAAGTAAGTAAATATTTAGATAAGCAAAGGAATACATAGATAAGTAAGTAAATATTTAGATAAGCAAAGGAATACATAGATAAGTAAGTAAATATTTAGATAAGCAAAGGAATACATAGATAAGTAAGTAAATATTTAGATAAGCAAAGGAATACATAGATAAGTAAGTAAATATTTGGATAAGTAAAGGAATACATAGATATGTAAGTAAATATTTAGATAAGCAAAGGAATACATAGATAAGTAAGTAAATATTTGGATAAGTAAAGGAATACATAGATAAGTAAGTAAATATTTAGATAAGCAAAGGAATAGATGAATAAGTAAATCAACAAAAAGACAAGCAGATAACCTCAGAAAGAAGTTTACAACCCAAACACACACTAAACAAGGGATTCAAAAGAAACCGCAAAAGACCACTCTGCCAAACATTAATGTTGGTTTTCTCTCATGTATGTTGTCATTGTTGTTCGTTTTTGTGGTTGCTTTGTGTTTGGGGGGGGGGGGGGGGTTGTTGGTGGTTGGCTTTGTTTACGGTTTTTTGTTGGTGGTCTTTGTTCTGATTTGTGTTCGTTTGGATATTTTGCTTTTTTTTATGCTTTTTTTTTTTGTTGCTGCTTTTGGGGTGGGGGGGGGTGGGGGGGTTGGGGGGACGGGGGTGTTCCTTGCTGTGTGCTGCCTCATCTTTGGCCACATGTTGATTCTGCTGCTCCTACACCACTAGTTCCTGGTTCCAGTCTTGCCGAGAAGTCAGTCTCACACAGACTTGTTCAGTTGTAGAATACTCTCAGAGCCAGGAGTCCAGAAACAGCTCTCAAAATTCAGCCACCACGTGGCCGCGAACAAGCAAAGGCCCTGCATTGCTGCAAGGTATCACCAGCCCAATTTTTACAACTCTAAAAGATAACCAACTTTATCCACAGTTTTCAAAGGTTGAGTGGGGGTCTGAGTGCCAGTCTTCACCATGAACTGAGGTTTCGTGTTACACATGAGTGCACAGACCACGTAAAAGAACCCAAGTTAATGGATGAACTGAGGTTTGGTGTTACTTTTATAAAGACCACGTAAAAATAATTGAAACAACCCAGGTTAACAAGAAAGTCGTCCCTGACAAAATTCTGTACAAAAAGCCACTATCATAGAGAGAGAGAGAGAAAAAAACCACTTTGCAAACAAGAAAAGCAAAGCCAAAAGAAGGGGGGTGTCGCGCGCTACTCTTGCCATGACACGACGCGCTCTCCCAGAATAGAGAGAGAGAGAGAGAGAGAGAGAGAGAGAGAGGAGAGAGAGAGAGAGAGAAGAGAGAGAGAGAGGAGAGAGAGAGAGAGAGAGAGAGAGAGAGAGAGAAAGGCAAGGCAGCAAGGCAAGGCAAGGCAAGGCAAGGCAAGGCAAGGCAAATTCTTTCATTCGAGGTTAATGAATAAGTACTCGTATGCTTTTTTACATCCAGTCCCCGCCCCTATCAGGGATGCATCAAGATAAAAAAAACCACTCTCAGAACAACGATAATG
>CM060349.1:11045084-11052584 GCA_030674155.1 Stramonita haemastoma
AGGCAAACCTGTATTTTTCTAAAGCTTGTGGGATGTGCTTCAGGGTCAGTGTCACCTGTTGGAGACAAACGTGTACTTTTCCAGATACCGTCATTCGTTTATATTCGGATTCAGATGAGACTATAAACCGAGGCCCCGTGTGCGAATGCACGCAGAACATCTTGCGCACACGTTAAAACCCCGTTCCGCCTTTCGGAAGAGCAGGACATCGTGTGCCGGTAGGAGTGGATGACAAAATTATATTTTTTTTAAAAACGGCATGCACACAGTTGTCGTGTTTAGACACCATCCCTGAGGGGAAATTAAAAAAATAATGGGTAGGCGCTGCACCTGTGGCGACGCGCTCTCCCGGGGAGAGTAGCCCGAATTTCACGCAGAGAAATCTGCTGTGACATAAAGTGGTATAAAAATTTTAAAAATCACAAAATTATGTAATCCCATCGTTTATTTATTGATTTGTCAAAGACCATTTCGTAATAGATAATATAAATTCTAAAGCTTGTGGCATATGCTACAGGTGACCTGTTTGAGACAAACGTGTACTTTTCCAGAGACCTTGATTCTTTTATTCGTTTATATAATCCCAACATTTATTTATTCATTAGTTTGTCAAAGACCATTTTGAGACAGAAGATATAAACTTATCTACAACCTGACCTTGCTCAAAAGATTCTTTGTTTGTTATTGGAAAGAAAATAACCACACCTCCATTATCATGTTAATCATGGCTTTGAAATATCATTTGTTATTGGAAAGGAAATAATCATACCTGCATTGTCAGAATGATTGTGGCTTTGAAATTTATTAATTTTTTTACTTGAAAGGAAATGCTCAGACCTGCTTTGTCATGATTATGGTTCTGAAATATTCGGGTTGTGAGTGTTTCTATCTAAGGCAAGCTTTTAACATATCGGCTTTTATTCTACACTCTAGTTTTCAAATCTGATCTTATTCATCATTTCTTCTTCTTCATCGTCGAACGTTCAGACGGCAACTATTGTTGTCTGTTATATGAGCGAAAATGCGTCGTGCTGCCGTTAAGCGCCTGACAAGTCAGGCCCAGCGCATCCGACTTCGGCAGGAGAGAGAATCGTTCTGCCTATCTTTTAAGTCAGGAGAGAGAATCGTTCGGCCTATCTTTTAAGTCTTTCTGGAAAGAGGCAGGAGAGAGAATCGTTCTGCCTATCTTTTAAGTCTTTCTGGAAAGGCCAGGAGAGAGAATCGTTCTGCCTGATGGGCCCGGAGTCCTTTTGGGGAAAACTTCATCATTCAGGAGTTGGGGGGTTAAAGATTATTACGATAAAAATACAAAGGGAGCTTACCACCTCCCTGATCGTGCATTTTGTAATGCTAAACAAACACCAGGAGGAGGAGGAGGATGGTGATGTGGATGATGGGGAGGATGATATGACGACGACGATGACGATGATGACAATGACGACGATGATGACAATGATGCTGACGATGCTGATGATTGCAGGTGAAGGGGGAGGGTGTGGGGTTGGGTAACGACCCTCTGGACGGAGAATACATCGTCTTCATCAAAGACCTCTGTCCTAACGGAGCCTGCAGCAAAGAGGGTACACGCACACACACACACACACACACACACACACACACACACACACACACACACACACACACACACACACACACATACACATACACAAACATACATACACACACATACACACACATACACACACATATACACACACACATACACATACATACACACACACATACATCACACACACACACACGCATGCACATACACACACATACACACGCGCGCGCGCGCGCGGAGATATACATATATTTATATAAAATAACTCATAATTTTATATATATATATATATATATATATATAATATATATGTGTGTGTGTGTGTGTGTGTGTGTGTGAGATGTATATATGTGTGTAAATATATATATATATATTTATATATATATATATATATATATATATATATATATTATATATATAATATATATATATATACTCATACACATATATATGTATATACATAATTATGATTTATTTTATATAAATATATGTTATATATATGTGTGTGTGTGTGTATACATATACATTATTTATATTTATATATATCTTTATAGATATATGTATGCATGTATGTATAATTATATCATATATATACATAAACACAAACTAGTATGCATGTGTATTGTCTGTCTAGTCTGTGTCAGTCCGTTCTATTATCTTTTTGGTTTTGTTTTATTTCGAGGAAAATGAATAACTATTTATGGACTTTGTTTACATCCTTTTCCCGTGTGTATGCAGTCTTGTAAATTTTGTAATCCGTTCCCGCCGGCACACAATGGCTTACTCTTCCGTATAATGGAACGGGTTTTAACGTGTGCGCAAGATGTTCTGCGTTTGTTCGCACACAAGACCTTGGTTTATAATCTCAACCGAAGGACTTTTGGGGGGAGTGGAGTCGGCACTGATGTTAACTCCAGAAGAAAAACTCTCTTAAGCAAGATTCGAACCCGTATCTGTGCGCGCGTGCACGCACGTTTATGCATGTGTGTGTCTATATGTCAGGGAGTGTGGACTTTGCTCTGAACGGGGACGGACGGTGGGACATTGAGATCCAGGCAGTGCAGTGCCCAGTGGGTAACAACAAGCTGCAGTACTCCTTCCAGGGTTCCAACCCCTGGTACCTCAAACTGCAGGTCTCCAACTACAGGTCTGCTTCTGTCCCTGCTGTCTGTCTGTTTCCTTTCTGCTGTCTGTTTGTCTGTCTGTCTTTTTCTGTTATCTGTATCTCTGTCTCGTCTTTCTGTCTCTGTCTATGTCTGTCTCCTGTCTCCTGTCTCTTCTTTTCTGATCTTCCCCTGTCCCTCTGTCTGTCTGTCTTTTCTCTTATCTCTTCCCTGTCTCTCTGCTCTCTCTCTCCCTTCTATCTCTCTCTCTCTCCCCTCTCTCTTCTCTCCCCCTCCCCCCTCCTCTCTCCTACTCTCATCTCCTCCCCTCCCTCTCTCTCTCTCTCTCTCTCTCTCTCTCTCTCTCTCTCTCTCTCCTCTCCTCTCTTCCCTCTCTCTCCTCTCTCCTTCTCTATCTCCCCCTACTCTCTCTCTCTCTCTCTCTCTCCTCTCTCTCTCTCTCTCTCTCTCTCTCTCTTCTCTCTCTCTCTCTCTCTCTCTCTCTCTCTCTCTCTCTCTCTCTTCTCTCTCTCTCTCTCTCTCTCTCTCTCTCTCTCTCTTCCTCCTTCTTTCTTTCTTCCTTTCTCTATTTTTCTTTCTTATAGATATCCTGTTGTTTTCAAATCATGTCTGTTGTTGGATTTGATTCTGTTTTTTAATGCTTAGTTTGCCATTCACCGTCACTCTGTAGCATTGTGCTGACATAGCCATGTTGGTGGAATGTGTAGTGCCAGGTCTGTTTTCTCCTGTGCTTGTCTGTCACTCTGCAGGAGTCTGCCTGCTGGCCTCAGCCCACACGTTTCCACTTCAGGGCAGATCATCAGAAAGTGCATAAGAAAAACATTTCTATTTGCTATTTCTTAAAAGGCAGGAGAATGGGCGGGTATGCAGTAAATAAGCGGGAGAGAGAGAGGGGGGGGAGAGAGAGAGGGAGAGAGAGGGGGGGAGAGAGAGGGGGGGAGAGAGAGGGGGGAGAGAGAGAGGGAGAGAGAGAGAGAAAGGGGAGAGAGAGAGGGGGGAGAGAGGGGGAGAGAGAGAGAGGGAGAGATTGAATTGATTTTATTTATTTGATTTGATTTATTCTTTTATATCGAGGATAATGGGATAAGCACTCTTCTGCTCTTTTACATCCAGTCCCCGTGTGTATGCAGTTTTGTAAATGTCATCTGTTCCAAACGGCGCACGATGGCCTACTCTTACGAAAAGCGGATCAGGATTTAACGTGTGCGCAAGATGTTCTGCGTGCGTTCGCACACGGGGCCTCGGTTTAAAGTCTCATCCGAAGGACTTTTGGGGAGAGTGGAGTCAGCACTGATATTAACTCCAGGAGAAAAATCTCCTCGACCGGACTCGAACCGGGTCTTCAAATTGCCAGCGCAATGTTCTGACCATTAGGCTATCCGTCCCAGAGAGAGAGAGAGAGAGAGAGAGAGAGAGAGAGAGAGAGAGAGAGAGAGAGAGAGAGAGAGAGAGAGAGAGGAGAGAAGAGAAAGAGAGAGAGAGAGAGAGAAGAGAGAGAGAGAGAGAGAGAGAGAGAGAGAGAGAGAGAGAGAGAGAGATTTGCCCTTTTCTTTGTGTGTGGTGTGGCCACAATCCCCTTTCCACACTCTTTCTCTATTTCTCGTCCATCGATCTGGAATGACCCCCTCTCTCCGTCGGCAAAAGCTTACATGTAACACTTTTAATTCCAACCTCAAGACACACTCATTTCAAACCTGAGATTTCGCCTTCTGTTTCCATCTCCTATCTGTCCCTGCCCTCAACATCTGAAATCCCCTTCACCCTGCCAAAGTGTATAACCTTTATGAGTGTGCGCATCATCATCATCATCATCATCATCATCATCATCATCATCATCATCATCATCATCATCATCAATCATCTTCATTATCATCTGTGTGGTGTGGCCAGAATCCCCCTTCACCCCTCTATTGTCTATGTGTGGGGTGTGGCCACACTCTATTGTCTATGTGTGGGGTGTGGCCAGAATCCCCCTTCACCCCTCTATGTGTGTGGTGTGGCCAGAATCCCCCTTCACACCCTCTATTGTCTATGTGTGTGGTGTGGCCATAATCCCCTTCACCCCTCTATGTGTGTGGTGTGGCCAGAATCCCCCTTCACCCCTCTATGTGTGTGGTGTGGCCAGAATCCCCCTTCACCCCTCTATGTGTGTGGTGTGGCCAGAATCCCCCTTCACCCCTCTATGTGTGTGGTGTGGCCAGAATCCCCCTACACCCCTCTATGTGTGTGGTGTGGCCAGAATCCCCCTTCACCCCTCTATGTGTGTGGTGTGGCCAGAATCCCCCTTCACCCCTCTATGTGTGTGGTGTGGCCAGAATCCCCCTTCACCCCTCTATTGTCTATGTGTGTGGTGTGGCCAGAATCCCCTTCACCCCTCTATGTGTGTGGTGTGGCCAGAATCCCCCCTCACCCCTCTGTGTGTGTGGTGTGGCCAGAATCCCCCCTCACCCCTCTGTGTGTGTGGTGTGGCCAGAATCCCCCCTAACGAGGTGAGCATCCAGCGGAACGGGCAGTGGAAGGCGATGACCAAGACCAGTGACGGGTACTGGACACTGAGTGACGGGGTGGAGATGACCAACACTGCCGCCATTCCTGTGCGGGTCACCGCCATCAATGGACAGACCCTGGAGGACACCATCCCTACTCTGAGTCAGTCTCCCTGTCTGTCTGTCTGTCTGTCTGTCTGTCTGTCTGTCTGTCTGTCTGTCTGTCTGTCTGTCTGCCTGTCTGTCTGACTGTCTGTCTATCTGTCTGTCTGTCTGTATGTTTGTCTGCCACACTTGCTTTTTAGGCCAGTAAAGGTAAGGTAAAGGTGTCCCATAACCTTTGTGGTCGTAGGGGAGTGAGGCATCACAGACCTCAGCTTCTCTAGGGCCCAGCATGTTGAGGGCGGCGCCCATCTCCTCTCCCTCGCTGCTTTACCCTCCCTGACCCTAAAGAGGGCAGGTACCTATTGACAGCTGGGTGAACTGGGGGAACTGTACCGAAGCCAAGGCGCGCAAAGGGTCACACATCCAGTTGGTAACCACGCTCGACCCTGCTTAACATTGGCTGGGGAAAAGCGAGTGCTCTGATCACTGAGCTGTCCCGTCTTAAAGCGAGCACTTTAAAAAACATCATTTTTCGCCATGCCATGAAGTATAGAGGGAGAGTTTTACTAATAGTGGCTGTTAACTCTTTGAGTGCAGAATTTGTATTTTGATATACAATTTTTATCTTATCTTTACTCATTAAGTGATGAGGAAGTTTATGCCAACACCTCGTTACTCCTTAAGGTAACAGCTTGAGAGAGACGTTGTTTAATAAATAGTTACTCACTAAATAATATCCTTGCAAGCAATTTGGATTCGGAAAATGATTTGTTTAACATTAACTTACTCAGCATACTTGATGTAAAGTATTGCGTAGGCTGAGCAGTTTCATGTTGTTGTTTTTAAATGAGTACTTCATGCGCATTGTTCCTTTCATGAGAAAAAGAACTGCACAGCTGCCCTATACATGAAGAATAAATACAGACAGCATTGGATTCAGGGAAGTCAAGATTTCATTTCCAGTATTACCTTGTATATGACAAAAAGCTTCATAGAGGGGCTAATTTGGTATAAAGGCCATGTTTTCGTGCTGGAGAATATTGTTAAATAAAAAAAATCATGTATGTTTTGCCTTATTTACTAATTGTATGAATTTACGTGATGAAAATATCAAGCAGACACATTTTGAGTTGTCTCCCATGCGTGAGGGTTTTTTTCTGTTTTCAGACAGCGGCGTGCAGATGGAGGGAGGGAGGGGCGTGCAGTTCGCCCTGGATGCCACTCTCCCCACTGTCTGATGGAAACAAAACTCCACAGAGTTATCATGTCCCCAATGTGGATGTGGATCTGTGGCATCCCAGGGTCACGTGACGCCATAAATCGTCTCCCTTTACCGTTCATGATTTTTCCCCCTTGTATGCAAAGTACGATTTGAAAGCAGCTGCAGTGACTGTAACTGTTCAGTATCAGAGCGACGTCTTCCATAAAAAGTAACCTGCATTTTGTTTTTCTCTGTTGAAAATGGAGAGTTTGTTATGTTTCTGTGAGGGAGGATGGTGTTTCAGTGCTTTGTAAAGGCGAGAAGGGAGGGGGGGCAACTGTTGTTTCTATTCTGTGATCAAAAAATGATTTCATGTACTTAAAACCTCTTCAACTTTGAATTCAGTTGATTGTAGTTGTATGAAAACGGTACTTTATATATTTTTTTCTTAGAACTTGTATGAAAATAACGATCATTTTGCCCACTGGTTTGATCGGAATGACATTGTGTCAGGTGTGTATGTTCAGTTTCTACCTTTGTACCTCTGTCCCTTATTTCTATTTTTTAATAAACTTTTGTTAGCGTTAGGCGTTCCTCAGTGCTGCGTTTTCCCTGTAGCCCAAAGATGATGGTCAGGCTGCACTGATATTTTTTCTCTGTACATATCTCTGATGAGTTCTCGTGCATGACTATTCCATCAATAAAATGATTTTCAAATTCCCGTTCTCTTCAATGCTTTCTCTACACTCTTTTTTATATTATATATTATTTTTATTTATTCTTTTATATCGAGGATAGTGGAATAAGCACTCATGTGCTCTTTTACATCCAGTCCCCGTGTGTATGCAGTTTTGTAAATATTTTCATCTATTCCCACCGGCACACAAAGACCTACTCTTACGAAAAGCGGATCAGGATTAACGTGTGCGCAAGATGTTCTGCGTGCGTTCGCACACGGGACCTCGGTTATAGTCTCATCCGTAGGATTTTCGGGGAGAGTGGAGTCAGCACTGATGC
>CM060349.1:11057584-11065084 GCA_030674155.1 Stramonita haemastoma
ACACCCTCTTCCCCCTAACACTCACACACCACACACACACACACACCTTCTCCCTCCCCCCTCCCCGCCATCTAATATCACAACTTGTGAAAAGACGTTAAATGAATTTGAACACACGAGCACGCAAACCGGGACATAAAAGATTTGTCTAATATCACTTAGAGTGAACAGACGTTAAATTGAAGACAACAACAACAATAACAACAAAAGATGGACTGATGCACAGACAGCAGTGACAGAAGCAGACCTGTAGTTGGAGACCTGCAGTTTGAGGTACCAGGGGTTGGAACCCTGGAAGGAGTACTGCAGCTTGTTGTTACCCACTGGGCACTGCACTGCCTGGATCTCAATGTCCCACCGTCCGTCCCCGTTCTGAGCAAAGTCCACACTCCCTGACACATAGACACAGACACAGATATATATATATAAATACATATATACATATATAGAGAGAGATTGTGTGTGTGTGTGTGTGTGTGTGTGTCTGTGTGTCTGTGTGTCTGTGTGTGTCTGTGTGTGTGGAGAGAGAGAGAGAGAGAGGTGGTGGTGATGTGGTGTGGTGTGTGTGTGCATGTGTGTGTGTTGCTTTTGTTTGTTTTGTTTGTTCGTTGTGTTGTTGTTGTTGTTGTTGTTGTTGTTGTTGTTGTTGCTATTGTTGTTGTTTTACTTTTTGGGGGGTGGGGGCAAATTATTTTTTAACAAAAGCTTAGGACCTTGACAGTCGCCTTGTTTTACACCAAAGAACTTTAGGAAAAAAAACTTCAGAAAGTTCAGTTTAAGAAACTAATTAAGGTATATCATCCTAATTCGGTTCCTTTTTTGTTTGTTTGTTTTCAAATTCGTGATCATTCTTTGGGAATTTTGTTGTTGTTGTTTTCTTGTTGTTGTTTTAGCTTACATCACAATAATTTGATGTTATCCCTGATAAGGGCGGGGCCTGAAAGTATAAAAAAAAAATGCACATGAGTGCTTATTCATTATCCTGGAAATAAAAGAA
The DNA here is from genome assembly GCA_030674155.1 of Stramonita haemastoma. Lineage (NCBI taxonomy): Eukaryota > Metazoa > Mollusca > Gastropoda > Neogastropoda > Muricidae > Stramonita > Stramonita haemastoma. The sequence continues at coordinate 11,058,582 of CM060349.1, forward strand.
TTTGACTGTGACTTTGTGGATTTTCCCACGACGCGGCGGCCGTCATGGGCCGACCCCTATGGTTGACCAGGGCGTCGTTACAAGCAAGGACAGTCAAGTTGGTTTTATACCCGTTTTAAACTGTACATAGTTGCACACTTTTAATACGTGTTTTAAAATGTGACGAGGTGGCAGCTCCGATATGGCCTGTGCGGTCGACGGGGCTCTAAGCAACATCATTGGATTGGATTGGACTGTGACTTTGACTCTCTCCAGACAAAAATCATCCTCTTGAATGTCCAATGTATTAGCATGATTTCTTTGAGTTTAAACAAAATATTTTCTGAAGTCGAACAAAATAATGATTTCGGGACATCTACCGTCAGAATGATATTTTGGGGGATGTGAATAATGCAATATATGCAAAGCTCGACACGAAAGACTTCTTCGTCGAGTAGGTTATTTTGTAGGTTTCTTTAGTTAACTCCCCTGAAACGGGGATCCTTTATGAATTTCAGTAAGAACAAAGAAGGGAACAGTGTTTTCGCTAAGGGAGGCAATTCAAAGCATGGGGCTACAAGCCGTTATGAAATTTAGTAGTTTTAAAGAAGGCAACCGTGTTTTTCATGGTCAGGGGAGGGAATTCAAAGCGTCGCGTATTAGCGCAACGAGTAACGATGGATATAGGAAAAATGAAGGAAAAACAAAAGGTAAAGTTTTTTTCGAGTTTTTACCATACATGCATTTGAAAAATAGTTAATTGTAGATGTGCTCGGCTTGGAATATAGATTATTGCTGCCTATGTCCCGACACAAATGAAAAGAGAGAGAGAGAGAGAAGGCCCTGTGGTATACATCTTGCACACCCTGCATTTACATTTCGTCGGTCGGCAGCAGGTTATATAAATGAATGCTAGGTTGTAGTAAAATTGTCTCTTCGGGATATTGTCAATTTAGTTTTATTCTCTCAGGAAATGTGGTGTTTTTTTCATTTAAAGGAAAAAGAGAATGCACAAGTGCAATGAGTTGTTCGTTTCCTTACCGCTTGTTTCTATATCTTATTAATTGTCAGGTTGTTGTTGTTGTAGTTGTGGTTTTTGGGCGGGACGGGGGCAGGGGGGGGTCTTGTTTTGCTGATAATCAGGGAAAGGGCCGGATGAAAAAAAAGCATGCGAATGTTTATCTGTAACCCTTGGAAAATAAAGATCAAAGATCTCTCTCTGTTCTGTCTCTGTCTCTGCTGCCTTCTGTCTGTCTGTCTGTCTGTCGTCTGTCTCTCTCTCTCTCTCTCTCTCTCTCTCTCTCTCGTCTCTGTCTGTCTGTCTGTCTGTCTGTCTGTCTGTCTGTCTGTCTGTCTGTCTGTCCTGTCTGTCTCTCTCTCTCTCTCTCTCTCTCTCTCTCTCTCTCTCTCTCTCTCTCTCTCTCTCTCTCTCTCTCTCTCTCAAAAGTCCTTCGGATGAGACTTTAAACCGAGGCCCCGTGTGCGAACACACGCAGAACACCTTGCGCACACGTTAAATCCTGTTCCGCTTTTCGTAAGAGTAAGCCATCGTGTGCCGGTGGGAACATATGGCATTTAGAAAACTGTATACATACGGGTACTGGATGAAAAAAGCACAAGAGTGCTTATTCCATTATTCTCGATATAAAAGAATAAATCAAATCAAATCAAATCAAATCAAACTCTCTCTCTCTCTCTCTCTCTCTCTCTCTCTCTCTCTCTCTCTCTCTCTCTCTCTCTCTCTCTCTCTCTCTCTCTCTCTCTCTCTCTCTCTCTCTCTCTCTCTCGTGCATGCAGAGGTTGTGTGCAGGCAGGAAAGTACTCACCAGCATAGTACACTGTGTGCAGGAAAGTACTCACCAGGGTGACTGCAGGCTCCGTTAGGACACAGGTCTTTGACAAACACATAGTACACTGTGTGCAGGTTGGAAAGTACTCACCAGCATAGTACACTGTGTGCAGGCAGGAAAGTACTCACCAGCATAGTACACTGTGTGCAGGCAGGAAAGTACTCACCAGCATAGTACACTGTGTGCAGCTGGAAAGTACTCACCAGCATAGTACACTGTGTGCAGCTAGGAAAGTACTCACCAGCATAGTACACTGTGTGCAGGTAGGAAAGTACTCACCAGGGTGGCTGCAGGATCCGTCAGGACACAGGTCTTTGACAAACACATAGTACACGCCGTCCAGAGGGTCGTTACCTGACCCCACCCCGTTACCTGTCACCTGGGGGTACAGCCATCATAATTGTCATCATCATCTTTGTCATTATCGTCAACGTCATCATCATCATCGTCGTCGTCGTCATCGTCATCGTCATCATCGTCGTCGTCATTGTCATTATCATTATCATCATCATCGTCATCATCGTCGTCATCATCATCATCATCATCCTCCTCACAGCAAACAGCAGCAGCAGCAGCAGTAACAACAACAAAAGCAGCAGCAACAACAACAACAACAGCACTAACAGCAGCAGCAGCAGCAACACCCCGGCCCCACCACCATGTTACCACTTTCATCACCATCACCACCACTGCAACAACAACAACAACAACAACAACAACGACAACAGCAACAACAACAACCGCTACAAACCCAAGCAAAGCCGTTACATTACGATCTTTCTCCTTTATTTTTTCCAACAAGCACTATGATAATCATCCATTACAGGCTGCAGAGGGTGTGAACAACACAATTCACAGACACAGAAAGTAGGCAAGATGGGAAAGACAGGACTTTACACACATACATACACCAGCTAACCAACCAACCAACCAGCCAACCAACCAGCCAACCAGCCAGCCAACCAACCAGCCAACCAATCACTGTTCTCTCCTGTCAGGTCCAAGGGAGCTCACCTTGAAGCACATGCCGCAGGATTTGGAGTTAAAGAACTTGATTTGGTTGAGGGCGGCCAAAGCATCGATCTGATTGGACAAGCCCACGGCCGGAAAGTTGTTGACGTCATAAGTGCAAGTGCCCGAGCGGCCTTCACCGTAGTAAGTTCCCTGTACAAACCATTGAAAAAACACCATTTTCATGTAGTAAGTGCCCTGTACACATCATTGAAAAAAACACCATTTTCATGTAATAAGTGCCCTGTACAAATTGAAAAAACACCATTTTCATGTAGTAAGTTCCCTGTACACATCATTGAAAAAACACCATTTTCATGTAGTAAGTTCCCTGTACACATCATTGAAAAAAAACACCATTTTCATGTAGTAAGTGCCCTGCACAATCCATTGAAAAAAACACCACCATTTTCTTGTAGTAAGTGCCCTGCACAAACCATTGAAAAAAACACCATTTTCTTGTAGTAAGTGCCCTGCACAAACCATTGCAAAAAACACCACCATTTTCTTGTACCTGCTTCGGGTGTGGAGGGTACAAGCCTGCACACAAAAATGCACTTTTGCGTGTGCACGCATGTGTACACAGACACACAGACACGGTACACACGCATACACACAAACACGAGCGCGCGCGCACACACACATACAGAAAGAAAGAGAGACAGAGACCGAAAGAAAAACAAAGTGAGAGACTGACATGAAGGCAGACAGACAGACAGACAGACAGAGGTTCCCTAGTTGAGAAACACAAACAGACAGACAGAGGTTTCCTAGTTGAGAAAACACAGACAGACAGACAGACAGAGGTTCCCTAGTTGAGAAACACAAACAAGACAGATAGAGGTTCCCTAGTTGAGAAACACAGACAGACAGACAGACAGAGGTTCCCTAGTTGAGAAACACATACAGACAGACAGACAGACAGACAGAGGTTCCCTAGTTGAGAAACACAGACAGACAGACAGAAAAGACAGACAGAGGTTCCCTAGTTGAGAAACACAGACAGACAGACAGAGGTTCCCTAGTTGAGAAACACAGACAGACAGACAGACAGACAGACAGACAGAGGTTCCCTAGTTGAGAAACACACACACAGACAGACAGACAGACGGACAGACAGACAGAGGTTCACTAGTTGAGAAACACAGACAGACAGACAGACAGACAGACACACACACACACACACACACACACACAACACGGAGGAGGGAGGGGAACACTCACATCGCCCTGGTAGACATTGGTGTAGAGGAATCCAACATATCTGGTTTTTATTGCCGGACCACTGCACGACACGACACACACACACACACACACACACACACACACACACACACACGCACGCACACCGCACACACAACGCACACACACATACATACATACACACGCACGCACACGCACGCACACACACACACACAACGCACGCACGCACACGCACACGCACGCACACACACATACATACATACACACGCACGCACACAACACGCACACACACACACACACACACCACACACACACACACACACACACACACACACACACCACACACACACACACACACACACACACACACGTTTACCATTAGTATCTCTGGCCATTTTATTTTTCTAAAATATTTTGTTAGAATATAGGATTGGAAGATAATATGGCCAGCATCCTATAAACAACCCATTACCTGCCATACCGTGTATCATTATCTGTTTAGATCATTCATTAACTGGATGGTAATGTTGATGATGATCTGTTTAGATCATTAATTAACTTGATGGTAATGTTGTTGATTGTCTGTCTAATTGATTAATCAACTTGATGGTAATGTTGATGATGATCTGTCTAATTGATTAATTAATTTGATGTAATGCTGGTGATTATCTGTCTAATTGATTAATTAACTTGATGTAATGCTGGTGATTATCTGTCTAATTGATTTATTAACTTGATGATAATGTTGATGATTATCTGTTTAGATCATTAATTAACTTGATGGTAATGTTGATGATGATCTGTCTAATTGATTAATTAACTTGATGGTAATGCTGGTGATTATCTGTCTATTGATTAATTAACTTGATGGTAATGTTGATGATTATCTGTCTAATTGATTAATTAACTTGATGGTAAGTTTTAGTCATGTTCCAAAGGCTAAGTCATGTCTGTTTTCTTCTCTTGAATATGAAAACTTAAATCACAGATTTTATTTGCATTTAGAGTATAAATACTGAGAGAGAGAGAGAGAGAGAGAGAGAGAGAGAGAGAGGAGAGAGAGAGAGAGAGAGAGAGAGAGAGAGAGAGAAGAGGACAGACAGACAGACAGACAGACAGACAGACAGACAGACAGACAGACAGACAGACAGACAGACAGACAGATAGAGACAGACAGACCGTTAGAGAGAGAGAGAGAATATGGTGTGTGTGTGTGTGTGTGTGTGTGTGTGTGTGTGTGTGTGTGTGTGTGTGTGTGTGTGTGTGTGTGTGTGTGTGTGTGTGTGTGTGTGTGTGTGTGTGTGTGTGTGTGTGTGTGTGTGGAGAAACGTAATCAGCTCACCTACACCCACCACCCTGAAATTCCCCCCCCCCCCCCCCCCCCCCCCTAAAAAAAAAAAAGTTGGCTGAAGTTTCTACACGTGAAATTATTAGCAGATTAGTATATTGTGAAAGAGTGAAAGAAAGAAAGAATGAATGAATGAAAAGAAAGAAAGAAAAGAAGGAAGAAAGAAAGAACGAAAGAAGGAAGGAAAGAAGAAAGAAAGGAAGAAAGCAAGAAAAGAAAGAAAGACAGAAAGAAATACAGAAAGATAGAAAGAAAGAAAAGTTAACAAGAAAGAAAAAAGAAAAAAGAAAAGGCAAGAAAAGAAAGAAAGAAAGAAAAAGAAGGAAAGAAAAGAAAAGAAGGAAAGAAAGGAAAAAAGACAGACAGAAAGAAAGAAAAGAAAGAAAAGTAAGCAAAAGGAAAGAAAAAAAGACAAAGAGAAAGAAAAGAACAGAAAGAAAAGAAGACAAAGAGAAAGAAAAGAACAGAAAGAAAAGAAGACAAAGAGAAAGAAAAGAAATGAAAGAAAAGAAGACAAAGAGAAAGAAAAGAACAGAAAGAAAAGAAGACAAAGAGAAAGAAAAGAACAGAAAGAAAAGAAGACAAAGAGAAAGAAAAGAAATGAAAGAAAAGAAGACAAAGAGAAAGAAAAGAAGACAAAGAGAAAGAAAAGAACAGAAAGAAAAGAAGACAAAGAGAAAGAAAAGAACAGAAAGAAAAGAAGACAAAGAGAAAGAAAAGAAATGAAAGAAAAGAAGACAAAGAGAAAGAAAAGAAAAGAAAGAAAAGAAGACAAAGAGAAAGAAAAGAAGACAAAGAGAAAGAAAAGAAAAGAAGACAAAGAGAAAGAAAAGAACAGAAAGAAAAGTTAACAAAAGAAAAGTAAAGAAAAGAAAGAAAAGAAGACAAAGAGAAAGAAAAGAAATGAAAGAAAAGAAGACAAAGAGAAAGAAAAGAAAAGAAAGAAAAGAAGACAAAGAGAAAGAAAAGAAAAGAAAGAAAAGAAGACAAAGAGAAAGAAAAGAAGACAAAGAGAAAGAAGAAAGAAGAAAAGAGAAGAAAAGAAGAAAGAAAAGAACAGAAAGAAAAGTTAACAGAAAGAAAAAGTAAACAAAAGAAAAGAAAAGAAAGAA
>CM060349.1:11067584-11072584 GCA_030674155.1 Stramonita haemastoma
TTGAGCTGACTGAGGGCCCACTGTCTGTTGGCGGCAGGGGACACCCCCTCCTCCCCCGCCATCACCGCCACCAGGGCCGCGTTCACTGCACACACACACACACAACACACACACACACACACACAATTCCCAATATATATAATATATATAAAAATATATATATATATATATATATATATATATATATATATATATATATATATATATATATATATATATATATATATATATATATATATATAGCTCAGTGGTCAGAGCGCTAGCTTTCCCCCAGTCAAGTTCAGCAGCATTGAGCGTGGTTGCCAAATGGTGGATGGGTGACCGTTTGCGCACCTTGGCCTCAGTCCATCCCCCCCCCCCCCCCCCCCCACTTCACCCAGCTGTCAATGGGCACCTGCCCTCTTTTGTCAGGGAAGGTAAAGCAGCGAAGGAGAGGAGATGGGCGCTGCCCCAACATGCTGGCCCCCTAGAGAAGCTGAGGTCTCTGATGCCTCGCTCCCCTACAACAGCCTAGGTTATGGGACACCTTTACCTTTACCTATATTAATGGGAGAATCAAGTGCAGGTAACCAGTTATAACTTTTGCCAGTTGAAATTATGGGGTGGGAGAGGGAGAATAGAATACATTTTCTTCATGAATAAAACAAAAAACTTCCATTGATGATGTCACAGAAACTCGACCTTAGAAGGATTGAACATAGGCAAGTTCATGGACACACATTTTTTTCTGCAGAAAGGAACATTTATTCTTGGGGGTGGGGGGAGGTTGTTTTGGGGGGTAAACAAAATGTGTTTATTATCAAACAACGACACCTCACCAGCCTAACTTTCAATACGATTGAATATACCCCTATACCCCCCTACCACACACACACACACACACACACACACACACACACACACACACACACACACCCGCGCGCGCGCGCGCGCGCGCGCACCAGCAGCACACACACACGCACAACAAACACACATGCACACACCCACACCACCACCACCACCACCACCACCCCCTCTCCCCCCAACCTTCCCCTCTCCAACCCCCCCTCCAAACCCAACAAAAATTGCCGGAAGTGCACAGCAATGACCGGAAGTGTAGTGACGTCACCACTCACGTGCATATCTGAGCGATCCCCATTGGCGGAGCCAGGAGAGGCCGCAGGGCGTCTTGCCCATGCCGGAAGCGTCTCTCCACTTGGCCGTGAAGGCCTCCAGGATGGCTGCGTACTGCTGCCTCTTGCCCGAGTCCGTCTCCAGCTCGTGCAGCAGAACCTGCACGTGTCGGGGTCGGAGGAGAGAGAGAGAGAGAGAGAGAGAGAGAGAGAGAGAGGAGAGAGAGAGAGAGAGAGAGAGAGAGAGAGAGAGAGAGAGAGAGAGAGGAGAGGGGGGGGGGAGATTCCATCGTCAATTCATCCATCAATCAAACAAAGAAACAAACAATAAAAAAAAATCCATTAATCAAACAAGGAAACAAGCAATCAAACAAGCAAGCAAGCAATCAATCAAACAATCTATCAATCAAAGTCAAACAATCCATCAACCAAACAACCCATCAATCAAACAAACAATACATCATAATCCATCAATCAAACAAATAGTCCACCAAGCAAACAAACAATCCATGCATCAATCCATCAATAAATCAATAAATCAAACAAACAATCCATCAAACAAACAAGCAAGCAAGCAATCAGCTGATAGAGGGATCAGCTGAAAAGAAAGACAAGAATTGAAAAAAGTAATGGTTCTTTTATCAGCTAAATGGTGAAAAGAAAGACAAGAATTGTACAAAGTCATGGTTCTTTTCTGTCTTCTTCTTTGCCGTCCAGTGCTCAGACAACAACTAGCGCTGGCTGTCAGGGCGAAACTGTGTTGTGCTGCCGTGAGGCACCTCACTGAAGTCAGGCCCAGCCATCTGACCTCGGTGTGAGAGAGACTTGTTTTGTCTTGGTGGATGAAAGGCAGGAGAATGGACCAGAGAGGCAGGAAATAGACAAGAAGGAGGTGACAGGAAGAAAAGGAAAGGCAGAAACAAAGAGAGGGATAGACAAGGGGATATTAATAGCTAGCTCAGATTAGTTATCCAAAGGGTGGGAAAGCTGCATGTCTTGAAAGGCCCGTCTTCTCCCCCGGCATCCCCTCGGGACGAGTTATTATTTCAGAATATCCCACACACTTTCACCAACACCCTCCCCCCCCCCCCCCCAATCCAAACAAAAGATGGTCAGTACAGGGTGATTTAATTGCTACTCAGATTAGTATCCAAGGTGAAAGCTGCATGTCATGAAAGGCCCTCTCTCCCCGGCATCCCCGGAGAGTTATTATTCGTATCCCACACACTTCACAACACCCTCCCTCCCCCCCCCCCATCCATCAACTGATCGTCCATTTTCGTTGATTGATTGATAAAGAAAAACTCTACTTCCCTACAACCCGAATTCCCTCTCTCTCTCTCTCATCTCTCTCTCTCTCTCTCTCTCCTCTCTCTCTCCTCTCCTCTCTCTCTCTCCTCTCCTCTCCTCCTCTCTCTCTCTTCTCTCTCATATATATCTTACATATACTATACATACATACGTATACACACATATACACATACACTACATACATCATACATACATACATACATACTATACAACATACAACATACAGACATACATACAGACATACATACATACATACATACATACATACATACATAACATACATACATACAGACATACAGACAACAGACAACAACGATACAGACAGACAGACATACAGACATACAGAGCAGGTCACTCACCATACAGCCGATGCCTTTGTCATCCCAGGAGAATTCGCCCCCTGACCCCGAGTTGGCTTCCGCTTTGGCTTTGTAGGTGCTCTCCCCTGTGGCCTTGTACAGCCAGGCTGCGCCCCAACACAGCTCGTCAGTGTAGCCGTAAGACCTGCAGGGGAAGACACGGCTGGGCTGTGTTTTATGTGCCGTGTTGTGCTGTGCTGTGCTGTGCTGGCTGTGTTATTGTGCCGTGTGTGCTGTGCTGGCTGGCTGATTGTGCGGCTGTGCTGTGCTGGCTGTGTTTTATTGTGCCGTGTTGTGCTGTGCTGGCTGGCTGTGTTGCTGTGCTGTTGTGCTGTGCTGTGCTGGCTGTGTTGTTTGTGCTGTGTGGCTGTGCTGTGCTGTGCTGGTTGTCTGTGCTGTGCTGGGCTGTGCTGTGCTGGCTGTTTGTGCTGTGCTGTGCTGTGCTGTTGCTGTGCTGTGCTGTGCTGTGCTGTGTGTTGTTGTGTGGGCTGTGTTTGTGCTGTGCTGTGCTGTGTATGTTGTGCTGTGCTGTGCTGTGCTTTTGTGTATGGGCTGTGCTGTGCTGTGTTGTGTGTGGCTGTGCTGTGCTGTGCTGTGCTGTGCTGTGCTGTGCTTGGGCTGTGCTGTGCTGTGTTGTGCTGGGCTGTGTTGTGCTGTGTTGTGCTGGCTGGGCTGGGCTGTGCTGGGCTGTGCTGTGCTGGGCTGTGCTGTGCTGTGCTGTGTTGTGCTGTGCTGTGTTGTGCTGTGCTGTGTTGTGTTGTGCTGTGCTGTACTGCGCTGCGCTGTGTTGTGCTGTTGTGCTATGCAGCACTGTGCTGTGCTGTGCTGTATTATATAGCATTTTCTGGAACTTAGTGTAGGGGGCGGGATAGCTCAGTGGTCAGAACATTCGCTTTCCCCAAGCTAAGGTTAAGCAGCGTTGAGAATGGCTGCCTCTTTGGATGGGTGACCGTTTGCGCGCCTTGGCTCCAGTACAGTCCCCCAGTTCACCTGGCCGCAAATGGGTACCTGCCCTCTTTAGGGTCAGGGAAGGTAAAGCAGCGAGGGAGAGGAGATGGGCGCCGCCCTCAACATGTTGGCCCCTAGAGAAGCTGACGTCTTTGATGCCTCGCTCCCCTACGACCACCTAGGTTATGGGACACCTTTACCTTTCCATTTCGTGCAGACTGTTCAAAACTTCACCGCACTGCATTTCAGTTTTGCTGTCTCGTCTTCTGTCACGTCCCCGTCCTGCTGAACTGTGCATACATGCTGCGTATGTCAGTCTCTGCCCCAGCCCTGATCCTGTTCGCCATGTCCTGTCTTCAGGGGGGAATCCCACAGGGAGCGTTTCGTGCCACACTGCCTTGGGCCACCACCGAGAGGGGTCCTGCACCGCTGCATGGTCCTTCGGATAAGACTATAAACCGAGGCCCCGTGTGCAAACGCACGCAGAACATCTTGCGCACGCGTACACGTTAAATCCTGTTCCGCTTTTCGTAAGAGTAGGCCATCGTGTGCCGGTGGGAACAGATGACAAGATTAACAAAACTGCACACACATGGAGACTGGATGTAAAAAAAAAAAAAAAAGCACATGATTGTTTATCCATTATCCTCGACATAAAAAAAATAAATAAAAAGAATATATATACTTTTAAATGGTCAATTTTGTGGTGTTCAGTGGTGCCTGTTATAATGTATCATGAGCGAGACAATGCCTGCTAAACCTTCTTCTAGCGACAACGAAAACTAGTGGCTGAAAAGTTGGACAAACAAATTCAGAGAGACAGACATGCAGACAGACAGACAAACAGACAGACAGGCAGGAAGGCAGGAAGGCAGACAGAGACAGACAGAGACATAGACAAACAGGCAAAGAAAACAGACAGACCTATCGGCAGAAACAGCTTCGTTGATAGATTTACAGTCATTGTCATTATGACACAGAGATACACTGACAAGGAATCAAACAGATAGACAGACAGACAGACAGACAGACAGACAGACAGACAGACGGAGAAACGGACAGACAGACAGACAGACAGACAGACCTGTAAACACCGGCCGCATCACTGATGGAGTTGTGATAATAGCCACGATGATTGTCGGCAAACTCGTACAACTCGCGGGCAGTTTGCAGCAAAGTATTGGCGTAACTGAGGTCTGCCATAAAAATGTGCATACAAACATACAATGTGTGCATACAAACATACAGTTCATGCGTACAAACATACAAT
>CM060349.1:11077584-11087584 GCA_030674155.1 Stramonita haemastoma
CGTGGACAGCTGGAACCCCAGGCAGAGGGTCTGCCCCTCCTGCAATGCCGCGTTGTGCTGGCGGGGAGTCAGCAGCCACGTCTGCTTCTGGTACACGTTCTGCGTGTTGGCGTTATACACCTGGGCAGGTGGAAACAGAGAGACAGAGAGAGAGAGGGGGGGGAGAGGGGGAGAGAGAGAGAGAGAGAGAGAGAGAGAGAGAGAGAGAGAGAGAGAGAGGAGAGGGGGGGGGGGGGGAGAGAGAGAAAGAGGGATTTATTTATCATTTATTTATTTATTCTTTTATATCGAGGATAACAGAATAAGCACTCATGTGCTTTTTTTTATCCAGTCCCCGTATGTATGCAGTTTTGTAAATCTTATCATCTGTTCTCACCGGCACACAATGGCCTACTTTTACGAAAAGCGCAACAGGATTTAACGTGTGCGCAAGATGTTCTGCATGTGTTCGCACACGGGGTCTCGGTTTAAAGTCTCATACGAAGGACTTTGGAGGAGAGTGGAGTCGGCACTGATATTCACTCCAGAGGAAAAATCCCCTCGAACGGGAATCGAACCCGGGTCGTCAAATTGCGAGCGCAATGTTCTGACCACTAGGCTATCCCGTACCAAATTTGGGGGGGGGGGGGCGGATTTGGTTGTGCTTTTTTGGTATTGGGGTGTGTGGTTTTGGGATTGGGTCGTAGTGTAGCGTAGCGTAGTGTAGTGTAGTGTAGTGTAGTGTAGTGTAGTGTAGTGTAGTGTAGTGTAGTGTAGTGTAGTGTAGTGTAGTGTAGTGTAGCGTAGCGTAGTGTAGTGTAGTGTAGTGTAGTGTAGTGTAGTGTAGCGTAGCGTAGTGTAGTGTAGTGTAGTGTAGTGTAGTGTAGTGTAGTGTAGTGTAGTGTAGTGTAGTGTAGTGTAGCGTAGTGTAGTGTAGTGTGGTGTAGTGTAGTGTTAGTGTGGTGTGGTGTGGTGTGGTGTGGTGAGGTAGTGTGGTGTAGTGTGGTGTGGTGTGGTGTGGTGTGGTGGTAGTGTGGTGTAGGTGTGTGGTGTGGTGTGGTGTGGTGTGGTGTAGTATAGTATAGTATAGTATAGTATAGTATAGTATAGTATAGTACTAGTCTAGTCTAGTCTAGTCTAGTCTAGTCTAGTCTAGTCTAGTCTAGTCTAGTGTGGGGACGGGTAGCTCACTGGTCAGAGCTCTCACTCTCCCCAAGCTAAGGTTAAGCGGCGTCGAGCATGGTTACCAAGTGGATGGGTGACCCTTTGCGTGCATTGGCTGGGTCACTTTGGTGGTGTTCAGTGGTGCTTGTTCTGAGCTAACATACGCAGGACACCACCTACTATGACCCCTACTGACGATAGCATTAGCTCAGTCGCAGAGCCAGACTGAGTGAGTCACCCACCTGAGGTGGCGACCACAATAGCGTCTCTCCAACAACTGTCCCCCTTGAACCTCCAACCCTGAAGTTTTTAACCAAAACGACAATACAGGCACAAAAGCGTACAGGAAAACAAAAAGTGAAGTCACCATGAGACCAGTGCAACCAGGGCCACAAAATCAGAGACAATTTTCTTTTATTGCATAATGTTGAATAGTTATAAAGATATGTAATGCTGCTGTTATGAACAGGGTTGTGCTCTACTCCTCTTTCTTTCTTTCTTTCTTTCTTTCTTCTATCTATCTATCTATCATTATCTATCTATCTATCTATCTATCTATCTATCTATCTATCTATCCATCTATCCATCTATCTATCTATCTGTCTATCTATCTATCTATCTATCTATCTATCTATCTATCTATCTATCTATCCTTAGTCTGGCGACCGTGGGAGCACACATGAAGACTTGACAACTAGCTTCCTCCATTCCTCTCTCTGTTCTGCCTACCACTGGACCTATACTCTTACTAGCATGATATATCCCAGCGTCAACCGGGCCAGAGATACAAACACCTGCAGTGTTGGTCAGGTAATTTGAGCAACACTCTCAAACTCACATCCGTAAAGTGGACGAAGCTCGACTGTGTGGTCCTAGTCCTCCCTCTGAGCTCACAGCACACTCACTTTTCGGAAGAGTAGGCCATTATGTGCCGATGGGAACAGAATACAACATTTACAAAACTGCATATACACGGGGATTAGATGTAAAAAGAAAACCCACATGAGTGCTTATTCCATAATCCTCGAAATAAAAGAATTTAAAAAATAGATAAATAGGAGACGGCTGAAGTCCGAACAAATCCCTACGACCCTTGCGGATGGGAACCCGAGACTTCAGTCCTAACCCGAGGCGCTAAGCACTGCACCCTGGTGGCTGGTTGTCAGTTATAGCCCCCCCCCCCTCCCCGCCCCCATCAGAAAATGTCCACCGGACTGTACACTGCACTGTCCATACACTGTACAACACACTGTACCATACACTATACCTAACCACTGCAGCATGGTGGCTGGTTGTCAGTTATAGCCCCCCCCCTCCCGCCCCCAATCAGAAAATGTCCACCGGGACTGTACACTGCACTGTGCCATACACTGTACAACACACTGTACCATACACTATACCTAACCACTGCAGCATGGTGGCTGGTTGTCAGTTATAGCCCCCCCCCCCCCTCCCCGCCCCCAATCAGAAAATGTCCACCGGACTGTACACTGCACTGTGCCATACACTGTACAAGACACTGTACCATACACTGTACCATACATTGTACAATACACTGTACCATACATTGTACACTACACTGTAGCCCCCCCCCCCCCCCCATCACCACCACCACCACCACCACCACCACACACGCACGTCTTCTTACATTCAGGTTGGTGATTCCCTTCTGTCCATCTCAAAGCGGATTTTCCAGCCATTGAAGTCACGCGGCACGCGCAGACAGAACTGACCGGTCAGGCCAGTCTGCCAGTGGTTGGGGATGGTCAGCTGGAACTGTTGACCTCTGACCTGCTCCGGACACTCCGCCTCTGTGGTCACACCCAAGAAACCCACAGCCTGCACACAGACAGAGAGGTCAAGGATGAGACACTAAAGGTCAAGGTCGATAGAAAGCGAGGTGTGCGCGCACGCACGCACACACACACACACACACACACACCACACACACACACACACACGCACACAGCACGCACACACACCAAAAACACACACACACACACACACACACACACACACACACACACACACACACACAAACACAACACAACACAACACAACACAACACAACACAACACACACACATACACACAACCCCCCCCCCCCCCCCCCTTCACACACAGACCTTGGCCTGGATGCCGGCAGTGATGCCAGGCTGGGAGCCGATGGCCTCAAAGCAGTCACGCTGTCCCTCCAGCCACCGACCGTTCCACCCGCTGTCCTTCATTCTCCAGAACGTCTTGTCGCTGCTCGACCCCAACAGCCGCACGTTCGGCACCTGCCGCGTACAGGTAGAAAGGTCAAGGTAAAGGTAGAAAGGTCAAGGTAGAAAGGTCAAGGTAGAAAGGTCAAGGTAGAAAGGTATAAAGTAGGTAGAAAGGTAAAGGTAGAAAGGTAAAGGTAGAAAGGTAAAGGTCAAGGTAGAAAGGTTAAGGTAAATGTAGAAAGTAAAGGTAGAAAGGTAAAGGTAGAAAGGTAAAGGTAGAAAGGTAAAGGTAGAAAGGTAAAGGTAGAAAGGTAAAGGTGCCCCTTAACCTGTGGGGTCGTAGGGGAGCGAGGCATCAGAGACCTCAGCTTATCTCGGGGCCCGCATGTTAAGAGGGGTGGTCTTGGTGCTAGCTCTTCGGATAAGACCATAAACCGAGGTCCGGTGTGTCAACATCACTATTTAGCGCACGTAAAAGAACTCACGGCAACAAGAGGGTTGTCCCTGACAAGTTTCTGAAGGAAAAGCTACTCTGATAGGGAAATAAATACAACTACATACAGGAAAAAATAAAAATTTTAAAAAAAGAGTAAGCCTGCACTTGATGTGCTCTCCCGGGAAGAGCAGCCCGAATTTCACGCAGAGAAATCTGCTGTGACATAAAGTTTTATAAATAAATAGATAAATAAATAAGAATGACTGGACTGAAGATGGTTGAGTACGCTCTGAATGAAAGGTGTCTTCTTCTGGAAGCCTCTTGACCAAGCATCTTGCCACATGGGCAGCTGTACTCTGACCTCCGAGGATTGTTTTCCCTCTTGTTGTTGGAAAAGGGAGACTACCCAACAGGGAATTGAAGGGCATGAGGAGGGAGAGGAAGAGGCAGACAGAGAAAATGATGGAAGACAACATCACAGAGTGGACTGGCCTGGAGTGGAACCACTTGCTAGGGAATGCTGAAAACTAGGACTCATCAATAAGAAGGAAGGACGGTGGCAGGATGGTTAAGACGTTGGCTTGCCAATATGTAAACCGTGAGTTTCTGGGTTCGTACCCAGCCTCGCCCTTTCTTCCCAGTTTGACGAAAAAATCGAACCGAATGTCAAAGTCATTCGGATGAGACTATAAACCGAGGCCCCGTGTGAGAACGAGGCCCGTGTGCGAACGCGCGCAGAATATCTTGCGCACACGTTAAAACCCTTTTCCGCCTTTCGGAAGAGCAGGCCATCGTGGCCGGTAGGAGTGGATGACAAAATTATAAAATAAAATAAAAACAGCATGCACACAGGTGTCATGTTTAGACACCATCTCTGAAGGGAAAAAAATAATGGGTAGGGGCTGTACTTGTGGCAGCCCTCTCCCCGAATTTCTGCTGTGACATAAAGTGGTATAAACTACAATATAAAATACAATAAAATAAAAGTAAGACACCATCAATCCCACACAAGGACACATCCTCAGTCCTGTGCTCACATTGAGGGAGGAGACAGGTTGGCGGAACTTCAGCTTGACCTTCCAGCCATACAGGTCCTGAGGGGCCGTCAGGCAGAAGTTGGCTTTGAAGTTTCCCGGCCACTCCTCCAGGATCTCGTAGAACGGATCCGGATCTGTGGCTGCCATGGCAATGCCCACCATTGCCATGGCAACTGTGGCTGCACCGATGCTGCAAAGAGAAACCGTTTTTTGTTGTTTTCTGTTGCTGGTTAGGGTTCCAAGGTTGACAAATAGTGAGAGTTTGCCTGTGGCCTGATATGCTCAATAAACTTCTGCCCTACACATCCACTGAAATTTGTGTCTGGGTTTAAAAACAAATGTGGGTGATTTCACACCCCTTACATACGGTTACAAGTTAAGATAGGCACATTTTTATAATGATTTTTATTTATATTGAGGATAATAAATAAACACTCTCGTGCTTTTTTACATCTAGTCCCCGTGTGTATGCAGTTTTGTAAATCTTGTCATCTGTTCCCACAGGCACACAATGCCTTACTCTTACAAAAAGCGAAACAGGATTTAATTCGGGGGCACAGGGATGTTATCTCAACATGGAACCAATCTACATGTTTGCATATTTCCTTGTTTGTTTGGTTGGGGGGGGGGGGGGTTCGTAAGTTTTGTCATCCATTCCTCCCCTCTCGCAATGGCCTACTCTTCCAAATGGCGAAATGTGGTTTTCAAGGTGTGTTCAAGATGGTCTGCGTGCGTTCTTACACTCTGGGGGGAGAGCAAGTGGTGATGATATAAACTCCAGGGTCAGATGCCTGCCAGTGTGTGCACATCGAATTTGCTAAAACTATTTATACATTATTGTTATTGACCGCTTTTGTGTTGTATAGGTCGAATGCAAGCGCTTTGATTTGCTTTTATTTTGGGTTTTTGTGTGCAAGATATAATAGATGCAATTCCATATATATTATTTTTATTATTTTCATTATTTATTATTATTATTATTATTATTATTATATTATTATTATTTATTATTATTATTTATTATTAATTATTATATTATTATTATTATTATTATTATTATTATTATCATTATTTTAGCTCTGAAACAGGGGCATCAGCGGTGGTTCGAAACAGGGCTATCAGATCAACAGCTCTCTCAGTCCTCTAACCACGGGGCTCCCCTGCCCCCATAGGACTGTGATGCTGATCATGATCATGAGGAATAGTTTCACACGCACCCCATACAGTCTGATAATGTTTTTAAAACAACAACAACATATGTAATAAACAAGCAAAACGCTTTTACTTTAGTCGCCCTTACTATATATTGAATTCTACAAAACCACAACAACAACAACAATAACAGTAAGAAACAAGCAAAGACGTAGTTTACTTTAGCCTTTCTTTTTATATATTGAATTCTGTAAAACCACCATCACAACAACAATTGTAAAAAAAAAAAAAATTAAACAAAAAAACAAAAAACACAAACGTACTTCAGTCTGTCTTGTTATATATTGAATTCCTGCATGGGGCGTCTTGGACTTTTGTATCTCATGCATAAATTATCCCCCCTCCCCTCTCTCTCTTCTCTCTCTCTCTCTTCTCTCTCTCTCTCTCTCTCTCTCTCTCCTCTCTCTCTCTCTCTCTCTCTCTCTCTCTCCTCCTTCTCTCTCTCTCCCTCCCTCCATTATATTTTCTAATTGCTGCGTCCCTCCCATAATATCCATTTAAAACCTACAGAAAACACCGCGGGTCCCTTACATTGATTTTTTTCTATTCTCATGTAAAATTCGGTAACTGAAATTCAATTCTATTTTTCATTGGAATTACTGATTTTGATTTTATTAGAATTTGTTAGCGCTGCATTTTCCTTTTTGTTTATTGTAGTTCAATAGCTTAGTAACGTAAAGGTTGGTGGGGTTTTTTGATGAGTTTTTTTTCAATCACTTCGCAAGTTTGATCCCCTGAAATTCCTTTTCCCTTACATTACTTACTACACCCCCTTCCCCTGACACTCACACACCCACCTTCTCTCTCTGTGTCTCTGTCTCTCTCTGTCTGTCTCTGTGTCTCTGTGTCTCTGTGTCTCTGTGTCTCTGTCTCTGTCTCTCTCTCTCTCTCTCTCTCTCTCTCTCTCTCTCTCTCTCTCTCTCTCTCTCTCTCTCTCTCTCTCTCTCTTGTCTAATATCACAACTTGTGAAAAGACATTAAATAAATTTAAACACACACACACACACACACACACACACACACATACACACACACACACACACACATACACACACACACACAACATACACACACACACATTAATCCAGACAAACAAAAAACCAAACAAACAGACATCCAAACACAAGCACACAAGAAGAAGAAGAAGAACAACAACAACAACAAGAAGAAGAAGAAGAAAACAACAACAACAACAACAACAACAAAACAACAGCTTCATCACTTTTTCGCAAACTTTAGCCAGATGGTCAGAAAGAATATCTCTCCCCCAAACACAACAACAACAACAACAACTTACAACAACAACAACAACAACTTACAACAGCTTCATCCCTTTATCGCAAACTTTCAGGCGGTCACAAAGAATCTCCCTCTCTCTCTCTCTCCCTTCTCCCTTACAAGTGTCCCAAGTCCAGACGGTCAAATGATGGCATCCTCCCAGCTCCCCCTCCATATTTATTGTCAGTCTCCTCCCCTGATCTCTCCCCCCTCCCTCTCGCCCCCAGAGACCCCCCACCCCCACCCCCACCCCCACCCCCACCCCACCCCCACCCCAGCAGGCCATGGTCAGTCAGCCTCCCCACAGGTGGTCAGTGAAGGAGAGGCAGGTACAGAGCGGTGGACCGTGACCTGGTTAGTTTGGTTTGTTTTTTATCTAATGTCTGTTTTGTCCATGGATATATAACTGGTGAGGGGGGTGGGGAACGGGAGAGGGAATGGGAGTGGTGGGGGAGGTGATGGAGATAAGCTGATAACGTTGTGGTGGTGGTGGTGGATGTGAGGGGGGTGGGGGTGGGGGTGAGGGGAGTGACAAGGGTAAGAGCACAAGGATAATTTCAGCATCTTGCATGGTTTGCGGAGCTGAACGTAACTTTGATGAAGCCTTCAAGTATGACATTACATGGTTTGTTTTGTTGGTGTTCTTATTTGGTTTGGCTTAGTTGGGGGGGGGGGGTTGGGGGGTTGTTGTTTTTTGTGGGGGGGGGGGGTGTTTTGTTTTTGCTTGTTTTGGGTGGTTGTTGGGGTTTTTTTTAATTGTTTCCTATGTGGGTTTTTTTTTGTTTTTGTCTGTTTTTTTGTTGTTGTTGTTTTGGGGGGACTATGGACTAGAGGAACTTTCGTATTGCATGCTTGTACTTACATTTTTTTTTTTTACTTTAGAAGATTTTTCTTTCTTTCTTTCTTTTAGGATTTTTTTTCTTTCTTCTTCTTTTTTTTAGAATTATCTTTGTTTTGTTTGTTTCTTTTCTTTCTTTTCCGCTGATTTCTATTTTCCTTTTTTCTTGTCTGTTCTTTCGTTTTTAGATTTTTTTACTGCCCACTTCAGGGTTTCATTCTTTTTTGTTCCTTGTATATTGAATTTCAAGTTGTGGTGAAATCTGATTTGGGGTGAAACGTTTGAAGGTTCACCAGTGTAGGTTTCTTTTGTACATCAGCATGCATCACTGCACAACGTGCACACTGATGGAAGCAAGGTGGCGGGATGGTTAAGACCTTTATCTGCTAACGAGTAAACCGTGAGGTTCTGGGTTCAATTCCCAGCCTCGGCCTTTCTTCCCAGTTTGACGAAAAAATTTAACTGAATGTCAAGGTCATTTGGATAAGACTAGACTGTAAACCGAGGCCCCGTATGCGAACGCACACAGAACATCTTTTGCACACGTTAAAAACCCGTTCCGCCTTTCGAAAGAGCAGGCCATTGTGTGCCGGTAGGAGCGGATGACAAAATTATTTTTTTAAACAAAAAAAAAACCAGCATGCACACAGGTGTCGTGTTTAGACACCATCCATGAGGAAAAATCGGGGAGTTGGAGGTCCCCAGGGCGGTTCGGGGCTGTATATGGCAACGTTCTGGTGGCTCCTGTGACGGTACTGGAACCATTCGTATCGGCCATTGCCTTTCCAATGGACAGCTTGCCCTCCATACTTACCTACCCAGGCTTTGCCTCTACAGCCTGGAGCACAACTCCACAGTCTTCCCGGACTGACGGATGCCTGCTATATCACTGTGCAAAATTACGTGTTTTTGTCGTATCCTTTTATCACGTGTTTAGGTGTGGAGTTTGTTTCATGCGCTTTATAAATGATCCATTCATTCATTTATTTATTTATTCATTCATTAAACCTGCGGGACGCGGACACATTCACTGCTTGGACAAGAGTGAATGAAATAAGGGGCTTTGTGCTTTGTCTGGCTGCTTGTTTATTGCTCTATTTTTAGGGAGGGGGATGTTGTTGTTTATTTTCTCTTTTCTTTTTTGAAATAAGATTCAAGCAAGAACAAGCAAAACGGTTAAACTTTGCCCCACAGGCTGAAAAAAAAAATTCATCTTTTAAATATGTCTTTTTTTGCTTCCTTGCCCTCAAAACTGATTGTCACCTGACTGCAGTACACAAAGCCGGCAGAGTCAAACAGATATAAAAGAATAAATAAATAAAATAAATAAATAGATAAACAACAGCAGAAAATACACATTGTGTGGCTTTGGTTTTGTCTTATTCGTTTCTTAGACAAAACCGATAGAGAACAACAGCACACACACAAAATGCCTTATACGGCTTTGGGTTGTTTTGGTTTTTCTATTTGTTTCTTGGCTACAGACCCCAGGTTCACCAATAGTCACATTTTGCCTATGCCACCATTTTGCCCTCCATGAAAGTAGCCGCATTCCACCTCCGGACCCAGTATGTATGCTGGTTGTTTCCATGACCCGCCAAATGCTGACGTGAGTTACAGGATCTTTAAGGTGCATATTTGGTCTTCTGCATGTGTATATTATACACAAAGGGAAAAGGCACTTGCAGGTCTGCACTTAAAATTGACTTGGTTTCTGTTGACTTGCACAAGTCCACAAGTGCAGGCAGGGGTTTGAGTGGTTTAGAGCTTCTGTGACTGGCTGCAGAGTGTTCTATGAAAGACGTGACTGGTGTAGAGTGCTCTATGAAAGACGTGACTGGTGTAGAGTG
>CM060349.1:11092584-11097584 GCA_030674155.1 Stramonita haemastoma
TGACTGGTGTCTGCTTTGTCCAGGTATATAGATTTGTGAAGGAGGGACTGGTGTCTGCTTTGTCCGGGTATATAGATTTGTGGAGGAGGGACTGGTGTCTGCTTTGTCCAGGTATTTAGATTTGTGAAGGAGGGACTGGTGTCTGCTTTGTTTCTCTGTGCTTCCCCTAGTAACAGGGCTGGTTGCACAGGGTTGGGTTGGTGTTTCTTTGGTTCCTGGCTACAGCTCCTAGGGTCCTCAGTGGTGCTATATTTTCATATGCAGCTGTTGTTTCCCTCACTAAGCTGTTTTTGTTTGTCCTGGCAGGGAGCTTGGCAGGCTGTTCCCTATAATACTGTGGCTGACCAGAGGCAGCACTGGACTCTGCTGAAGTGACGGGCTGGCCCAGGAGAAGTGCAGGTCACTTTCTGCTGAAGTGACTGGCTGGCCCAGGAGAAGTGCAGGTCACTTTCTGCTGAAGTGACTGGCTGGCCCAGGAGAAGTGCAGGTCACTTTCTGCTGAAGTGACTGGCTGGCCCAGAAGAAGTGCAGGTCACTTTCTGCTGAAGTGACTGGCTGGCCCAGGAGAAGTGCAGGTCACTTTCTGCTGAAGTGACTGTCTGGCCCAGGAGAAGTGCAGGCCTCTTTCTGCTGGTGGCCCCACTGCAGCCTGATGTTGATAGTTTCTTCAGAAAAACTTGCTTTGACTTCCAAATAGCATACAACAAATGTACAACAAGATAACACAACAGAAAACAACACAATACCCTTTAAACCAATATATTTACCAATCTGAAGTGAAACACTAACAATTCACTGGCAGTTTTTTTTATCAAATCTTAACAATTTTTTGGTTGTTGTTTTTTGTCAGTTTTTTTTTGGGGGGGGCTCATATCATTTTTCTTTAAACAATCATGCAGCAAATATTTCTCTTTTCTTAGTTCCTTGGCTACAGCTCCCACATTCACCAAAAGTGAAATTTTGCGTATGGGACTGTTTTTATGCACCCTGAAGGTAGTGGCATTCCGATTTGGGATGATGTCTATACAGGACACCTGTGTGCATGTGTTGTGGAAATGTCGTCAGACTCAGTGAAACACACACTCTCTGGGGAGCATCATTCAACAATTTCCCATAACTCTCCTGACCCCTTCCCCCCCCCCCCAAACCACCCTCACCTTACCCTCCCCCTTTCCCCCCACTGGTTTTAGCGGGAACTCAAACTGTGTCAGGAAGGGGAAATGACCTGAAACCGAGTTCATGGTCAGACAGAGGTCACTGAACGTGAAGCAACCTGATCTTTTATTGCATGATGATGACTGCAAATGAAAATGGTGAGGTTGTAAAGTGAATCTTCCTGTGACATCATCTTTACAGTTCCTAGTTTATCGTTGTGTAGATTCATTTATCAGGCTTTGTATCTGGCGTAAAGTGAATCTTCCTGTGATATATCATCCTTTTAGTTCCTAGTCTACGGTTGTGATAGAGAGATTTATCAGGTTTTGTATCTGGTCACTGATCTAGAATCCTATCCCTGCACTGTGTATGACATACACCTTCACTGCATTCAAAGACTGACCCTACTTTTGTCCTGTCCTGTCCTTCACTCCTGCTGTGTGACTGAGTGGATAAAACACTTTGACTGCAATCCCTGAGAGAGAAGAAAGAAGAAGAAGAAGAAGAAGAAGAAGAAGAAGAAGAAGGAGGAGGGAGGAGGGAGGAGGAGGAGGAGAAGGAGGAGGAAAAGAATCCGTAATGCATACTGAATATTTGCTATTAAGCATTCCTTTCGTTAAGCTTTAAAAAGTAATTAATAAAAGAAATGAACGTACAATTTCCTTTCCTTTATTCACTCTTATCTTTTCTGCGCCAAAGTGGCTGGTCCCTATACAGAGAGAATGGGCGAAGCTGTGTGTTGGAAACAAAGGAGAAATGGACTGCCATCTCGGCCATGAAAACTACATCTGTGGCCGTTTATCCAAAGCCCTTTTGATGAAAGCAACATGTTGTGCTTAGCCTAGCATAAAATGACTAAACCCACGCTTTCTGTGAGGTCTGTATTAACCAAGTGCAGGGGAGAGGGGGGAGGGGGGGTGAATACTTACCTTTGCTGCAGAAGAACCCACGGAAAAATCTTCTTTGTATGAATCATTGCTTATTTCTTTTTTTTTAAATATAAAAATTTTTTTATAAATTAAAAAGCAGCAAGCTCTCTGCACAGATGTATGCATGTAGGCCTGTATTTTATGAGAACGAGAGAGAGACAGAGAGAAGGGTGTGTGTGTGTGTGTGTCAGACATACATACAGACAGACATGAGCAGACAGAGACAGGAAGAGGAGAATTAGCGTGATGGTGAGTATTACCCCTGATGGAAATGCGTGGTGCAACCCTTGGTGTTGTCTGCTAAAGGTTAAAGATCAATATCGGGGCTGTAGACAGGCTGTAGCAATACTCTCTCTCTCTCTCTCTCTCTCTCTCTCTCTCTCTCTCTCTCTCTCTCTCTCTCTCTCTCTCTCTCTCTCTCTCTCTCTCTCTCTCTCTCTCTCTCTCTCTCTCTCTGTGTAATCAGGGCAAGGGCCGGATGAAAACAAGGTATGTAAATGCTTACTCTGTTACCCTTGAAAATAAATATTATTGATTAATGAATGAATTCATCATTCATTCATTCTGGGGAATAATATAGAAAAGCAAACAATTTTTTTTAAAGCATACGATTGCTTAGCCATTATCATTGTAAAGAAAGAAAAGATGATTTAAAACTCTCCCCCCCTCTCTCTCTCTACACACACACCACACACACAACACACCACACACACACGCACGCACGCACCGCACGCACGCACGCAGCGCACACGCACGCACGCCGCGCGCACACACACACACACACACACACACACACACACCACACACACACACACACACACACACACACACACACACACTAACCGAGGCCTCGTGTGTGAAGGCACTCAGAACATCTGTTTAAATCCTGTTTTGCCTTTTGAAAGAAGACAAAACTTACAAAATCGCATACACCCGGGAACTGGATGTAGAAAAGCACATCAATGCTTTATTATCCTCGGTATAAGAATAACACACACACATACACACACACACACACACAACACACACACACACACACACACACACACACACACACACACGCACGCACGCACGCACGCACGCACGCACGCACGCACGCACGCACGCACACATTTTATGGGGCTTGGGGGGGGGGGGATTTTTGTGTTTATTTTGTTTTGTTATGACAGAACTACTCTTGGAGGGTTTGGGTGTTGAAACACAATTTCATTCAGAAAGGAAGACACCACATACACAGCTGACAAAACAGCAACAGCAGGCTAGAAAACTTAGAGTGTGCACACCATCAAGAAAAGTTCAGTTTCCACAGTTACCAGCTGAAATCCTTGGAGGGGAAGGAGTTTGATGTGGCTCAGGGGTTCTGACAAAGTGAGAAGTATCTGACAGTGCCCAAGGGGTTCTGACAAGATTGAGAAGCTCTGACAACGCCCTAGGGGTTCTGACAAGGTTGAGAAGTTCTGACAACGCCCTAGGGGTTCTGACAAGGTTGAGAAGTTCTGACAACGCCTAGGGGTTCTGACAAGGTTGAGAAGTTCTGACAACGCCTAGGGGTTCTGACAGGGTTCCATCAATCCCGGAACCAATTCCAGGAGGCAGGTGCCTAGCTGTCCCGGCAGGTGAGCAGGTGGAGGAACTCCCTCCTGAAGCGGGCCCCGGTCAAACAGTACAGGTAGAAGTTGACGGCGCTGTTGCAGAACATCAGCATGAAGGTCACGGCCCTCACCAGGTAGGTCAAGGCCAACTCCTCCACGGAGATGACGGCGGAGGGGTCATAGATGAAGAGCGAGATGTAGTACACCGACACCGGCAGCGTCAGCACCATGAAGGCCAAGGACACCGACACGATGGTCAAGGTCACGGAACTGGCCGCTTTCTCTCGCGCCGCCGCGGACTCCTGTCCAGCGAACTTGTGACGCGCGTCCTTCACCGAGACTCGAAGTTTCCAGATCAGGACGACGTTGGCCAACAGGATGAAGGCGAAAGGAATGACGCAGTAGAAGGCCAGGTCCACGAAAGAGAACACTTCCGCCACGAAGTCCGCGTAACTTCCGGTCATCATGGCGCAGTGGTGGCTTCCGGTGTCTTCAGAGTACGCCAGGTGGTAGCCGTAGAGGTAGTGAGAGTACATGGCGGAGAAGAAGAGCGTCATGGTCACTATCAAAGTGATGACCAGTCTCCGCGTGCACAGCACGTCCACTCGGTGCGGCCACACGATGGACACTGCGCGGTGACCGGTCAGCCCCACCAGGAGCCAGCCCCCGATAGTGGCCGTGCCGATGGTCCAGCTGTGCAGCTTGCAGACCACGTCGCTCTGGTAGTGAATGAAGTACCCGAACGTTGTGCCCACCCATTCTACAAGCAGGAAGACGTCCAGACTGACCAGGTCAATAACGGCCAGAGCCGTGAAGTAAATGTTGATCACCGCCTCCCCGGACTGCTGTCTGCGCATGACCAGGATGGTCATGATGTTGCCGAAGTTTCCGGTGAGGAGGATGATGGGGGAGGCGATGTACCAGATGTAGTTGCTGGCCTTGTACACAGGGTGCGAGGAGAGCAAGTCTTCGGCACTCTCTGCCGTGCTGTGGTGTTGATGGTGGAGGTGTTTGGTGGGGGTAGAGGGGGGGAGGATGGGGGTGTTCCAGAGGTCAGGAGAGCATCGTTGGCTGCCGATGGTTGTCTGTCTGGTTGATAAGTGGAGAGAGTGAGGAGGGTAGAGAGAGAGAGGGAGATGGATGTGAAGAGAGAGAGAGAGAGAGAGAGAGAGAGAGAGAGAGGAGAGAGAGAGGAGAGAGAGAGAGAGAGAGAGAGAGTTAACGATGATAAGGAGAGAATAAAATTTATATCATCTTATTTTCCTAAGGATGCAGAAAAGCAATATACATTAATCTGCTTGGCTCTTGCCTGAACAGAGAACTT
>CM060349.1:11102584-11117584 GCA_030674155.1 Stramonita haemastoma
AACTGAGATCCCTTGTGCAACAATATATATTGCACACCTGACATTTGGCTCTGCAAACTGACATCCTGTGTGCAAATATACATAACATCATTGCACGTATTGTATGACACTACAAACTGAGAAACTTTTGAAAACAACGTTGCACACAAGATAGGACACTGTAAACTGAGTTCTATTCTGCTAAACATCCATATTGCACACATGACATTTTTACGACACTGCAAACTTAGATCCTTTGTGCAAATAGATATTATGCACAATACTAAAAATGGATTTCGTATTTTTATATTTGAAAAAAGAGAACAGGTAGCCTAAAGTTAATGTATGAGTGACTTTGATAGCCTAAAGTTAATGGTATGAGTGACTTTGATAGCCTAAAGTTAATGGTATGAGTGACTTTGATAGCCTAAGTTAATGGTATGAGTGACTTTGATAGCCTAAAGTTAATGGTATGAGTGACTTTGATAGCCTAAAGTTAATGGTATGAGTGACTTTGATGGCCTTATTTAAGCTCATGGTATAAACAACACACACCCAACATGCAATTTGCGCACAGTAAACCCACCGAAAATCCGACTTGAAGAGGAGGGGGTGCTGTACCAGAATTTTTTTTTTAAATTATTCTATTGATCTTTCATTTTTAGGATGATGGAATAAGCACTCATGGATAATGGAATAAGCATTCTTGAGGGTTTTTTATATCCAGTCTCCGCGCGCGTACAGTTTTGTCAATTTGTTAACCGTTCCTACCGGCACGCCATGGCCTATCCATCCGAAACCTGGAACAACTTTTAACGTGTGCACAAAATGATCTGTGTGTGTTTGCACACGGGGCCTCGGTTTCTAGTCTCCTCTGATGGATTGAAGTGGAGGCAGCACTGATGTTAACTCCAGAGGAAAAATCCCCTCGAATGGGATTCGAACCAGGGTCGTCAAATTGCGAGCACAATACTATCCTGTCCCTGGCTTGATGTTCTGCCCCTGTTGTGCTGTTATTAACTGGTGCTGTGAACTCATTTCCTGAATAAAGATTGTTTTAAGCTAGAAGAGTGTTTACAGAAATAATTTCGAGGGTGCTGTTAGCTTTTAATTTGAGGATATTGGTAAAGCATTCATGTCGGGGTAATTTTTACATCGGTTTTTTCATGTCGGTTTTTTACATCCAGTCCCCGTGTGCACACGGTCTTGTCATCTGTTCCCACCGACATTCAATAGCCTATTCTTCAGAAAGTCGGAACAGGTTTTGAAGTATGTGCAAGATATTCCGATGTTTTCATGATGTGTGTGTGTCAAAGAGAAAGTCAAATCTTTATATCCAGGTGAGTGTGAGTAAGTGTGTGTGTGTGTGTGTGTGTGTGTGTTGTGTTGTGTGTGTGTGTGTGTGTGTGTGTGTGTGTCTGTGTCTGTGTCTGTGTCTGTGTGTGTGTTTGCGTGTGCGTGCGTGCGTGTATGCGTGCGTGCGTGTGTGTGTGTGTGCAGCATATATGTATATATTTTTTAAAGACTAGTGTGTATGTGTTAATCACACAGGAAATGGCTCCTTTTAGCGTGCAGCCAACCAAGTGAAGATCAGTTTACAATTAATAGCACAACGATAAACGGACCAGACATTGGTGTTCAATAAATCTTTCGTCTTTTCTTTCTTTCTTCTTTTCTTCCTTCTTTCTTTCTTCCTTTCTTTCTTCCTTTCTTCCTTTCTTTTTCTTTCTGTCTTTCTTCCTTCTTTTCTTTCTTCCTTCCTTCTTTCCTTTCTTTTTTTCTTTCTTTCTTTCTTCCTTTCCTTTTTTTAAAATTTCTTTCTTCTTTGTTTGCTTTTCTTTTTTTAACCTGTGCACTGCAGGTAATGCTGTCCCTGTAACCATTACATTTGTGATATGTTGCCATTACTACAACACAATCATTCATCATATTTCTTTATACACAACACACTCTCACATTTTTTTTTAAAAATACCTCTGACTATTTATTATACACGATGTCCCATAGTGTAACATTAACTGTACAAAACCCAGGCAATTACAGAGCTAAAAATATTCCCAAGACTTAAATCATAGTCTTCACTTTTAGATGAAACAAAGTATCCATGTTGTTTTAGAGAGAGAAAAAATCCAAAAGAAATTGTCGGTATTTTGGCGAAATTGTCATGTAAATTATTGCAGACAAGGGGTCATGAAAACTAGACCCATCTCTCCTGTTTCACCCTCCCCCTTCACCCTTACCTGTCCTGCAGTCTAGCAGACTGGTAGGGTACCACTGAAGATTTCGCAGCCAGCTTCCTCCACTCCTTGCAGTTCATGGCTTTCCATTCTAAGTCGGTCCACTCCAGGCCATTCCACTCTCTGCTGTTGTCTTCCCATCGTGTTGTCTGTGTGTGTTGTGTGTGTGTGTGTGTGTGTGTGTGTGTGTGTGTGTGTGTGTGTGTGTGTGTGTGTGTGTGTGTGTGTGTGTGTCTCTCTCTCTCTCTCTCTCTCTCTCTCTCTTCTCTCTCTCCTCTCTCTCTCTCTCTCTCTCTCCTCTCTCTCTCTCTCTCTCTCTCTCTCTCTCTCTAGGGGACGGATAGCCTAGTGGTCAGAACATTGCGCTGGCAATTTGAAGACCCGGGTTCGAGTCCGGTCGAAGAAATTTTTCTCCTGGAGTTAACATCAGTGCTGACTCCACTCTCCCCAAAAGTCCTTCAGATGAGACTTTAAACCGAGGCCCCGTGTGCGAACGCACGCAGAACATCTTGCGCACACGTTAAATCCTGTTCCACTTTTCGTAAGAGTAGGCCATTGTGTGCCGGTGGGAACAGATGACATTTACAAAACTGCATACACACGGGACTGGATGTAAAAAAGCACAAGAGTGCTTATCCGATTATCCTCGATATAAAAGAATAAATCTCTCTCTCTCTCTCTCTCTCTCTCTCTCTCTCTCCTCTCTCTCTCTCTCTCTCTCTCTCTCTCTCTCTTTCAAATACTACAAAAATTGGAGAAACGGAATATGTCCTTTAAATATTAGGTCTGTTAAGTGTATTAGATACTGGCTAAAACTTCAGAAACTTCCACAGTCGCGTTTATGTAATAATGGTTATACAAATAGATTTGGTTAAAAGAACTGGACATATAAAATTAAAATGAATTGTCGAACATGGTTTTGGAATCACGTGGTTGCCACAGGAAGTAAGGAACGAGCACCAGTTTATTTCTGAGTTTAAAGACAGAATCGCTTGCTCTTTGAAACGAAATTGGCGTTCACATGAATATGGAAAGTAAAGATAAATACAGCTGGGTTTAAGTTTGCATGACAGGTCGAAAATATCTTCTTATCGTCACTGGCAAATAGCACTCATTATATTACGGAAGATTTCGATTAAAAACTCTTGTTTTCAATGCAAACAAAAGATGGTTCCAACGAAAGACGATTTACACAGTT
Organism: Stramonita haemastoma; assembly: GCA_030674155.1. Lineage (NCBI taxonomy): Eukaryota > Metazoa > Mollusca > Gastropoda > Neogastropoda > Muricidae > Stramonita > Stramonita haemastoma. The sequence continues at coordinate 11,105,999 of CM060349.1, forward strand.
CCCATACCATGTGTGTGGTCATATTCTTGATGATGAAGCACATTTCCTATTTCAGTGTCAAGCATATGTTTCCACACGTGAAAACTGTAGTCTTTTCAGTTTAGAAGCTTTCCAAGGCAAGATACTTTTCCTGTTTTGTCCTCTGATGGTGATAAAAAGGGTACATATAAAGGTGCCATATCCTATGTGGTTGTAGGGGAGCGAGGCATCAGATACCTCAGCTTCTATAAGGGCCAGCATATTGAGGGCGGTGCCCATCTCATCTCCCTCGCTGCTTTACCTTTCCTGACCCTAAAGAGGGCAGGTACCCATTGACAGCTGGGTGAACTGGAGGAACTGTACTGAAGCCAAGGCGCTCAAACGGTCACTCATCCACAAGGTAACCAGGATCGATGCCGCTTAACACTAGCTTGGGGAAAGGGAGTGCTCTGACCACTGAGCTATCCCGATGATACTGTGATCAACTCTGTTGTAAAATGTGTTGCTGAAGCACATACACTACATCAATCACAGCTGAACACCAATTATATCAGTTTAATATTTTTGTGACACAACTAAAGACATTTCTATTGTTCTAATCTCCTGCAAGAATCCTTATTAAAAATTACACGTATAATTTGAGTGGATGGTCAAATAAAGCACCTAGAACGTTCTTATTGTTGTTTTAGTTGTTTATTGTTTCCTGTTATTAACATATTTTTGCGTTCAGATTGTTGCACTACAACAATGCCTGATATTTATCACTACAACAAGGCCTGACAATTGTCACTACAACAAGGCCTGACAATTACCATACAGCAATGGCATGACATTTATCACTACAACAATGGCCTGACAATTGTCACTACAACAATGGCCTGTTAACTGTCACTACAACAATGGCCTGACAATTGTCACTACAATAATATGACAATTGTCACTACAACAAGGGCCTGACAACTGTCACTACAACAATGGCCTGACAATTGTCACTACAATAATATGACAATTGTCACTACAACAATGGCCTGACAATTGTCACTACAACAATGGCCTGACAACTGTCACTACAACAATGGCCTGACAATTATCACTACAACAAGGGCCTGACAATTGTCACTACAACAATGGCCTGACAACTGTCACTACAACAATGGCCTGACAATTATCACTACAACAACGGCCTGACAATTGTCACTACAACAAGGCCTGACAACTGTCACTACAACAATGGCCTGACAACTGTCACTACACGGTGCAGAGCAGGCGGTGAGAAGATGGTCTACCTAGATTGCCTGCTGCCTGTCTGAGTCGGCCATTTTCTCTCTGTGTGCTCTGCTCAGCTGCCTGAAGATAACAGATAATGTCACGTGAGTCTGGTGCCGAGGTCCTGTCTGTTTGCCATCTGCTTTGTGTCTGCTGTAGTCTGAGTATTGGGGGGGGGTTGTTGGTTTTTTATACAGAAAATGCCAAGTGCTGAAGCCACTGTGCAGTTTGTCTCTGTTGCTATGTTGATGTCAAGGTAAAGGTGTCCCATAACCTGTGTGGTCGTAGGGGAGCGAGGCATCAGAGACCTCAGCTTTTCTAGGGGCCAGCATGTTGAGGCGGCGCCCGTCTCCTCTCCCTCACTGCTTTACCTTCCCTGACCCTAAAGAGGGCAGGTACCCATTTAAAGCTGGGTGGACTGTGGAACTGTACTGAAGTCAAGGCGCGTAAATGGTCACCCATCCACTTGGTAACTAAGCTTGATGCTGCTTAACGTTAGCCCGGGCAATCCAGCCCTTTGACCACTGAGCTATCCCGTCCCAAATGATATCAAGATCAACAGATATTGCACGTATCTTTTGTTTTGAGGTTCTGTTTGGTTTTTGTCATCTGTCATTTTCGTTCATCCATGTGTTCCTGTTGTCGTCTCTTGTCGTCGGCGTATTTTTACAGATAGACAAGTGCCAAATGTAGAGGCTATCATGGTTTGGAAAAAAAAAACTATGTGCTCTGTTCGTTTACTTCAAGATCAACAGATATTGTACTTCTTTCTATGTTTTGAAATTCTGCATGTTTGCCCATCTGTTTGTGTCTGTTTGTATCTGTTGTCATCTGTGTATCTTACAGGCAGTTCCTAATGCAAAAGCTGTCATAGTTTATTAATGGCACTGTGTGATACGTTCGTTTACTTCAAGACCAACAGATATTGCACGTATCTTTATGTACTTTATGTATTCTGTATGTTTGTTCATCTTGTTTGTGTCTGTTTAGTCTGTGTAATTGAAGGAACTAGCAAACACTGAGGCTACGGTCTGTTTTCTCTCTCTGTGCTCTGCTCGTCTGCCTCCAGATGAACAGATAAATCACCTCTCTTGTTCTGGGGTTCATTTTGCGTCTGTTAAAGTCCTTTGTTGTCTGTGTATTTTACAGAAAAGGCAGAATGCAGAAGCTGGAATGACAACAAAGAAGCTGACCTTCTGCCAAAGGTCAGAGGTCAGATGCTCAAGAGGAGCAGGAAGTGGCGTATGAAGAAGCAAAGGCAACAGTGAAGGAAAAGCCGAAGAGAAGATGGCTGCAGCAGCGCCCTGATTTCAACAGTAAGGATGACTACTGCCTCCTGCCCAGAGAAGACCACGTGACCACCGTGAGACTGAGGACTGGACACTGCATACACAGGCAACACGTGGTCACTAAGTTTCATCTTCTTCAAGACAACGACGATGACGATGACGATGACTAAGAAGAACAACAAGAACAAGAACAAGAATTGCGAAGAGGAAGAAGAAGAGAAGAAGAAGAAGAAGAAGAAGAAGAAGAAGAAGAAGAAGAAGAAGAAGAAGAAGAAGAAGAAGAACAACAACAACAACAACAACAACAACAACAACAACAACAACAACAACAACAACAACAACAAGATTTATCTGTGTGCTCTGCTCCTTTACCTTCTGATCCACAGATAAAATATCCCTTGTGCTGAGATGTTTCTTTGTTTTTCCCTCTGTTTGTGTCTGTTGTGTCGCTTCTAGTCTGTGTATTCTTTGGGTTGTGTTAAATGCTGAAGGGAAAAATGCTTTTTTATTTTAAAAAAAACTTTTTCTTTGCGTGTGTTCTGTTCTTCTACCTCAAAAGTCAACAGATAATGCACGGATCTCTTCTTGTTCTTCTTCTTCTTCTTCTTCTTCTTCTTCTCTTCTTCTTCTCTTCTTCTTCTTCTCTCTTCTTCTTCTTCTTCTTCTTCTTCTTCTTCTTCTTCTTCTTCTTCTTCTCTTTCTTCTTCTTCGTCGTCGTCGTCGTTGTCGCCGTCGTCGTCGTCGTCGTCGTCGTCATCGACGTCGTCGCTGTCGTCATCGTCATCGTTGTTGTCATCATCGTCGAACGCTCAGACAGCAACTCCGGAGGCCCTGACAAACGCTGCACTAAGCCAAATGCCTTGCAGGGTTCCAAAGAGCTTGCTCCTCATGGGCAGTCACTAGGCCAGATGTGGGTGCACTGTTAACACCTGTCGGAGGATGGGATGGCCTAGTGGTCACTAGGCCAGATATGGGGTGCACTGGTTTAACACCTGTCAGAGGATGGGATGGCCTAGTGGTCAGGAGGCCAGATACGGGGTGCACTGGTTTAACACCTGTCAGAGGATGGGGTGGCCTAGTGGTCACTAGGCCAGATATGGGGTGCACTGGTTTAACACCTGTCGGAGGATGGGGTGGCCTAGTGGTCACTAGGCCAGATGTGGGGTGCACTAGGCCAGATGTGGGGTGCACTGGTTTAAAACCTGTCGGAGGATGGGGTGGCCTAGTGGTCACTAGGCCAGATGTGGGGTGCACTAGGCCAGATACGGGGTGCACTGGTTTAACACCTGTCAGAGGATGGGGTGGCCTAGTGGTTGGAGCCTTCTGCTCTCAACTGACGACAAAGATTCCAGGCCGGGTTTCAGCCCCAACCCACACATCCCTCCTAGGGGAATTTTTCCATGGAGATAACATCAGCGCTGACTCCACTTCCCCAAATGCCTTTCAAATAAAACTATAAACCAAGGCCATGTGCGCAAACGCACACTGCATACTTGTAAAAACCTGTTGTGCCTTTTGGAGCAGTAGGCCTTTTGTGCTGAAAAGAACATAATTATGACAATTTTTTAATTAATACATGTGTACTGGAGAAAGAAAAAGAGGCCGACCAAAGAAGAGATGGGAGGACAACATCAGCGAATGGACAGGCCTAGAAGAGAGGAATGGAGGGAACTGGTTGTCAAGTCTTCAGGGGTGCCCCCAACGGTCGCCAGAGTACGGGATAGATAGATAGATAGATAGATAGATAGATAGATAGATAGATAGATAGATAGATAGATAGATAGATAGATAGATAGATAGATAGATAGATAGATAGATAGATAGATAGATACTGGTGTTGCGTTTTGAAGATGGAAGGTGGCGGGACAGTTCAGTCATTCACCTTCCTAATAAGTAAACCACAAGGCTCTGGGTTCGATTCCCAGCCTTGCTCTTTCTTCCCAGTTTGACAAGAAAATTCAATAAATGCCAAAATCCTTCAAATGAGACCATAAACTGAGGCCCCGTGTGTGAATACAGACAGATCACCATGTGCACACGTTAAAAACCTGCTCTGCTCATTAGAAGAGTAGGTCATTTCGTGCCAGTTGGAATCGATGACAAAGGTTGTTTTTTTTAATAAAAAACACATACACACAGGTGTTGTCTTTCTACACCACCCCCAAAGTTGGAATGCCGCTACCTTAATGCTGAGAGGAAAAAGTGTGCATACACAAAATGTTGACTAGTGGTCAACCTCGGAGTTCAAGCCGAAGAACTAAAAAAAAAACCAAAAGCCAATTCAAAACATGGTCTTGGTAAACCTGACTTTGACTTTGACTTGACTGTGAAGGGAATTGTATGAAGCCTCCAAGGGGGAAAAGATAAAGGGACTGACTGTGCTTATCAGGGGTCACAGAGGTCACTGTCAACTTTTGCATATTCATCAGCTTAAAGGTGATAGTGTACCACAGTGTGAGGTAAAAAGGTAAAGGTGTCTCATAACCTGTGTGGTCGTAGGGGAGCGAGGCGTCAGAGACCTCAGCTTCTCTAGGGGCCAGCATACTGAGGGCGGCGCCCATCTCCTCTCCCTCGCTGCTTTACCTTCCGTGACCCTTAAGAGGGCAGGTACCCATTGACAGTTGGGTGAACTGGGGGGGGGGGGGACTGTACTGAAGCCAAGGCGCACAAACGGGCCCAATTGGTAACCACGCTCGACACTACTTAACTTGACTGGGGAAAGCGAGTGCTCTGACCACTGAACTACCCGCCCCCTTGTACCTCAGTGTATCACCGGCAAGAGACCAATGCACTACCACCAAATATCTGCTTTTGTGTTGTATTTTTCTTTGTTCATTCCTAGGCTAGAGCTCCTAGGTTCACCAATGGTGAGATTTTGCATAAACGACCACCCCCCCCCCCCTCCCCCAACCTTTAAGGCAGCTGCCTTCCTAACAGTGGGGATATCTGCTTTTGAACTGTTGGTATTCGTGTTATACATTGGGATAAACATACAGGTGTTTCACTCCAGAGTTCGCAAAGACCCCTTCGTGCCAAGGTTTTGTTGGTTAGTCTTTTTCTGAAAATGATTGAGAAGTTGGTACCTGCACTTGTTTTTCCTCACTACTTTTTCCTCAATAATACTTTGTGGTCAAGTGGGAATTGCATCTCTAGTAGATCCAAGTGTAGGCCTTTTTTCCCAACTTCTCTTGCCTGTGCATGCACTTAAAGTGTACTGCAATGTTTGGGTTATTATCCAGCTAAGACTGACCACTTGGCTGGATACATAATTTATGACCTCCCTTTCATCCTTTTTTAGGATCCCCAAACTTAAGGCACGAAGAATCACTAGATCTAGGTGCTTATTTTCTCTTATTCATTTTTTTCCCAACATATATTCTAAGCATATTTTCTTTCTCTTTTTATCATCCTCTTTTGAGGGCAGCTTCAAAAGGCCACATGAATATCAAATATTCCTTTGAATGCAATTGACACTTTTAAATTTTGAAAAGTGTCTTGCTGTAAGGTACCACAGTGGAATTTCAATCACTGCCAGGACATCTGTAGAGGGCTCATCCAGGAGGCGAAACTCGAGTCAGATCAGGCCACAGGCATGGTTCTTATTCAGAAATGCCTACAATACAGCTACTGAAAGACATTATTCCCTAGAATTTATTTTCATTTCAATTTTTTTTAATTGAATCTCTGATAAGTCATTGTCAAATTGATTGGTAAATTGGTCCCTGCACTTGTTTTTTCTCATTACTTTATTCTCAATAATGTTAGTCTTATTTTGTTGAAAGACAGAAGCACGTGCCCTTTAGCTTGACCAATCTCATGGGTTAGAAAAAACTAGAATCACAGGACGCAAATCCAGCACAACTCTAGATTCTACCCCTTCCCTTTTGCCAAATCCAAGTGTGGCCAGTTCCTGCTGAAACGAGCACCAGCTGGGATGGATAGCAGATGAGAGTAACTGAAAGTGGGGGAAACTGACAGCTGTGGATTGTCAGTGGCTTCTGTTTGTTTGTGTTTTTGTTGGTGTTCTCTGGGTTTTTGAAGTTTTAGATTTCAAACCAATTTTCTACTTGTCATTATTATTTTTCTTTATAGGTTATGAGTTTTGATATAGCATCTGGGATTGAATGAGCTTTAAACAAAAGAGACTATTTTTGTCTCGTCTTCTACAGTGCTGTAGTGTCGTGTAGTGTTTAGTATAGTGTAGCACAGTGTAGTATAGCATAGTGCAGTGTTGTGCGTGTGGTCGCATTGCCTTGCACTGTAGTGCATTGTACTGGATTGCATTGCGTTGCATCGCACTGCACTGCACTGCACTATATCACACTGATCTCATCGTATTAAACTTAATTTCACCTATCCTATTCTATTCTCCGTCATCTTCCAACAGTCATTCATCCACTCCAGAGGCCCTGACAAATGCTGTGGAACACTGAAGGCTCTCCAGGGTCCAAAGAGCTTGTCTGCCCCTCATCGGCAGGTCAGTAGGCCAGACATCGGCCTTCACTCAGGTGTTGGTGTGTTGGACAGGTCTGGAGGAAGTGTTCCACTGTCATGGGAGAAGTGCCACAGGGGCACGCCTCAGAATCATCAATGTTGTATGAAGTCAAAACTGACCAATTTTTTATGTAAAATTATCTTCAGTTGTGGTTGATGCTGAAATTCCCCCTTTATCAGTGCAAGAAAAAACCATAACTGGCACTTAAAGGTAAAGTAAAGATGTTCCCACAACCTCTGTGGTCGTTGGGAAGCAAGAAGTGAGACCTCAGCTTCTCCAGGGGCCAGCATGTTGAGGGCGGCGCCCACCTCCTCTCCCTGCCTGCTTTACCTTCCCTGACCCTAACGAGCGCAGCTACCCATTGACAGCTGGGTGGACTGGGGGATTGTACTGAAGCCAAAGTGCACAAACGGTCTCCCATGTTCAATGCTGCTTAACCTTAGCTTGAGGAAAGAGTGCTCTGACCACTGAGCTATCCCGTCCCCTATAACTGGCCTTCTGTTAAGTCAAAACTAGCCTCTGATGCTGACTAGGCTGAACTGGGCGAGCAAAAACGTGAGTGCAGTGACCTCCATTCAAAGGATGTGAAATGTCAGAATGCTGCACCATGCCAATGCTCTGTGCCATTTCCCATCACATCTATTGTCCGTGTGTGGAGGGGGGATGTTTGTTTTGTTGGGTTGGGTTTTTTTTTTTAATTACTTGTTTGTTTTGGGTTGCTGTTGGTGGGGGGAGGCAGGAGGAGGTAGAGAAGAAAAGTTTGTTTTCTGAAAAAAGCATTTAACCAGATCACAATGTTGTCAGCATATCAAACAACATTGACTGTTCTAGACAAACACTTTGGAAAAATGATTAACAGGTGCTATCGATAAACACTTTAGAATAAGGATTAACAACTACTATAAATACAAACACTTTAGAGTAAGGATCAAGAAATGCTGTAGCTAAGTGGTTAAGACTGTTTGACTTCAACCCCTGGGGTCCACGAAGCCCCAGGTTTGAATCTTGGCGGTACCTGGTGAATTGAGGGTGGGATTTTCCCTCTAAAATAATGAATCTTGGCGGTACCTGGTGAATTGAGGGTGGGGATTTTCCCTCTAAAATAATGAATCTTGGCGGTACCTGGTGAATTGAGGGTGGGATTTTCCCTCTAAAATAATGAATCTTGGCGGTACCTGGTGAATTGAGGGTGGGCATTTTCCCTCTAAAATAATGAATCTTGGCGGTACCTGGTGAATTGAGGGTGGGGATTTTCCCTCTAAAATAATGAATCTTGGCGGTACCTGGTGAATTGAGGGTGGGCATTTTCCCTCTAAAATAATGAATCTTGGCGGTACCTGGTGAATTGAGGGTGGGGATTTTTCCACTAAAATAATTAATAACCTGACTGCACAAAAAAAAATCTGAAATACCACCCTGTCACATAACCATAAATCTTTGACCTTTGGTTGTTTTTTTACTCGTATCAAAGCTGATTTTTTTCTCATTTTTTTCAAAGGCCATTGAGTGGCAGTCTGCTTCAAAAGCACAATATTTTTAACATATTGTCGTCCCCACCTACACTCTCTTTTTTTTTTTTTTTTTTTTTTGTCGGGTTCCTTTTCAAATTCGATTTTATTTTGCTAATGTCCCATTACTTTTCTCTTGCATATGGCAGTACAAAATCCACTGCCTTCGAGTTACATGCCCTTGCTCAGTTCAGAGGGTGGCAACGATGATAAACAAAGCCAATTCTTCTGCTCATAGAGAGTCAAAGACTTTGGTCACAACACTCAATACCTTGATCCAACATTCTGCTATTCAGGGCAGGGAGTGTTTGTACAAAGTAGATAGCACATCTGTTTTTCACTGGGAGCACAGCGTGTTTTTAAAAACTGGACAGCACACCTGTTCTTCACTACTTTACCTGTGCCACTTACCATTAGGAACAGTGTTTCGGGACAAGGTGTTTGAAAACCCATGGGCATAAAGTGATATAGAAACCCCTTCCGTGCGACAGGTTTAGCAGTCCATATTTCATTGTAGAAAGTTCAGAAAACCTTGATATAAGTTTTTGTGTAGAATGCCATACTTTATTACAATAAGTTCTGACATTTTAATGTTTAGGCAAGGTCTGAGGAAGGCGTGATTTAAGAGAGAGAGAGAGAGAGAGAGAGAGAGAGAGAGAGAGAGAGAGAGAGAGAGAGAGAGAGAGAGAGAGAGAGAGAGAGAGAGAGAGAGAGAGAGAGAGAGAGAGAGTTTTAAACAACAGTTAATATTCCAAGATTGCCATGAAAATTTGAGAACCTATGGTTTACAGTGTAGTTTCAGATGCTGTCGTTTGCAGGGGTACAGGAGCTCAAGGTTTACGATAAAGTCTGAAAGTATTTCCGTATATCTCAAGATTTGTAACCCATAGTGTACAGAATCACTTCTAAATCAATGGTTCATGGTTAGATTAAACAAGATAAGGTTGTGATACATGAGAACTTTTAGTTGACTGTAAAGTGTAAGAACCCATGATGTAAGACTGCACCCTGGAAATCAATTACTTACAAAGAGTTTTGGAAAGCTATCGTTTATAAAAAGTTTGAAAATATTTGCTTTCGGTGAAGGGTTGGGAATAATGATTTACTTTAATCAAAAAAATAATTGCAAGTTCATGCTGGAATATAAGCTTAGAAAAAAAATCATTGACAATAACAAAAACAAAACAAAAATATATATTATATATATAATCTACAACAGAGACCCCTTGTTCATGAGTATGTGTGAGACTCCACAGTTCGCAAAAGGGAAGAATTCATCGAAGGACTTACAGGTGCAAAAATGGAGTCTCTGCCACCCCGCACACCTCAGACCTCCAGGAACCAACCCCAGGAGGCAGGTGTCTACCTGTTCCGGCAGGTGAGCAGGTGGAGGAACTCCCTCCTGAAGCGGGCCCCGGTCAGACAGTACAGGTAGAAGTTGACGGCGCTGTTGCAGAACATCAGCATGAAGGTCACGGCCCTCACCAGGTAGGTCACGGCCAACTCCTCCACGGAGATGACGGCGGAGGGTCGTAGATGAAGAGCGAGATGTAGTACACCGACACCGGCAGCGTCAGCACCACGTAGGCCACAGAGACCAGGATGATGGTCAGGGTCACGGAACTGGCCGCTCTCTCTCGCGCCACCACGGAGTCCTGGCCGGCGAACTTGTGGCGGATCTCGGTGAGCGTCACGCGCAGTTTCCAGACCAGGACGATGTTGGCCAGGAAGATGCAGGTGAAGGGAAGCACAGAGTACAGCGCCAGGTCGATGAAGGAGAACACCTCCGCCACGAACGCCGCGTAACTGCCCGTCCTCATGGAGCACAGGTAACTCCCCGCCTCGCTGGAGAACGCCAGGTGGTAACCGTACAGGTACTGGGAATACACAGCGGCGAAAACCACCGTCATGGTCACTATCAAGGCGATGACCAGTCTCCGCGTGCACAGCACGTCCACTCGGTGCGGCCACACGATGGACACGGCCCGGTGACCGGTCAGCCCTACCAAGAACCAGCCGCCCATGGTCGTGGCTCCGATGGTCCAGCTGTGGAGCTTGCAGACCACGTCGCTCTGGTAGTGCAGGTAGTAGCCGAAAGCGGCGCCCACCCATTCAAACAGCAGGAAGACGTCCAGACTGACCAGGTCAATAACGGCCAGAGCCGTGAAGTAAATGTTGATCACCGCCTCCCCGGACTGCTGTCTGCGCATGACCAGGATGGTCATGATGTTGCCGAAGTTGCCCAGCGCCAGGATGACGGGGAGGCAAACACCCAGAGGTAGGTGCTGGCCACGTACACCGGGTGCGACAACACCGAGTCTGCTGGTACTCCCTGGTGCTGTTGCTGCTGTGGTGTTGGTGTTGGCAGGGGGGGGATGAGTGTTCCAGGCATTAGAGAGCATTGTTGTTGTGGGTGGATGGGTGGGTGGTGGTGGTGGTGTGGTTGGTGGTGGTGTGGTGGTGGTGGTGGTGGTTGTGTTTGTGGTGTGGTGTGTGTTGGTGCTGCTGCTGCTGCTGCTGCTGCTGCTGCTGCTGCTGCTGCTGCTGCTGCTGCTGCTGCTGCTGCTGCTGCTGCTACTTTGACACTGAGAGAGATAATGAAGAATGATCGGGGAATGTTTACTGGAAGGAGGTTTCGTAGTCTGGTTGTGACTGTTTGTGGTTTGCTGGAAAATGTCTGAATAATTAGACTCTGAAAGAAAAGAAACCAGCAAACCAACAACAGTGATGATGCCTTTTGGGGACAGCAAGAACAGGTTGTGTGTGGATATTAGTAACACTGATATATTACATACAAAAATAATGAGACACCAACTATTGTTTGTTACAGACAAAAGTAATAGCAGAGTTGTTATCAAAAATGCAGATCTATATGTACTGGACAGATACGGGTACACTGCAGATTTACAATTCACAGTTCATGAATATTTACACATCATCAGAAATACCGTCATCAGCTTGATTAGTTTTGCTACCCCTTTCCGGGGACGGGATAGCTCAGTGGTCAGAGCACTCGCTTTCCCCAAGCTAAGGTTAAGCAGCATTGAGT
>CM060349.1:11122584-11155084 GCA_030674155.1 Stramonita haemastoma
TAATACATGTATATATAATCATGTTTACTGGCGTGATTTCGAGTGCGCTGTTCGGTAGAGAGCATTCACACCTACCCATCAGTGACTCGAAAGTTATTCCAGTAAGCCCTCTTGGGCTACACACCAGTATTGATTTGACTAAAAAGGCAAAAGTAAAGGTGCCCCATAACCTATGTGGTCGTAGGGGAGTGAGGCGTCAGAGACCTCAGCTTCTCTAGGAGCCAGCATATTGAGGGCGGCGCCCATCTCCTCTCCCTCGCTACTTTATTTTCCCTGACCCTAAAGAGGGCAGGTACCCATTGACAGCTGGGTGAACTGGAGGAACTGTACTGAAGCCAAGAGGCGCAAACGGTCATCCATCCAACTGGTGACCGCGCTCGACTCTTAATTAACATTGGCTGGGGGAAAGCGAGCGCTCTGACCACTGAGCTATCTCGTCCCTATGAATTGACTGCTTAGCCTTTAATTTTCATATACTACTCTTGCTTTCGCACTGGACGTACTAAGGTATCCATAGAATTTTTTTTTAACCCACTTTTTTTCAGAAAGACTAGCCCCTGACTCAAAACTCGTGTGATTTTGCACAAATTTGGTAGGTTTGAACTTTAACCAAAAAAATGTCAGCAAACACTGTACCCCCTCACTCCTTTGTTGTCTGCTAGCTTTCTAACCCCGGGTTCGAGTCCGGTCGAGGAAATTTTCTTCCTGGAGTTAACATCAGTGCTGACTCCACTCTCCCCAAAAGTCCTCCGGGTGAGACTTTAAACCGAGGTCCCGTGTGCGAACGCACGCAGAACATCTTGCGCACACGTTAAATCCTGTTCCGCCTTTCGTAAGAGTAGGCCATCGTGTGCCGGTGGGAACAGATGACAATATTTACAAAACTGCATACACACGGGGACTGGATGAAAAAAAGCACATGATTGCTTATTCTGTTATCCTCGATATAAAAGAATAAATAAATAACCCCAATATGCTTGCGGGGGGTCAACCTGTAGGAACACAAGCAATCCTCATTGGATAATCACTTCCAACTTTCTTGTGACTACCTAGTAGGAACACAAGCAACCCTCATTTTGTTGTGACTACCTAGTAGAAACACAAGCAATCCTCATTTTGTTGTGAACTACTAGTAGAAACACAAGCAACCCTCATTTTGTTGTGACTACCTAGTAGAAACACAAGCAACCCTCATTTTGTTGTGACTACCTAGTAGAAACACAAGCAACCCTCATTTTGTTTGTGACAACCTAGTTGAAGAAACACAAGCAACCCTCATTTTGTTGTGACTACCTAGTAAACAAAAACCTCATTGTTGTGATACTGTAGAAACACAAGCAATCCTCATTGGGTGAATCACTTACAGCTTCCTTGTGACTACCTTGTATTGCTCTATGTCCTCAAACACCCAAAACAAGTGCACAGTTTGCAATATGAATGTCAATTGGGGATCAACGCCAATTTTTAATGCCAGCTGTTATAATCATTATGTAGATCTACAGCAGAAAGTCTTGCCTATGAATTATTTTACGACACAGAATTAATTATGCTTAGCTTTTGTAAACTATTGCCTGATAACAGATACCGTGTTCTGGCCTAGTGACGCTAAATTTCTCAGATCCTGCAAAATTGTTTAGAACCAGCCCCCTAATACTTTCCAAATATGTTGGGCGAGAGGTGGGGGGGGGGGGTTGTTGATACATTTTACGTAGGCGTTGATAGGCATATTTTGTTTCGAGTTTGTCCACAGCCCAGGAAGGGTGAAAAGGAATGCGCTTGTTTTGGAGGGTTCTTTTTTTTCTAATTTGTTTGTCCGTTAAAGTTCTGAGGTTCAGCTGTTATGAAATTTTGCGTATGCGACCGTTTCTATCCACCATTAAGGTAGCCGCATTTCGACTTCAGAGGTATCCTTCACCTTCACCTCTCCCGTCCTCTAGTGGACCGTTAGGTCACTGCTGAAGGTTGTGAAACCGTTAAACGTTTGTTCAGTGGTCAGTGCAGTGCAGTGTAATACAATATAGTGTTTGTTCAATGTTCAGTACAGTGCAGTATAATACAGTATAGTGCAGTACCCGTTAAACGTTTGTTCAATGTTCAGCACAGTGCAGTATGATACAGTACAGTGCAGTATACCCGTTAAACGTATGTTCAATGTTCAGCACAGTGCAGTATGATACAGTACAGTGCAGTATACCCGTTGAACGTTTGTTCAATGTTCAGTACAGTGCAGTATAATACAGTACAGTGCAGTACGCGTTAAACGTTTGTTCAGTGGTCAGCACAGTGCAGTGTAATACAGTACAGTGCAGTATACCCGTTAAACGTATGTTCAGTACAGTGCAGTATTTTACGGTAAACTGCAGCACAGGGGAGTGACTGCACTGCAGTGTACCACAGAGTGCAGTGACGTGCAATGCCCGGATATGCTCTGCACTGCACTATGTCGCAATGCATTGTTGCATTATGCTACTCCATGTGACGTAATGCGCCAGAACATTACGTCATGATTATCAGATCACATTATACATAATCATACAGGGTACCAAATAGCTCAGTGGTCAGAGCACTTGTTTTCACCAAGCTAAGGTTAAGCAGCATCTAGCGTGGTCACCAGTTGGATGGGTGACCATTTGTGCACCTTGGATTCAGTACAGTCCCCTAGTCCACCCAGCTGCCAATGGGTACCTGCCCTCTTTAGGAAGGTAAAGCAGCGAGGGAGAGGAGATGGGCGCCGCCCTCAACATGCTGGCCCCTAGAGAAGCTGAGGTCTCTGACACCTTCCCTACGACCACATAGGTTATGGGAGACCACCTATACATACACAATACGACACAACACGACACACTGGGATGTATGACGATATAGTGCATTACATCACACGGTGTTGCATTGTGTTACAATATATTACATCACAACACATGATATGACATCCAATCCAATACAACACACCACAACACCATTTTCTTTTTAAAGATTTTCAATGAATGCAATACATTATAGTGCATTACAACACAACACAGCACAATATCTTTGTTTTACAATGACCTCAATACATTACAACACAACACAACACAACACAGCACAATATCTTTGTTTCACAATGACCTCAATACATTACAACACAACACAATATCTTTGTTTTATAATAACCTCAATACATTACAACGCAATACAATATCTTTGTTTTACAGTGACTTGCAATGCTTTACATTGAAGTGAATAACAACAGAACATGGCATGATACCCAACAATGGAATGCACTAGCCTGCATTCAATGACATTGTAACGCAACACTATAGATTATCACTTTGGAACACAATACATTAAATTACATTGCATTACAATACGACGTGACACAACACAACACAGCACAGCACGGCACAGCACAACACAGCACAGCACAGCACAGCACAACACAACACAACACAACACAACACAGCAAAGCACGACACAGCACAACACAAAACAGCACAAAACAACTCAGCACAACACAGCACAACATATCATTGTATTGAATTCAGTGATCAATCACCAAAAGGCACACGTCAGTCTCGGAAGACTATGACGTTGCGTTCTAGGCTCTAGAGCACAAAGCCTGGGTAAGTAAGAATGGAGGGCAAGCTGTTACCCATGCAGCAGACCCCCCCCCCCTTCCCATGTGTGCCCGTCTCCACATCGCTAGAATGGTCCACTGGAAAGGCAATCGCCCATACGAATGGTTCCAGTGCCGTCGCAGGAGCCACCAGAACGTTGCCATATACAGCCCCGAACCGCTCTGGGGACTCCGACTCCCCGATTTTTCCTCAGGGATGGTGTCTTAACACGACAGCTGTGTGCATGCTGGGTATTTTTTCTTTTGTTGTGTAATCAGTGATCAATACCAACTTTCCTTTGTGATGCAGAGGGGTCAGTGAGAACAGGGCTGTAGCCAGGTGACAGTTCTTTTCCTGAGTCGGCTGTTTCTCACTGTTCACTTGCCTCATCACCAAAAGATCATGTTTGTATGATGAACAACTATTTAGCGAAGGTAAAAGAACCCACGGCAACAAGAGCGTTGTCCCTGGCAAAATTCTGTAGAAAAAAGCTACTCTGATAAGGAAGCAAATATAGTTGCAGACAGAAAAAAGAAAAATTAATGGGTGGCGCTGCACGTGTGGCGGCGTGCTCTCCCCGGGAAGAGCAGTCAGCACTTCATGCAGAGAAATCTGCTGTGACATAAAGTAGTAATAAATAAGATAAGACGATGTTTGTATGACCAACAAGATGATGTCATGTTTGTATAACCAACAAGATCATGTTTGTATGACCAACAAGATCATGTTTGTATGACCAATAAGATGAGGTTTGTATGACTAACATTCGTATGACCAACAAGATCATGTTTGTATGACCAACAAGATCCTGTTTGTATGACCAACAAGATATCTATATGAATAGAGGACATGTTTTTTACTATGTGCTCAAGATGTTGCATGCAGTTGTACATGGGGGCCTTGGTTTATAATCACATGACATGGACTTTGGGGGGAGTGGAGTCAGCACTGATGTTATCTCCAGGGGAAAGATGCCCTGAAACCAAAGCCTCCGTGGTGGCTTCATCCTGGGCCGTCTGGTCACAAAGGCAACGCTCTCACCACTAGGCTACCCCAGCCCCCACCCCCTCCACCCCAGCCCCCACCCCCTCCACCCCAGCCCCCCCCCCTCCACCCCAGCCCCCACCCCCTCCACCCCAGCCCCCAGCCCCTCCACCCCAGCCCCCACCCGCCCCGCCCCCATGTGCCCAAGATGTTCTGCAAGTGTTTGCCCATGGGATCCCAGTTTTTAGTCTTATCCAAAGAGAGTAGGGTCAGTACTAACGCTACTCCATGAAAAAATCCTCCGCTCTGACACAAGGAGGAGATTCGTACCCACAGGCTAATTATCGTTAGGTCAGGAGCACAAAGCTTTTAACCACTCGTCCGCTGTGCCCCCTTTATTTTTTTTTCAAAAAAAACAAAGGACTAAATGTTTGGTTATAAAAAAAAATACACCTTCAACCAGAGTGGTGACGGTTTACTGTATCGCACGTGAAAACCGTTTTTCTCCCGTGCACTGGTGAGGTGAGTTGTTTTCAGCGGGTCATTTCACACACGCCAGATTGCTGCTGCAGAAAGGTTGACTTTGGCTGCTGGGGTGTTGTGCAGAAGAAGAAGAAGAAAAGTTCCGATTTTGGCAACAAATATATACCAACAGCTGTCTGTTAGCACAAGAGTGTAAGTGTTTTTATGTAATTTATAGTAGATGATGAATGACCTTTAACCATTCTGTCTTTGGGAACTGTAGGCCATTGGGAGCTGGTACAATCAGATCACTTTTTGTATACTCTTCTCTTGGTAAGATTTTTGTGTGTGCCACCGTTTTGATCTGAAGTAATCATAGATGGCAGTTATATCATTATATGAACCTCCACAGTGGTGTGGAATAGCTGAGTGGTCAGAGCAATTTGCCAACTGAGGATCGAACCCAGGTTTGAACCACTGGCTAGTTAATTGCGATTTTTCCTCTGGAGTTAACATTAGCACTGATTTCACCAATCTCTCCTCCCCCCCCCCCCCCTTTCCTAAAAGTTCTTGGGATGAGACTATGATTTTACGAGTATAAACCTGTGTGCAAATGCATACAGAGCATTTTGGGCACATATCAAAACCTGCTTTAAGGAGAAATCCATTAAGAACAGATGACAAAAAATATCATTAAAAAAAAACGTGTGAACACTGGTGTCTTAATATCACTTAATATCACTGGTGTCTTAATATCACTGGTGTCTAGATATCGCTGGTGTCTGGTGTCTAGATATCGCTGGTGTCTAGATGTCACTGGTGTTTAGCCATCATCACTGAAGTCGTATGTGGCTATCTTGATGGTGGGCAAAAGTAGTGGGGTATGCAGAAATCTCAGGGTTGGTGGGGAATCTTGGAGCTCGAGCCCAGAAACCAAAAAAAGTTTTTACTGAGTTCTCTTTTCTAAGGAGACATTGTCCCTGGGGTTAATTTTCCACCCTGAGGAGACATTGTCCCTGGGGTTAATGCTGTTTCCCACTCTGATGGGGACATTGTCCCTGGGGTTAATTTTCCACCCTGAGGGGACATTGTCCCTGGGGTTAATTTTCCACCCTGAGGGGACATTGTCCCCGGGGTTAATTTTCCACCCTGAGGGGACATTGTCCCTGGAGTTGACAATTTTCCACCCTGAGGGGACATTGTCCCTGGAGTTAACAATTTTCCACCCTGAGGGGACATTGTCCCTGGAGTTAACAATTTTCCACCCTGAGGGGACATTGTCCCTGGAGTTAACACTGTTTCCCACTCTTTGCCCACCAGTCCTTTGTGTGAGACTGAACCGACGCCCCCTGTCTACTTACAACATGTGCATGCTAAAAAGCAGCCATCTTTTGTTTTGTTTTTGTTTTGTTTTGTTTTTAGTTTTTTAGAAGTCCAGGTATGGGCCGATTGTGGAGATCACAGGAATTGACCTGGGTCACAATCTGCTGACTTCGAGAGGAATAGATTCCAAAGTTCATTTTTTGTGCTCCGTCCACTAGACCTTGAATTTTGGTCTGGGTGCTAGTCTTTCGAGACAGTAAACCAAAGTCCCCTGTGAAAAACGCATTCATCATACTTTTTTTTTTTTTAATGAACCCACGGCAACAAGAGTTGTCCCTGGAAACATTCTGTAGAAGAAAGCCACTCTGATATGAAAATAAATTTAAACACCCACAGACAGGTTTGTTTTTTTATTTGTTTGTTGTTTTTTGTTTTTTAATGGGTGGTGATGCTCTTGTGGCCATGTCCTCTCCCTGGGGAGAAGCAGACCTGGGCACCCTGTGGATTTTTCTGTATTTATTCCAGGAAAAGTTGAAAAAACGTAGAAATACGATTTCACTCTACAACATCCGATTTTTGTCAACAACAACAAATATATAAAAAATCGAAAACGTTTTCTACTATCGTACCGTTCAGCTCACATTGCGTCGTCTGCTAGCCTAGCCTATCATTCAGAGAATAGGCCTAGTTTCCCCTTAGCGATTGAGTCAATGCGCATGCGTGCAGCATCACTTCACAACAACATGGCAGCGTGCGGTGAAAATGTTCGCGGAAAAACGACCGAACTGGCTCTCTCACAGGCAAAGAAAGACATGGAGAAAAGTCAAGATAACAGGCCAGGATGGGGCTAGAAGAGGTACGGTTGGGGATGTAGGTGCAACAGCAAAATTGGTCTTTCATTTTGCCCAGTGAGGTGCGCAAGCTGAGCTATGATAGTGGGTCTCACTACTCTCACCATCAGGCCAGCAATGAAATTATTTAAGCTTTCATTCGCAAATTGTATGGTGTCGAGCAGGATTGGAAAATAACCCACTATAAAAGTGCTGATGTCTTAGCAAATTGTGAAAAAATTTTACATCTTCGGAAAATCGGCGACTTGTTGTGAAGTGAATATTACGTTAAACACACCCTCTGCTCTGCTTCTGTATTGGACAGCAGCAATACACACAGGGCTTGTTTTCTGATCACACATATTACAATATGTCCTAGTAAGTCCATTCTGAAATCAGATGAATTTTTGATCACCACTTAATCATGGGCGCGTGCGCGCGCGTACAAAACACACACACACACACACACACACACACACACACACACACACACACACCTCTCTCTCCTCTCTCTCTCTCTCTCTCTCTCTCTCTCTCTCTCTCTCTCTCTCTCTCTCTCTCTCTCTCTCTCTCTCCTGAGTCTCACACAATACACATTGAGCTGTTCCATTAACCTTGAAATGAAAGAATCCCTCTCCCTCTGTCTGTCTGTCTGTCTGTCGTCTGTCTGTCTGTCTCTCTCTCTCTCTCTCTCTCTCTCTCTCTCTCTCTCTCTCTCTCTCTCTCTCTCTCTCTCTCTCTCTCTCTCTCCACACACACAACACACACACACACACACACACACACACACACCACACACACACACACACACAACACACACACACACATTATCCTCGATATAAAAGAATAAAAATAAAATAAATAAACACACACACACAATGTGCTCGCGCATACACACACACACGCACGCACGCACGCACACGGTCACACCTGTACACAGTCACTATTTTTATATCCTTTTTTTTTATTAAAGCTTTAGTTGAATTTTTAAAATTTTTTACAGTATCCCTGTTGTATCACTGCCAGACTTGTCCAGTATACGAGTTGTTGAGAAAAAATAGAAAACTTATGAGCTTTAGAAGAGTGAAGAAATTTGGCTAAAACAACAAAGAAAAAAAAGCATAATAAATAGAGACGATTTTTTTTTCTGTTGAAAAAGTATGTTGTAAACAGTGCGCTAAAATATTGAAACGGCAGAGAAATTCTGAAAATTGGCTTGAAAGTACTGAAATCACATTAACCAGCAGTATCAGTATGGTAATGCACTGGTAATACTGATAATAATAATGTGTGGAATTTATATACTATAGTGCTGAATCTTGTAAAGCAAACAGATTTTTTAAAATTTTCTTGTGGAGAAATCTGCAGTCACAGAAAGGTATACAGATCTAGAGATACAAAAACAAGAGTTTATTTGTAAACAATAAAACATTGAAACAAAATGTC
The DNA here is from genome assembly GCA_030674155.1 of Stramonita haemastoma. Taxonomy (NCBI): domain Eukaryota; kingdom Metazoa; phylum Mollusca; class Gastropoda; order Neogastropoda; family Muricidae; genus Stramonita; species Stramonita haemastoma. Next base: position 11,131,223 of record CM060349.1, read on the forward strand.
ATATTCACCCTTATCAATATCACTGTTATTGTTATCATAGTTAATATTAAAACTTATTTCATCTTTACTTTGGTTAGTAATAGTAGTAATATTATTATTCATTAACAAGAATATCATATTACCTACTTTATTATGACAAAATGCTGAAATTTCAGACGCCTGTGTATTTTTTGTTCCAGGTTTCCCAGATCAACCGGGTACAAAGCTACCACCGGCACCCAGGACAGAAGAGGAGAAGACACAGCACTCACCTTCATCACAGTTCTACAGTCTGTCATGACACAAGACACAGCCCTCACCTTCACCACAGTTCTACAGTTTCTTGTGTCAAAATTTGGTGAGTTTCTTCTATAGATCTATTTCAATGCATCATGTATCCCTCTTAATCAGATAGTTCTATTGAGGAAAAAGTAGTGAGGAAAGACAAGTGCAGGTACCAGATAGTTCATTTTACATGGAATGATTGAGTGGCAACTATTTTTACTCCTTGCCTGCTAAATCACAGCTAAAAGCTCAAGTCAAAATAAATACTTAAGCTGTTGAAAAACCTGTGCACGTTTATGTTGTAGATGGTCGTAAAAATTTACAGTTTATGATAATGGGGACAGGTGGTGAGAGCATGGTCAGACAGATCCAGTTCAAGCCATCACCAAAGCACCTGTTTAACTTAAGGAGATTTTCCCCCTAGAGTTATCATCAGTACCAGCTTCACTTCCCTAAAAATTCTTCCATTGATACTTTGAGTATAAATTGAGGTTTCATGTGCTAATGCACACAGAACATCTTGCATCTACATAAAGATCCATTTCCCCTTTAAAAGTGGGTTGTTGTGTGCGTTAGACAAAGAACATTTAACATAAACATCAATACACACTCACTCACACACACACACACTCACTCACTCACTCACTCACTCACTCACTCACTCACTCACTCCACTCACTCTTCGGATGAGACTTTAAACCGAGGCCCCGTGTGCGAACGCACGCAGAACATCTTGCGCACACGTTAAATCCTGTTCCGCTTTTCGTAAGAGTAGGCCATCATGTGCCGGTGGGAACAGATGACAATATTTACAAAAACTGCATACACACGGGGACCGGATGAAAAAAAGCACATGATTGCTTATTCTGTTATCCTCGATATAAAAGAATAAATAAATAAATAAATAAGTAAACTCTCTCACTCTCTCACACACACACACACACACACACACACACACACACACACACACACACACACACACACACACACACACACACACCATATACACAAAATGTACCATCTGGAAATAAAAATTTGACTCTCTCTCTCTCTCTCCTCTCTCTCTCTCTCTCTCTCTCTCTCTCTCTCTCTCTCTCTCTCTCTCTCTCTCTCTCTCTCTCTCTCTCTCTCTCTCTCAAAGGGAGGGGGAAGGGATAGCCTGGTGGCCTGGGCTGAGCCACCACTGAGGCAACTGTCTTGTAGGTATTAATACTTACTCTGGGGTTAGCATCGGCACCGACTCCATTTCCCAGAAAGTCATATGGATTTGATATCGAGGTTCTGGATGCAAACACATGCAAAACATATAAATATAACGCACATGTTAAAACATATTCTGCCTATCACAAAAGCAGGCCATCGTGTATTGGTAAGAGCGGGTGACAGTCTTGTAAAGCGCATGCACAATTTGTGTCGTGTGTACACACTATTTATCCCTGAAGTCGGAATGCAGCTATCTTAATAGAGTACTAAAGCAGTCACGCTCAAAATCTCACCATTAGTGAACCGCAGAGCTGTAACCAAGGCACCAAAAATAAACTAAAAAACCAGGTTAAGAAGAAATATTTTGATTTATCTGCTGTTTGCTAAAATAAACATTTTTTTGGTGTTTGTCTCCAGATGGTTGCTGGTCATCATGGACCTTGCCACCAGAGGCAGTGGAGACAGCAGCTCCATGATAATGGATGACATGACCTCTGGACTTGTGTCCATGACCTCTATGACTTGACTTGACCTGACCTATGTTAGACTGGTGAGGGTTAAGGGATCGGAACGGGAGATAAAAGAAGTGCTCAAAAAAAAAGCCTGAAGGACGAAGCCAGTGCAGGGCCTGGTGTCTTTGCTCTGGGATCTAGGACAGGGATGTCTGTGTCCAGATCCTGTTGGAGCAGCAAAGCTCCCGAGAAAGAGCTGAACCGTGTCAGGGTATTGATCCATGGCTGAGTACAGAGCCAGGCCTCTCTACTGCAGGGCAAGAGAGAGATGCGGGCAGTGCTGCCTCCAAACCCTGAAGGCAAAGCCAGTGCCGAGTGGCCTCTGTGCCATAGTACAGGCAATACTTGCAGTGCTGCCACAAGCCCTGAAGGGCAACGCCAGTGCCAAGTCTGGCCTCTTCTCTGGGATCTAAGACATGGACGCATGTGATCAGACCCCACTGGGTTGGAGCAGCTTGGCTGATGAAAAACGATCGACAAATTCCGCACCGAGATTTTGCGAGAATAATGTTTGGGGCTTCCGTATCAGAGTGGTGTCTATCAGACCTCCCACCTCTGAGTCACTTCAGGGACCAGGTGTGATGAGAGCAGTGGGAATTGAGGCCTTCATGTATATCCGCTTTCCGACATAGACTAGAATGTAGAATAGGTAGGAACAATAAGCCTCCGGCTTTGCGACTGCGACCTTGCACACTTTTCAGACTTTGCCGATACAATGACACGTGTGTGTGCACAGCGTTCACAAGTGACTCTGTCACTTTCCACATTCCCTGAGCTTGAATCCACATGACTGTGTCCCTGAAGTTCTGCAAGCGCATATTGACCACCGATTTTTAAATAATCCGTCGACAGCCGTTAAACCTTCCCCACTCATCATGCAAGGGGCAGCCATCAGGCATGGGTGTTGGTGTTCTGAACAGCACAGCCTGTGACCTCTATATGTCGGCATGGTGTTGGTTTCTGAACAGGTTCAGCCTGTGACCCTGCACCCAGTGCTCCTGAGGGGAAGGGAGACAGCGGACCCCAAACACGCTCTGTTCTTGAAGCACTTTCAGACCTGCTGGGTCTCTTCCTTCTGGCCCTGGTTCCTCATTAGTCCTGACATAGGTGTAGGAAGTCGTCATGGGGTCCATCTTAAGTTCTCTGGTCATGTACATCCAGTATCGTGGCTGCCAGGCATGTCAAGACCTCAGGTATGTAAATTCAGTTTTTTTTCTCAATTGTTTTGTTTTTTTATATCTAAGACCTGTGGTTTTCCTGGAAAACCTTAGTTGGATGCTATTATGTTTGAATTACAACTTGCCAAATACACACCAAAATTGAAGATCTTTTCACAATCCTAATTTCCCCCACAGTGATACCAGGGGCCTGTCAGTATACATAGCACCCCCACCTTCTGGTACTTCTGTGCTAGGATTCCTCTTTTCTATCCCTCTCTTTGTTTCTGCCTTCTAACTTTTTTTTTCCTGTCACTTCTGTTTTCTGCTTTCTTGTTTCTGTCTCCTGCCTTTCTTTCAGAAAGACTTCAAAGATAATTGTCTTTCACACCAAAATAGCTTGTCAGGCACTGAACTGTAGCGCAGTGCATTTTCGCTCATATGACATAAAACAGTAATTGCTGTCTGAGCATTCGACAAGGAAGAAAGACTCCTGATTGATTTTTGCTTGCACATCTACACAGAGGGATGTGAAACTAAAGAATAGAGCTGACCTTGTTGGAAGATTTTAACGTTATTTTTTAAATCAGGACTTAAGTCACCTGAACTTAGCCCTTTTTTGAGTGTTGAGGACAGTGCAGTAGAAAAGAAAAGAGGAAAACACACCATAGATGAAAAAACAGCTTTTACACACATTGCTAAATGGATTTGTCACCTGCAGTTTTTTTTTAATTCTTTTATTTCGAGGATAATTTAATAAGCACTTGAATGCCTTTTTACGTCTGGTCCTCATGTGTATGCAGTTTTGTAAATTTTGTCATCCGTTCCCACCGGCATGCAATGACCTACTCTTCCAAAAAGTGGAATGGGTTTTAACATTTGTGCAAGATGTTCTGTGTGCACCTGGGACCTTGGTTCATAGTCTTGTCTGAAGGACTTTAGCAGGGAGTGGAATTGGCACTGACTCTACTGTGCTCATGGTTAATATTTTCAAATTCATTTTTTGCCAAGTCTTTGAAATAGTGAAATGATAGTTAAAAGCCATTTTTCTGTCTTTGCCGATCATGACAAAACCTAAATACTGACCAGTAATTTGGGGGTATTTCAAAATAATTACAGAACAATTGCAATGTCTGACTGAATTTTAAACTGACAGGATTACATCAGTTTGCTGATTGATACCTATTGTTTTCAGGCAAACTTGTACCGAGGCAAAATGGAGCTGTACCGATCAACTACTACCAGTCAACTAGTGTCCATCAACTACCAATCAATAACTACCAATCGACAAGTATGCATCAAGTACCTAACATGTACTAGTCTACAACTACCAATCAACATGTACCAGTCATCAAGAATCAGTCAATAACAATCCATCAACAAGAATCAAGATCAATCAACAAGAATCAGTCAAAATCAATCAACAAGAATCAGTCAACAAAATAAATCAATAAGTACAGTCAACAAGAATAAATCAAGAGTAAATCAACAAAGACCAATCAACTATAATTCATCAATAAGAGTCAGTCAACAAGAACAAGCAACAAGTACCCAGTGACATGCCGAAACAAGAACTAAGCAACCATGCCAAAGAAAGAACCAATCACCTTTGCCAAAACAAGAAGCAAACAACAAGAAGCAAGCAACAAGTACCCAGTGACATGCCAAAACAAGAACTGAGCAACAAGTACCCAGTGGCATGCAAAACAGGAAGCAAGCAACAAGTACCAGTGACATGCCAAAACAGGAAGCAAGCAACAAGTACCCAGTGACATGCCAAAACGAGAACTGAGCAACAGAAGCAAGCAAGTACCAGTGGCATGCCAAAACAAGAACTGAGCAACAAGTACCCAATGACATGCCAAAACAAGAAGCAAGCAACAAGTACCCAGTGACATGCCAAAGCAACCACTAATCAACTGAACCAAAACAAAACGTTGAGTGACCTGCCAAAATCACCAAGCAACTGTACCAAAAGAACCAAGAATCAGATGCCCAGCAGACTGCTGAAACAAGTACCCACTGTGCCAAATCAAGTATCGACTATGCCAAACAAGTGCCAAGTAACTGTGCCAAAACAAGCATCAACTCTGCCATACAAGTGCCAAGAAACGAGTACTCAGCAAAACGAGCCCCAAGAATTCTGCCACACAAGACCCCAGCAATCTATCTGGCCGATGAAAACAGCCAGCCCTTCTTCATTGCAGGTAAGAATCTTTGAAATCTAGCTGTAATCAAAAATACAAAACAAATGTTGTTCAGAAAGTCATACAAATTCACATAATTGTCATACAAGAGCATAGTGTGAAAAGCTGACGGTGTGCTCAACAGCTTTGACAAGAAGCAGCTGGCAGACATGAATTTATAGGGACATGCTTTAGCTAAACCGCACACGTTAATCCTGTTCCGCTTTCATAAGAGTAGGCCATTGTATGCCGTGAGAACAGATAAGATTACAAAACTGCACACCACAGGACAGGATGTAAAAAAGCGCACGAGTGCTTATTCCATTATCCTCGATATAAAAGGTTTTTTTTTTAATGGAATAAAATTAATAAATAAAGCTAAGACACTCTGAAGTTATAGTTCATTTTTTAAGCTTTTTTAAGCTTTTTTAAAACTTTTATTCTATTTTTTTGTGTGTGTGCCTTGGCCAGAGCTTCGAGTTTTACCAACAGTGAAAGTTTTGCGTATGCAACCACTTTTACCCACAATTAAGGTAGCCACATTCCTACATTGGGTATTTTGAAGTTTGTGCAAGATCTTCTGTTCTGTGCATATGAGTTCACTCATAGTACCTCACTCGGCTATAGAGTTATCCAAAGACTTAGGAGGAGTGGAGTCAGCACTGATGTTGATGGGTGTTTCAGTGTGGCTCAAATACTGTCCGCCAGATCAGGAGCTCAGAACTCATACTGTGGGCTAACCACCCTGTGTGTGTGTGTGTGTGTGTGTGTGTGTGTGTGTGTGTGTGTGTGTGCATGTGTGTGCATGTGTGTGTGTGTGTGTGAAAATTTCCTGTACAGTCACTTTGAGTGGTGAAATATTCCCGTGATCTGAAAACCTGTCAGTATTCAGTAATTAATATGCTTCTTCAATATGATTGTCATTAATTTCTTTTAAAAATTATTTCTGTGATTGGTCAACAGTGCACATGCTACCATGCCCTTCCTTCCTTCCTTCCTCCTTGATGATCTGTTCTCACCGGGTGATCAAGGAGTTGCCTGCCTTAGCCAAAGTGGAGTAAGGAAAGGATTTTCTTGGATTGTTTCCTTTTTGCTCTTTTATTTACTTGTAATGTAAGTTTGTGTAATATTTTGTGGCAGTGTGTGTGTGTGCATGTGTGTGTGTGAAAAATTCCTGTATGGTCGCTTTGGAGTGGTAAAATATTCCCGTGATGAGATAACCTGTCAGTATTCGGTAATATGCTTCTTTGATATTGATTGTCATTGGTATTTTCTTTAAAAAAATATTTCTGTGATTGGTCGACAGTGCACGTGCTACCACGCCCTTCTTCCTTCCTGCCTTCCTTCCTTCCTTCCTGATGACCTGTTCTCACCGGGTGGAATCGAGGAGTTGCCTGCCCTTAGCCAAAGTGGAGGTAAGGGAAAGGGATTTTCTTAGGATTGTTTCCCTTTTTTCACTCTAAGTATTTACTTCAGTCTAAGTTTGTGTGATATTTTGTGGCAGTTTTTTTGTGTTTTTTTAACATAACAGTTTGGTCTGTTGAGCTTTTCTGAGACCTCACATGAATTGATACACTATAATATTTTCATGAAGGCAAACTGTGGCCACAACAGAAACATGTTATGCATCAAATGAAAGTTTAATCGATGCCCTTTCACAACATCAAACTCATTTTCACTTTACATCAGCCCACAAAATTGAATGCCAGTCTGCATTTTATTTATTCATAATTTTTTCACATTTTTTTCAACATTTAAAAATCACAAAGAAGGAAAAAAAATATTATTTTCAACTCACCACTAGTTTTGTTTTAAGAACCAATCATTTTTACATAAATTTAGCTCAGTTTACAATGTGAACTTCTCATTATTTTTAGGAATTTTTTTCAAAACTCGGGCTTATATGCATAATTTATTTTCTGGGTCGTAGACTTTCATGTGCACATTTAACTGACTTGGACATCGAAATGAAATATGAAAATCTCATTGAGAAGCAGAGCTTATAATTGAGATCATATTTTTTGTGCTTATTTCTTTAATTTGAAGTTTTGTTAGACAATAAAATTCTGTATTACTAGGACTGTCCACAGTACAGCTGTTCACATTTTTTGTGCTTATTTTCTTTGATATGAAGTTTGGTAGACAATAAATTTCTGTCTTAGTGGGACTGTTTACAGAAAAGCTACAACCGCGCCCTTCCTTCCTGCCTGCCCTTCCTCCTCCCTTCCTTCCTGGATGACCTGCTCCTACCAGGTGGAATCAAGGAGTTGCCACCCCATGGTCCAAGTGGAGGTAAGGGAAAGGGGGTTTCTTCAGATTATTTCCCTTCCTCTTTTTCATTCATTTTTTGGGGGGACAGCAAGGCCTGGTGGTTACAGCCTTGAGCTGTTGAGCTGTTGGCCTGGGTTCGAACCATAACCAGAGCACCCGTTTGAGATTTTCCCCAGCCTGGAGTTAACATCAGTACCAACTCCACTCCCCTGAAAATCCTGATGAGACTGAGGTGTACCTTAATTGTGGGCAAATGGACATGTAAGCCAACTCTCACCATGTTATATTTAAATCCATCCCACAAAGCTTTTATTCTTCTCAAGATACACACTTGACAAAAAATAAAACTTGGCATTGGTTGAAGAAAGGGCCGAGGTACAAGATCTGACCGTCGGTGTTGAAGTGGTGACATTCCATGATGGAATTAAATTTACCCCCTGGAAGAGAAAGATCGGTTGGAACATAATCCTCCTTCTTATGGAATATTATGAAAACATCCAACTTGTAACAAATGCAGGAAAACTTGGATAAGAGCATTGAGTAATATATCTGGTAGACAAGTTACATATTTGTCCATACTAAAATCAACTGTAATTGTTTATGATAAAGACATAGATCTGCTATTGTCATGAAGCTCAGTTCTCCATTAACAGTGTCAGCTTATAGAAGTTAATACTTGAACAAGACTCTCCTACAAACAGTATATTCCACTTAGTACTAAAATATTGTTGTCTTATTCAGCCAGCCTGATCGAATCAAAACTTTTTTCTTGTAAGTCCTTCATTCAATGATAAACATTTTATAACAAAGTTTTAGATTGGAAGTCAGTCAGCTGTGTCCAAAAACGGGTCATTGGAACACATACACGAATCGGTAAAGGAGTTTGCCCGTTTCTGCACATACAAATGAATTCGATGTTTCTACTTTAAAGGAAAACTATACTTAAAAATTTTCTGGCTGGATGTAAAACAGCACATGAATGCTTATTTGCGTATCTTCGAAATAAAAGAATAAAAGAAATAACTAAATGAAGAAAATAAACTTACAAATACAAACACAAACCTACACTCACCCATTCACACACAAATGCATGCATGCACCGTACACACACTCGCGCGCACACACACACACACACACACACACACACACACACACACACACACACACACACACACACACACACACACACACACACACATGTGCACTCGCACTCGCACTCACATATATGTATTATGTCATATAATATATACAGACAAACATGCACACACTCACATGTGTATGATGCAAGCATGTGGGTACTTAATTTTTTTTTCCCAGTCTCTGACCAGAAGTATTAAATATTTATTTGAAAATCCCTCAGACCTAGGGATTTTTCCCTTTGAGTTAACATTTGTACCGACTCCACTCCCCCCAAAGTCCTTTCGATGAAACTATAAACTGAGGTTCCATGTACTAACGTACGCAGAACATTTTGCACACACATTAAAACCTGTTCTGCCTGTCAGAAGAGTAGGCCATTGTGTACTGGTAGGAATGGATGGCAAATATTTGTATACACATGCACACTGATAATAGTGGGGGGGGGGGGTTGTTGTTTTTTTCCAGATAACAAATGTTATTAATGAGAGAGACTGGATGGAGTTGTTTGATCCTGTAAACTGTGGTGATGCTGAAGTTGCCTGTTGGTGTTTTCAGGGGCAGGTTCTGGTGCCACACCAAAGTATCCAGCACCAACATGTCCAAAGTGACCAGTGCCAGACCACAGGTAACAGTCGGCGAGGAATCCATGTTCAACAGCTACTGACTATCTACAGTAGAGTAGAGGAGAGTGGATAAAGTATAGCAAAGAGGAGGACAACAAGAGTCCTTGTTCAGTAGCTACTGACTATCTACAGTAGAGTAGAGGAGAGGTGGATAAAACTAGAGCAAAGAGGAGGAGGAGGACAAGAATCCATGTTCAATGGCTACTGACTATCTACAGTAGAGTAGAGGAGAGTGGATAAACTAGAGCAAAGAGGAGGGAGGAGGACAAGAATCCATGTCCAATGGCTACTGACTAAAGTAAACTGGAATAAACTAACAGGACAGAGACAGAGAAAGAGAGAGAACTCTGAACTCTGAATGTGTTTAATATGTACATTGGCCTTAGGCCACAATGCACGGAGTTTGAGGGAGGGAGGAGAATCAACATACTGAAATGTAACATACCACTGAACATGAAAGAAATGAAACCAAACAAACAAGCAAACCACCAACCGATTCTTGTGAATCATGACCGCAGTGATCATGTCTTTAACTCTGAGCTTGATAATTACATTAGAATGCATGGGTATTTTAAAAATATTTTTTTCAAAATTGGTTCAAGTCCATATGAAATATTTCAATTCAGGTTCAGAGGGAGAGATAGAGAGAGATCTGTGCTATAAGCTAAATTAGGCTAATGCCACCTCTGTGGTGTTATGTATGTATTGATCTGTCCCCACCTTTCATAATAGAACTTTCATATGTTTCCAGGCTTCATTTTTCTAGAATTATTGATGTGAGGGAGGAGAGGGGGTGGATGAAAAGGTGACAGATCAGCTATGTCAGTGTCCCTGAACAGTTTGAGAGAGAGAGAGAGAATTGTAGAAATACCTCTAAAAAAAAAAAGGGAGGCAAATCTGAATGTCAAGCATGTTAAAGAAATTAAATTTGTTTTAAAAAATCGAAGAAAATAATAGGTGGAGTTAATTTCTGCTTCTAAGACCCCATGGTAATTTGTGATTTTTGAAAAAAAAAAGTTTTTTTAATCATTCTGTGTAAACCTGATTCAGATTTCACTCCTGGTTGTGAAAGTGCTCCTGTCCAAATACACCTTGTGCGACTGGAGATTTCGTTTCCTTTTTTTCTTTTTCTTTTTCTTTTTTTTTTTTAGTGATTTAAATCAAATGAGGAAGAAAGTACTGTTTGAAAATATGGCCCTTCATGCTTGTATAACTGGCAATGTTTTAAAATATTTTTTAATAGGAAAATTAATAATCCCAGTTTTTGTGAAATAGGTAAATGTGTTCCATAACCTGTGAATTCCTTGGGCAGCAAAGTGTCAAAAACCTTCAAAAATAAAAATAAGAAATCAAACAAATAGCCAGTGATTTTTGCCTGGAGTAGAAATATGTGCTAAAAGATCTTAAAGAATCGTTTCAAAAAAAATATCCAGGTTATAGGATGACAAGCCAGAACTGTTCATCGCTGTTGGCGAATATAGAACATCAGTTAAAGTAAATAAAATAATAGTATACACTTACTAAAACAAGAATCATAAAGTTTCGTTTCACAAAGCGTAGTGATACATCACGGTTAGTGAAGGGGTGTGTCCGTGTGTGTGTGTGTGTGTGTGTGCTTGTGTGTTTGTGTGCGTGCATGCTTTGTGTGTGTGTGTGTGCATGCATGTGTGTGTGTGTTTCATGCATATATGTGTGTGTGTTGTTGTGTGTGTGTATGTGTATAGAGGAAATAGCTTTGGGGAGGAGACATCGGGTTGGAAGGAGAGGGAAGGGAGGGAAAAAAGTGTTTATGGAGGGGTGGGGGAGGGAAGGGGTAGGGATGCACGTTTAGAGTGGTGGGGAAAAAAACCAGATGGCTGGCCAATTTTTTTTCCTCAAGTAGTTTATTTCGGGCTTTTTTTTTTTTTTTTTTTTTTAAAAGAAACAACTTGCTAAAAAAATGTCTGGGGTTTTGACATCAGTTTGACCGGCACCTCTACAAAGTCTGACCATTGGTGAACCACGGAGCTGTAGCCAGGGAACAAACAAAGAACAACAAAACTTGTGATGATAGCTAAACTGGAAATTTACCAACTCTGAAGTCCAGTGCACAGCCCTAGCTGTTGATAGAACTGGTGATTCTGCTTAATTAAAGTGCCACACTGTTGGAGATGTGCACCATTGTGTCCATAGATACATATCATTTTCTGCGCTATTGTGTCCACATGTATTCTAATATTCAGATCGACCAGCTGACAGACAACCCTTTCCCGCTACTAACTCTTAACCTAACCCTAACCTTGACTCTTTAACTAACCCTGGCCCCACATGTGGACACAGTAGGCAGGTGAATGATGTGGTCTCTATGCTGACACAGTGGCCAAACATTAAAAAAAAAAAAATCCTTTTTATTTTGAGGATGAGGAAAGCACTCGTTTCCTTTTTTTTTGGCATGCAGTCCCCATATGCATGCAGCTTTGTCAATTTTCCATCCGTTCACTCCAGCACAAATGGCTTACTCTTCCAAAAAGCGGAATGGGTTTTAACATGCGCTCAAGATGGTCTGCAAACACTGAATTGGACACACACAGCCTTGCTTTCTAGTCTTTAAGTCAGGGGATGGTGGGAGGAAGGGTTCTAGAATTTGGGGGAAAGGAAGAGGGGGGGATTAGAATTGTCTGGTGCATAGGGATGGGGTGAGAGGTGTAACGACTGAGGATGGGATGGGGTAAGCAGTCACATTTTGTGATCGAGTTTGATGGGGGGAGGTAGAATTGTCTGGCGCATAGGGATGGGGAAAGAGGTGTAACGACCGAGGATGGGGATAGGGGCTAGCAGTTGCACTCTCTGATTAGGTTTGGGGGGGGGGTGCAGGAGGGGAGGGGCAGGTTGGGGTAGGCACAATTTAGAAAAAAAAATTTATTACATTGTACAAAGTAGAGAGTACTTGTTTTAGAATGCAGGACTGAGTTTATCATTTGAAGGGTGTGGTGTTTTTAAGGAAAAAAGTTTATTTCAAAACAAAATCAGTGGATGCAGGTTTTATGATGCATAGTGAAATAATCATTGGGGGGAAGGCAGGATGAAAATGGCTGATGGAAAGGAGGGTTAGTGAAAAGGAGGGGAAAAGTGTTAGTGAAAAGGAGGGGAAAAGTGTTAGTGAAAAGGAGGGGAAAAGTGTTGGTGAAAAGGAGGGAAAAGTGTTGGTGAAAAGGAGGGGAAAAGTGTTGGTGAAAAGGAGGGGAAAAGTGTTAGTGAAAAGGAGGGAAAAGTGTTGGTGAAAAGGAGGGGAAAGTGTTGGTGAAAAGGAGGGAAAAGTGTTGGTGAAAAGGAGGGGAAAAGTGTTGGTGAAAAGGAGGGGGAAAGTGTTAGTGAAAAGGAGGGGAAAAGTGTTAGTGAAAAGGAGGGGAAAAGTGTTAGTGAAAAGGTAGAGAGTGTGCTCAGGTTAGGGGAGAGTGGTTGTGTGTGTATATGTGTGTGTGTGTGTGCATCTGTGTCTGTGTACAAATATATGTTGTGCGTGTGTGTGCATGTGTGTGTGTGTGTATGTCTGTGCATGTCTAAGTCTCTGTGTCTGTGTGTATGCCTGTGTGTCTGTATGTGCATCTATGAGTGTATGTGTCTGTGTGCATGTGTGGCTTTTTTGTTTTGTTTTTTTGGGGTAGGGGGGATGAGTAGAAAATAGCAGGTCCTGAAATATAAATTTGAGTTACCAGTGCAAGTGTGTGGTTTCAAGAGGTCTTTTCAATGGCTGGATTTTCACCACAAACCAATAGCAATTTAACTTTTTTTTTAAAACTATGCCGTAATGGAAAAGATGGCAGTAGTGGAAGAAGCCTACTGGAGTGTAGCAGTAAAAAGAAAAAGGCAGTTATAATTTCAGTAAACATTTTTGCGTACATCGTAACACCCTTCCATTAAAAATAACGCAGGATAGCTCAGTGGTCAGAGCACTCGCTCTCCCTAGGCTAAGGTTAAGCAGCATCGAGCGTGGTTAACAAGTGGATGGGTGACTGTTTTTACACCCTAGCTTCAGTACATTCCCCCAGTTCACCCAGCTGTTAATGGGTACCTGTCCTCTTTAGGGTCAGGGAAGGTAAAGCAGCGAGGGAGAGGAGATGGGCACCGCTCACAATATGCTGGCCCCTAGAGCTCAGGTGTCTGATGCCTCGCTCCCCAATGACAGCACAAGTTATGAGAACACGTTTACCTTTTTTGTCTTTGTTTTTTTGAATAAGAAAGGGCATTCCCTGTTTGTTGTTTAACGAACTCTGCTTTAAGAGAAATGTTTGTTTTATTTTGTATTGTGTATATAAGATAGCAGGCATCTTGTATTGGTGTGTGCTGTTACCTCATTTCCCTCTCGCCGTTTGCTTTGCCATGTCAGGAACATGTCCATTACCCAGGTCATAGCACTCCCAGCCCATTGATAGACTGCTCCATCTGCATCTCTCTCTCCCAGCAGTCTTTTTCATTGTCAGCACAAATGTTCTCTGTCACAGCCTTTTTTGTTTGGGGTGTTTTGGTGTGTTTTGAGATTAAGGTTTGTTTTGGGATTTTTTTTGGGAGGGTGTTAAATCTAAAAAGTTGGAGGCCCCACCCCACAATATAAAAAAAAGTAGACTGATGGAAAAGGATGGAAAATGGAAAGTGACAAACAGCTAGTCTTGTGTTTTAAAGCATCTGTCTTTTCCACTTTCTTTCTTCTCACATCTTGGACATTCTGAACTGAAACCTTGAGTAAAGTTTCCATGGACTTGGTTACCAAAAGCTGATTTGCCTTTATTCTGGATTTGTTTTATTACTGCCTTTGAAGTGCTGAGCACAAAGTGAAGCAGTTTATTGCTGATGATTTTTTCTGTTCATTGTAGATGGTAGTTTGGGTGTTGTTGACTGCTGTGGTGTCCAATATTCCTGTAGATCACTATGCAAAATGTGGGTATTGTGTTACCCACTGTACCTGCTATAGATCATTATTTCACCCAAGCCTGACATAAATTCTGTCAACATCCATGGTAACTTTATGGTATCAATAGCTCATGCGCCATTTGCTTGTATTGGGCTCGTCTATTCCCCAGCTGTATACAGATTCAGATTCAGAATATTTCAATTGCCATAAAAGTCATGAAGATTTATTTGACACAACAATAACAAACATCAGTTATAAACATCTACTGACTCAAAATTATGCTCTTACAAAAAATGTTGCATTTGACTTCTTTCTCACAGCAGTCTTATACATATCTTATATCTGTTTAATAGGCATCAGTTTTGGTTATGTTGCTTGATTTATGTACACAGTTCTTACATTCTTTGTCTCTGATTTTAATTTTCAATAGCAAATTGTTTCGGAGTTCATCATATAAGACGCGTCATCCAGTAAATGAAATTCTATTTTGTTACAGTATTTACATGTTCTGTCCTCTCTGGATATGTTTTGGTGTCTGCCTTTCTCTATCAACAGATTGTGACAGCTTATGCAAAATTGACAGTCGTCTTATGGCTTTGATTTCATGGTTTATTAGATGTGGTCTAGTTCTAGTCTGTATTCTCTGGTAGCAAAATTGTAAAAGTTTGGTTTTGCAAACTGTTTCTTCTGGTAGATCCAAAATGTTTTAATTTCTTTGAACATCATAACTCCATCGACAGACATCAAGAATACTTTCATTTTTTCACACGTTTGAATGGAATTGTGTAAAGAATTTTTTTTTGACGTGTAGATCCATTTATTGCATGTATTAGGCTGATACAAATAATTGTATACAATTGTAACACGAGTTTGATTTTGATTCGATCAAATGAATTCAATACTTACCTAGCAAATGATTTTAAGGGTCTGTGGATATCTTTCCTATTTCACCCAAAGTGGGTAGTGTTAATGCTTTTTTATGAACTCCCAATATTTGTTATTACTTGAAAATTTTCCTATAGAAACTGATTTGATAAGCATGTCTTGAACAATATCGGTATGAAATTCTGCCTGCCCATGAAAACTAAAAAGGAAACCAGATAATGATGCGGTTATATGTTGTTGTTTTTTCACCCCTGGTTTGCTTGACCTTGCTTTCTTCTTCTTCTGCGTAAACATAAGATATAAGTATACTGCTAAGTGTGACCCAGTGACGCGGATCATTGATAGTGTCAATAAGGGGACAAAAAAGTATTGTGAATATTTGGTATCAAACAAACAACTTCCAAACTGTTGCATGAAGTAGACAGGAAAACTACATGAAAACTTTAATTTGAATGACATTTTTGTTTAAGTACATACAATTAATGATGTAAAACTAAAATAGCTACAGATGAGAATAATTCACTGCATCATTGCTACAAATGTGGTGTTGAACGCTATGGGTTTAGTGAATACAACATTTTGTACTCTGTGTAACGAGGCCAGAGACTCAATAGAACACTTTTTATGGGACTGTAAATATATGAGCTTTTTGGACAAGTTTAGAAAATGCATGTAAAGAACGATGCACAAATGCTTGTAACATAACATTTTCCCATAACTTCATTTTTGGGGTAGATCAACGCATAAAAACAGATAAGACCTTTGATTTGATAATGCTGCTTGCTAAGTTACACATCTACAGATGCAAACTTTAAATTTGAAATAGAATGGAGTCACTATAAAGCATTATTTCTAGTCACATAAAGCATTAAAAAAAAATTATAAAAAACGGGCCCAATTCTTGAAGATCCCATAATCAAGTCTTACTTTAAGAGGGGAGGGAAAAGAACAAGTGTAGCATTTCGTGCTGTATGGTTTGTAGGGCAGGTATGTGGGTGGTGCACTGTATCAAATGCTTATATTTATGTATGTATTCATGTAATTGTATGTATGTAGGTGTGCGCGCATGCGTGGGTGCGTGTGCGTGTGTGTGTGTGTACTTTCATTTTGGAAGCTGTATGTATTATGTAGGTGTGCGCGCATGCGTGTGTACGTACATGCGTGTGTGTGTGTGTGTGCGTGTGTGTGTGTGTGTGTGTACTTTCATTTTGGAAGCTTGAAATTTCTCAGCGTTATCTGGGCAGTTAATTAGCTTAGTTGCATGTAGCCAGTCCGAGCAATATCCAGATTTTTCCCCTTCAAATGAAGCGTATGTGTGTAGCTTGCTGCCTGTATCAGTTCTTGATCATAATGACCTGAAGGGCCTGGCTTAAAGCATGTCTTTAACCTTTCTTTGGGATGAATTCTTAGACGATGATTTTGCATGGTATCTGGTAGATTCGTTTGATTTTTTCAGTTACTGCCCTCCCCTTTGTTTGCTGCCCTCTCCCCTATTTTCTATCATTACACAGTCAGTACTACTAGAGTTCCATGTGCATCATTTTACATGATACTTCTGTTGAACTGAAGTCGAGTTCCATGTGCATCATTTTTAATGGTACTTCTGTTGAATTGAAGTTGAGTTCCATGTGCATCAGTTTAAATGATACTTCTGTTGATCTTGAAGCTGAGTTGTATGTGCATTATTTTTTTTATATATTGCATATGAAGCTGCTTTCTAATTGATTTTACTGCCATGAAATGATTTGGAAACCCCATTTGTCAGTAGCATGTTTAGTTTTGTTGGGGGAGTTTTGTTTTTTGTCGTTTTTTGGTGTTTTTGTTTGTTTGTTTTTGGTGGGGGGGGGGGGGGGGGTGGGGGGGTTGCTTTTGGTATTATCAGTGATGTACATTTGATTAAAACTTTTTTTTTTTTGCCCCTGACCAAGATAAGCTTGTTCTAGAACCCCAACTGGAAATGAAGGCATGTGTGACTAAGCATTTACAACCTTGTTTGATTACCTCGATCATGATTATGTGATTGTAAATTCAGGAATGCCCATCTGAATGTTTGGGGAAAATGTTGCCTGCTCCTTTATAGAGAATCAACAACGTTATTTGTCACCAGCATTGCTTCCAGTGTTCCTCTGTTGTAATAGCCCTGTACAAAATTGATCAAATTAATGTTGACCTTTAAAGTTTAGAACTTAAGTGGTGAGCACACACCACTGGCACTTGACTGCCCAACTGACTTTCTTCCCTCAGAAAAAAAGTAAGCTTTGCATATCATGTACCTTTGTCCATCATGTTTGACGATGACCTCCAAATCAGCAGAGGAGGCCGCTGCTGTTTCGAAAATTAGGCAGAAATTTGATAGAAGTGGAGATGCCTTGCCCACCACACACCCTCCCCTCCCTCTTCCCCCCTCCCCCTCCCCCTTTACTCTTTCTGCCAAGAGGTTATACAGACAGTCAGCTTTGGAGATGTTCTCCTAAGGCAAACTATCCTCCAGAGCTGCAGCACATAATGACTGCAAGTCAAGCCTCCTAGACAGTCATAGTCAATGAACTCCCTCTTTTAGAACGTACAGTCTGATGCTGTGCGCTTACTCCTTCAAGGTGTCTGTACTTTCTGGCTGTAAAGATAACATGGCTGGAAAAAAAACTTTTTTCTCACCTCAATATTTTAAAGGCATTGGAATGAACACATCATTCTGATCTGAGCTGTTTCAGATGATGTGACTATTCAAAAGCAAAAAAAAAATCTTTTGGTCAGTCATTGTCACTGCTGGTCAGAGCAATGGGAAAAGCCTACCTCCCCCTTCAGCCAAAAAAAAAAAGCTGGAGTTAGGGTTGGGTAGCTGGCTCGCAGCTGAAATGAAAGAAAATGAAAATGTATGATCTAGAATGACTTTGAAGGTGATTGTCAATACTGGAAGACGTGTAATACGAATATGAAAAATGAAACAACTTTAGCAAGGTCTTTGTTGAGAGTTCCATTCATGAATGACTGGGTGTTTGCATGTGTAGAGTATGTGCACAAGATCTCAGATGCATGCACCTTCAATCTGTTTGTCTGTCTCTGTCTGTCTGTCTCTGTCTGTCTGTCTGTCTGTCTGTCTGTCTGCGTGTGTGTGTGTGTTTTCTCTCTCTCTCTCTCTCTCTCTCTCTCCTCTCCTCTCTCTCTCTCTCTCTCTCTCTCTCTCTCCCTCTCTCATCCACAACACTGACTGGCTTACAAAGGCAACTTGTATATGGCTACATCTAGGTTAAAGTTAAAAGTAAAAATGGGCGTTTTTCGTAAGGGTGGATATTTAGCAAGACAAGAAAAATGGACATATGGCAATGTAAAGGTAGAAATACTGAATGCATATAAATACCTTGGTCTGTACTTTTCAACTAGACTTAGTTCTGGCTTTGCATGTCAAGACCTAGTAAGCAGAGCTAAAAAAGCAGTTTTTTGCCATTTTTGTGTACTGTATAAATTGGACTGCTGTAATTTTTCTCTTTTTTGTAAATTATTTGATACTCGAGTACAGCCAATAATGTTGTATGGGCTGAAATATGGGCTTTTGAAAAAAAGCCATATGGTTGAAAATGTACACTTATATGCTATGAAACGTTTTTGAATGTTGACCTCCGAACTCCCAATGACCTTGTGTATGGAGAGCTTGGAAGATTTCCCATTTATATTAACTCTTACTTAAAATGTATCAAATACTGGTTAACATTGACTCGTATGGTTAACATTGACTTGTATGGTTAACGTTGACTCGTATGGATTAATGTAGAATACCTTTAAAAGCATATAGAATGTTGAACAATCTAGATAGGAGTGGTACGAAAACTTGGGTTACAAGTGTTCGGCAGTGCTTGAATTCATATGGATTTTCTTTTGTATGGGATAATCAAGGTGTACAGTGTATACCAGCTTTTTAAAAAAGTTTCAAACAAAGGCTTATTGATTGCAGATGGCAAGACTGGCATGAACACATGTATAACAGTGACAGATTTGCTCAATATAGGCTGTTTAAAACATCTTGTTCCAAAGAAATGTACATTGGCATGAAAATAAATTAATATATTAAAAGTGCTCTAACTAAATTTACTTTGGTGTTTCTGATATTGCATGTCACGGCAATAGATACCAGAGTAAAACTGAAGATGAATTGAAATGCAGTTTATGACATAATGCAAAAGGAGACGAAATTCATTTTTTGTTTTGTTGTCCAGCCTTACATGATCTTAGAATGCAATTCATTAGACCAAAATATTATAATGATCCTTGTTATTTTAGGGTAAATGTTGTTCTTTTGACAAAACATGAAACATCTTTAACAAATCTTGCCATATATGTTTATGTATACCATGTGTATGTTTACCATGCATTGAAAAGGGTAAATACTACTTTATCGTAACATTATAAATGCATATTTGTTGCAGACTTTCAGTAACTGTACATGTTAGGGAAATATATTCTGATTGTTGTTGTTATGATTATGTGTAACCCCCTTCAGAAAAGGGCTATGGCCTAAAGTCTGAATAAACTATTTGCATTCTCTCTCTCTGTCTCTCTGTCTGTCTGTCTGTCTGTCTGTCTGTCTCTCTCTCTCTCTCCTCTCTCTCTCTCTCTCTCTCTCTCTCTCTCTCTCTCTCTCTCTCTCTCTCTCACCATTGTATCATCTGTCTGTTTTGGGTGGGGGGTTTTCTTCTCTGTGTGTGTAAAAAAAATTTTAACTGCTTTTCTGTACTTCTTTTTTTTGTTATTGTTTTTTTTTCTATTAGTTTTTGGCTTGTGTGAAGTGTGTGTGTGTTTTTTTTTGGGGGGGGGTTGTTTTTTTAATTCTTTTATATTGATTATATCATTAATATATTGACCCCGTGTGTATGCAGTTTTGTAAATGTCATCTGTTCCCACCGGCACATGATGGCCTACTCTCATGAAAAGCAGAACAGGATTTAATGTGTGCACAAGATGTTCTGCGTGCATTCACACTCGGTTTATAGTCTCATACGAAGGGCTTTTGGGGAGAGTGGAGTCAGCACTGATGTTAACTCCAGAAAAAAAATCTCCATGACCGGAAATCAAACCCGGATTATCAAATTGCGAGCACAATGTTCTGACCACTAGGCTATCCCGTCTCCCTTGTGTGTGTGTGTGTGTGTGTGTGTGTGTGTGTGTGTGTGTGTGTGTTGTTGTTTTGTATCATTATGCTATTCCCTGATAAGGGCTGGGACTGGATGTATAAAAAAAAAAGCATATGAATGCTTAATCATTACCCTAGAAATACAAGAATTTGGCTTGGCTTGGTCTGTGCTGTGGGAAGAGGGGGACAAAGTGAAAGTTGTGGGAAAAGGAGGACAGGATAAAGTTGCACAAAATACGAATACAAATTCTGCAACGTCTGAAAAGGACGACAAACTGACGTGGGTCAATAAACAATACTTCAAAAATATGTCAGGAGAACCCAGAAAACAAGTTTCACACACACACACACACACACACACACACACACACACACACACAACACACACACATATATATGTATATGTATGTATGTATGTATGTATTTACGATCGGCACACTTCCTGAGAAATCGCCACACTTTGATTTCCCTCCCCTGACGAATCAAAAAACACAGCAGCCTTCTTTAAAACTACTAAATTTCATAACGGCTTGCCGCGCCGATACTTTGAATTGCGTCCCCTGGCCAAGAACACTGTTGCCTTCTTTGCTGCTACTGAAATTCATAAAGGACTGCTGCTGCAGGGGAGTTAACTCAATAAGCTCACAAAATGAATATTCGACGAAGAATTCTGCTGTACCTAATTTTGCACCTGTTTCATCCTTCAAATCAGAAGAAATAACTGTTATTCTGACTCCGAATGTCTCATGATGATGTTCGACTTCATAAAACATCTTTTTAAAAATCAACGAAACCATGTTATACATTAGACGCTGTAACCTACGCAATACCCACACAAAAGGGTTTAGTTAGGGGAAAGGGGCGAGGGATTCTGCTGCATGGGTAACAGCTTGCCCTCCATACTTACTTACCCAGGCTTTGTGCTCTAGAGCCTTGAGCACAATTCCAGTCTTCCGAGACTGACGGATGCCTATACTACCCACACACAATGTCGGGAGAGGAGACAAACAAACGGAGGAACTGATTGACCGTAAGTAAGTGCACGCCCCCCAACGCACAGACAACGGAATCTCGAATTTACCCGGGCACCCCCCCCCCCCCCCCCCCCCCACCACACACACACACACCCCTTAACTACAAATGAAAATGGTTTGAGTAGAAGACTATAACAGAAAAAGTATGACACTTTGTTCGTGTGCAGTCGAGTGGGGTTTTTTTCCCCATCTTTATACCGGAGCAGTACACTGGAATCCTGTAAAAACTTGTCTACCTATCAATCTATCAGCAGCAGCAGCAGCAACAATAATAATAACAACAACAGTCGCAGCAGCCGCTGCAAAAACAAAAACAAAAAAAAACATGCATGGCTAGTTGATTTATTTTATTTTGCGTGTGTGAGTGCGTGTGTGTGTTATACAATTGTGTGTGCACACGCGTTGGCGTGCAGATGTGTTCTCAAGCTTGGCCTGTACACAGGAGGACAAATACGATCAATGTATAAATGAAGGGCGATTGTTCAAAGTCTATACGATAAAAAAAATAAATTTAAAAAAGATTCCGCGAAATCTAGTTGTTTTTTTTCGTTGAAGATCAGATAAGGTATTGAATAAGATTGGAGAGATAATCAAACTTGATGGTAATTTTGTTTCGAGTAGTCTATTATTTTATTCATTTAATTATTCTTTTATATCCAGGATAATAGAATAAGCAGTCATGTGCTTTTTTTACATCCAGTCCCCATGTGTATGCAGTTTTGTAAATATTGTAATCTGTTCCCACCGGCACACCTTGGCCTACTCTTTCGAAAGGTGGAACAGGATTTAACGTGTGCCCAAGATGTTCTGCGTGCGTTCGCACACGGGGCCTCGGTTTATAGTCTCACCCGAAGGATAATAATCTGTTAGCGGGAAAAGAATTTCTCTTCTATAGAGTTGTACATATAACATGTTATATAGATGTTTTCCCTGTTCCTCGTCTACAGCTCCAAGCTTCACCATCGGGGAGATTTTCCTTATGTGACCGTTTCTGCTATCAGTAGGTAGCCACATTCCGACTTCGGGGATGATGTCTGAACACGACGCCAGGATGCTTGCAGTTTTTGGTTGGTTGGTTGATTGGTTTGGTTTTGTTTTTTTTATGTTGTCATCCGTTCCTACAAGCCTAACCTTCCCAAAGGTGGAGCAGGTTTTAACGTGTGTGCAAGATGTTCTGCGTGCGTTCACTCATGAGGCCTTGGTTTAAAGTCTCGTCCGAAGGTTTCAGGGAAGTGGATTCGTAGTTGTGTGAACTACACTTTTGAAAGGTGGGACAGGTTTTAACGTGTGTGCAAGATGCTCTGCTATAAAACTATTCATTGTTAATGGTTGCTCGTATGTTGTATAAGTCAAATGCAAGCACTTTGATTTGTTTTTGCCAGATATAGCGCAATATAAATTCCGTGTATTATTATTATTATTATTATTATTATTATCATCATCATCATCATCATCATCATCATCATCATCATCAACTCTTGGGAAAAATCTATTCAAACAGGTGCCTCAGTGCTGGCTCAAACCCAGGCCGTCAGATTACGAGCGCAACACTCCTTCCCCCCCCCCCCCCCCCCCCAAAAAAAAAAGAGAAGAAATTATATAAATGTTAATTACATGGTAGGGCGAATTCCGTGTCTCTGTCTCTGTACTGTTATTAATTAACTGACATTCTCTTTCTCTTTTTCTGTCTGTCTGTCTGTCTCTGTCTGTCTGTCTGTCTGTCTGTGTGTGTGCGTGTGTGTGTGTGTGTGTGTGTCTCTCTCTCTCTCTTCTCTCTCTCTCT
The DNA here is from genome assembly GCA_030674155.1 of Stramonita haemastoma. Taxonomy (NCBI): domain Eukaryota; kingdom Metazoa; phylum Mollusca; class Gastropoda; order Neogastropoda; family Muricidae; genus Stramonita; species Stramonita haemastoma. The sequence goes on from CM060349.1 coordinate 11,154,294, forward strand.
CCTCTCTCTCTCTCCTCTCTTCTCTCTCTCTCTCTCTCTCTCTCTCTCTCTCTCTCTCTCTCTCTCTCTTGTTTGTCGTTGCTAACTAGAGTGTCTCATTTGGCCTGTCTGTTGCTCTGTCTGTTCGTCTATTGGTCTGTCTCTGTCTGCTGGTCTGTCTGTTGGTCTGTCTGTCTGTTGGTCTGTCTGTCTGACCGTTGGCCTGCCTGCCTATCTGTTTGTCTGTCTATTGGTCTGTCTGTCTGCCTGTTTGTTGGCCTGTCTGTTGGTCTGTCTGTTGATCTGTCTGTCTGACCGTTGGCCTGCCTGCCTATCTGTTGGTCTGTCTGTCCATTGGTCGGTCAGCCAGTCAGACATGAAGTGTCTGTAAGTTTTAGATTCTTGACACTTCTGGAGTATCAAACGGCGCGCGCGCGCACACACACACACACGCACACACGCGCGCGCACACACACGCACATACGCACACACACGCACACACCACCACCACCACCACACCACACTTCACACTACATTATACTACACACACACACACACACACACACACACACACACACACACACAACACACGCACACATACACAACCCCCCTCCTCCAAACTCCCCTCCACCACCCCCAAAAGTCTTCATTAGTTCCAACTGGTAAGCAGAACTTATTACATGCTTGTCTAACCGCGGGATACAAGCCCAGTCTGATATAATAACAATAATGAAAATAACGGTAATAATGGCGGTAACAGGTTCGTTGGCTTAAACAAACTGATCTACCCTAGACAGGCAGAATAATTACCG
>CM060349.1:11160084-11162584 GCA_030674155.1 Stramonita haemastoma
AATCGTGTACTAACAACGACAGATCAATGTTTATAAAATAAAATAAAAAATACTGTTGAATTTTTACTGGAGGAAAATGGAGGATTTTTATATTGCTATGTGTTTTCATATCTTTTCTTCTTCTTTTTTTCTTCTTTCTTTGCTTCTTTATTTAACTGCCAGTTTAATCTAGTCCCTTTTCCTTTTTTCTTTTATTTTCTTTCCCCATTCTTATCTTCCTTTTCTGTCCTGTTTTCTTATGGTTCTCTTTTTTGTACGTTCTTTCCATCTTGCTTTATTCTTTGTTTCTTTCTCTCTTTTTACTTCCTCTTTTTTCTATCCTTCCTCCCTTTCTTTCTTCTTTCATTCTATATTGTACAGAAATAATTGCTGGAGTACAGAAAAGTTGACCATTTTTCTTCGCGCCATGGTGAGGGGCCTGACTTTGCACTTTATTTTGTTTCGTTTTTTTCGCGTCTTCATTCTTTTTATGCTAGCTCCCTTTTCTTTGCTCTTTCTTTGCTTGTTTATAAATGTATTCCATGTCTTCTGATTATCTTTTCTTTTTGCTGTCACTCATTCATTCCCTTATCTATTCATTCATCCGTTCTGACTTTCTTTCTTCAACTAGTTTCACCTATAGATGGTGAGAGTGAATGTTAGTGACATGATTGTTTTTAATGTGAACACTGGTGTCATGTTTCTACTGTCAGTGACATGACTGTTTTAAAAGTTCGAGAATTCTTTAGGGAGGGGGAGGGGGCAGGAGAATGGACCAAGAAGACAGAAAACAGACAAGAAAGAGGTGACAGGAAGAAGATTGTGGGACTTCTTGCTTGCTGATAAGTGAAAGATGGAGTAGGTATTGATTATGATTCGTATCAATATGCCTGTCAGTATTGCAATTGCCATTAAAGAGATGACTAAAGTGTTTTTGACTGAACTTGAATTGATTTTTGTGCTGTGCACACTTGCAGGCGATGTTCATCCAACTGCCCCAAGTGCAAGATTGCCCAGACCAAGTGCCGGGGCAGCGTTTCACTTTGGAGATCACCAACCAATGGAGGCAGGGTCTGTCTGGCCGCTTCTGTCTGAGAGTGCCTCGTGACCTGCAGGGCTGGACTGTCCGCGTGGAGTTTGGTAATGACACTAAGGGCATCACCGGCCTGCAGGTGCGTGTTTGTTTGTGTCATGTTTGTTGTTGTTGTCGTTGCTGTTGTTGACGTTGTTCCGTAACTACACTTGGAGGTAGGGGAAGGGAGGGGGGGTGTTGTCTCAGGAGATACATCCCTGAAGTCAGAATACGGTTGTGTTACGTACCGGGTGGTGAAAAAAGGGTCCCATACGCAAAATCTTATCATTGGCGAACCTTGCTGTTGTTGTAGTTGTAGTTGTAGTTGTAGTTGTAGTTGTTGTTGTTGTTGTTGTTTGTTCTTCTTCTTCTTCTTCTCTTCTTCTTCTTCTTCTTCTTCTTCTTCTTCTTCTTCTTCTTCTTCTTCTTCTTCTTCTTCTTCTCATCCGCCTCCTCCTCCTCATCCCCATCCCCCTCCTCCTCCTCCTCCTCATTATCATCATCATCATCATCACCACCACTACTACCACCACCACCACCACCACCACCACCACCACCACCACCACCATCATCATCATCATCATCATCATCATCATCATCATCATCATCATCATCATCATCATCATCATCATCCCCTACCCCCACTCTCCTCTCAGCAAACCACACACACACCTTCAGGTTCCAGAGGCGGGCACAGTGACCAGTGTGTATCGCAAAGTGACCTGGCTGCTGACCCCGCGAAACTACAACCGAGTTTTGTCCGAGGGTCAGACTTTCTGCCTGGGCTTCACCAGGACCTCACGCCGCCGGGTCAGACCGTGCGTGAGGGCCTTTTTCACGAGAGTGACGGGAGACGCCATCGAGGTCACCCTGCCGCCCCCCACCCCCTGCCAGACACACCCAGCCCCCGGAGACGCACTGCAGGCCCTAGCAGTGCTGGCACCACCCAGGCTGAGACAGCAGCGCCCACAACCAACCTGCCTGAGACGACCCAGCCTCCTGTGACCACTCAGAGTCTAGTACAGAGGCCCGACCACCACCGAGCCTATGTCCACTCCTGGTGAGTGGTGGTGGTGGTGGTGGTGGTGGTAGTGTGTGTGTGTGTAGTGGTGGTGGTGGTGGTGGTGGTGGTGGTGTGGTGGTATGTGTGTGTGTAGTGGCGGTGGTGGTGGTGGTGGTGTGGTGGTGGTGGGTGGTGTGTGTGTGTGTGTGGTGTGTGTGTGTTGTGTGTGTGTGTGTGTGTGTGTGTGTGTGGTGTGTATGATCATCATCATCATCATCATCATCATTATCATCATCACCCCCATCACTCCTACCACCGCCATCATCACCACACACCATCACCACCACCACCACCATTGCCCCCCCCCCACCACCACCACCACCATTGCCCCCCCCCCCACCACCACCACCACCACCACCAACACCCACCACCACCACCACCACCCA
>CM060349.1:11167584-11177584 GCA_030674155.1 Stramonita haemastoma
GTATATTATATATATGGGGCCTATGATATACATACAAAGTAAATTATAACCCATTGAAATTGGTTTAGTAGAGTTGGGTTTTTGTTGTTGTTTTAATTTTAAATGCTGAAACAATTACTGAATTAGACTAGATCTTCATCTATAGAAAATAAATAAAATGTCATTGACATTGGTTCAGTAAAGTTTTAAAATGTATGCAATAGCAACATACTAAAGTGGAATCAGTCGGGACAGTCTTTTTTCAGATGAGGGTAGGTTTAATTTTTCTTCATCCAAGTTCTCAAAAACTGTACGCATTTTTACTTTTAGCCTGCAAATTTATTACTTGCTTGTGTCAGCCATAACATCAACCATAAGAGTTCTACACATATTAATCATTAATATTATTATTTTATCATTATTTAGACTTTAGTACATGTTAAATAAATTTAAGCCTTATCATTGATATTAATTACCATTTTGTCATGTATAGACTGTAGTACACTGACTAAATGAAGCATTATCATTAACAAATAAAAACTATATTAATGTTATCATTTTGTCATGTTTAGACTTTAGTACACTGACTAATGAAGCATTATCATTAATAAATAAAAACTATATTAATGTTATCATTTTGTCATGTATAGACTGTAGTACACTGACTAAATGAATGCATTATTCATTAACAAATAAAAACTATATTAATGTTATCATTTTGTCATGTATAGACTGTAGTACACTGACTAAATGAAGCATTATCATTAATAAATAAAAACTATATTAATGTTATCATTTTGTCATGTAAAGACTGTAGTACACTGACTAAATGAAGCATTATCATTAATAAATAAAAACTATATTAATGTTATCATTTTGTCATGTATAGACTGTAGTACACTGACTAAATGAAGCATTATCATTAATAAATAAAAACTATATTAGTGTTATCATTTTGTCATGTTTAGACTTTAATACACTCCAGAATGAATGAAAAAATGGATAATCTTTATTTTTCAAGGATTACAGATAAGCATGCTCGTGAATACTTTTTTTTTTTAAATCCAGCCCTTGCCCTCATTAGGGACTATCAAAACATAACAAACATCCCTTCCCACCCCCACCCAAAAACAAAACCCAAAGCAAACCCCAAAACAAACAAACAAACAAACAAAATAGTTCAGCATAACCCCTCACAAAAAAACCAACAACCACAACAAAAATTGTACCTATGATTGAAAGAATATTTATATTATAAATAATAAAGGTATGATCCCCATCTCAGACAGACAGACAGAGACACAGACTCAGACAGAGAGAAACACTGAGAGAGTGAGATGCAGATCAATGCAGCCGAGGGATATTACACAGTGTGGGATTGTGTCTAGGTGACAATACAATATTGATCACCCTTTATACCTCCCTGTTTGACTCTGAGAGCTTTGCATTGCATAAGTTTGCATAAACATGACTAGAGTTCTAGCATTTTTCTATGACATTACTACTGCTCCTTTAAATACTAGTTAGACTACCACACTGAAACTGAGCTGAGAGAACAGACAGACAGACAGACAGACCGACAGACAGACACAGAGAGAGAGAGAGAGTGTGTTTCTCTGTGTGTGTGTTTCTCTATGTGTGTGCGTGCACATGTGCATGTTAGTGTGTGTGTGTGTGTGTGTGTGTGTGTACTGTTATACAATACAATACAAACAAGGCAATGCATATTGTGTGTGTCTCTGTTTCCCTTCCTGAAACTGAAAGGACACGGGCCACATCAGTACATACGGAAAGCACAACAAATTTGAAAACAAATTTTGCTATATTTCCTTATATAGTTAAAAATGTTGACATTAGTTAGATTAGTATATATATATATATATATATAAGAGAGAGAAGAGAGTGAGAGGAGAGGAGAGAGAGAGAGAGAGAGAGAGAGAAAAGATAGATAGATAGATAGATAGATAGATAGATAGATAGATAGATACATTATATATTATAAATATATACATGTATGATGTACACAAGCTAAAATAGTGAGAATAATCTTTTGCAAGCTTTGCTATATTATATACATTATGATTTATTCAAAAATAGTAAACATCAATTTAAAACAAGTTTTACTTTCTTCTGAAAAATAGAATTTATACTAGCTACTTGTTGATTTGTATCATAAGATCTCTATCCGTCCTCCCTTCCCCTTTCCCTCCAATATATCTATGCCCCCACCCCCGCCCCCACACTATCTTTGGTGTCACAGCGTTCGTAGCAGTCATGAATCAATGGACAAGGGAGAAGTGGTGGTGTGAGGTGTTGTGACGTGTGTTGTGACATTTAGTGTGGCCTGGCCTGTTGGTTTGTTGAGGGCTCCCTATCTCTCTCTCTCTCTCTCTCTCTCTCTCTCTCTCTCTTCTGTCTCTGTCTGTCTGTCTGTCTGTCTGTCTGTCTGTCTCTCTGTCTCTGTCTCTGTCTCTGTCTCTCTCTCTGTCTCTCTCTCTCTCTCTCTCTCTCTCTCTCTCTCTCTCTCTCTCTCTCTCTCTCTCTCTCTCTCTCTCTCTCTCTCTCTGTCTTCCTCCCTCTCTGTTTCTCTTTCTGTCTCTCTCTCTCTGTCTCTCTCTCTGTGTCTCTGTCTGTCTGTCTGTCTGTCTGTCTGTCTCTCTCTCTCTCTCTCTCTCTCTCTCTCTCTCTCTCTCTCTCTCTCTCTCTCTCTCTCTCTCTCTCTCTCTCTCTCTCCCCTCCCTCCCTCCCTCCTCCCTCCCTCTCTCTCTCTCTCTCTCTCTCTCTCTCTCTCTCTCTCTCTCTCTCTCTCTCTCTCTCTCTCTCTCTCTCTCTCTTCTCTCTCTCTCTCTCAGGGTTAGTTACTTTATCTGGCCAGTACTGCTGGTATGCCCAGCTGTCAGCCAGTGTGGGGAAAGGGACATTCTCAGCTCTTTCTGTACACGTGTGACTGTGTGTTGTACAATGTTTTGAAAACAGTGCGTATTCTCACCTATCATGCTGTTTCTTTTGTCACATTTAGATTGGAGGGGGGGGGGGGGGGGGGGGGGGGTTGCCTGAATTTGGAGGTTTTTGGGGGTGTGGTTTGGTGATGGGTTACTCTGGGATGGTGACTTCTTGGTTGGGAGGGGGGCCTGGGAGGGATGGGGGGGATTATGCAACAATTTTCTTGCAGGATATTTTTGGGGAACAGTTTTGTTTTAAATTTAAAAGAAACAAAACAGAAAATGTGTGTCTTCATTTTAATGTCTATCCACTAAAAAGTTATTTTAGACAGGACATCAGGAGTAAGGAGAAAGAAGTGAATGTAAGTCTTGTGTGTTTGTTTACTTGTAAAAAAAGTTGAATGAATAAAACGAGGAAAAATAGATCTAACCATGAGTAACTCATTGAAATCTACATGCAAAATTTATTTAAAACAGCAAATGTGTGTTGTGTGTGTGTGTGTGCATGTGTGTCTGTGTGTGCTGTGTCTGGTCTGTGTCTGTCTGTCTTGTCTATATCATAGTGTGCATTCATGTGTGCTTAAAATGATAATACATATCCTTGCATAGCTAACCATTAGTCTGTGTGTGTGTGTGTGTGTGTGTGTGTGTGTGTGTGTGTGTGTGTGTGTGTGTGTGTGTGTGTGTGCATGTCTGTGTTTTCATTCTGTGTTATGTGTGTGTGTCTGTGTCTGTGTCCATGTGCGTGTGTTGAGGTTGGCTGGTTTGTAAATCTTATAAAATTTATTTTTTACTGTAAGCATTCTGTTCACAGGATTGCAAATGTTTCATGACTAATGCTGTAACTCTTTGTACACATTCTTCTACAGTGACACTAGTACTGGGACTTCAACTCACAGGCTTCTTGAAAGAGTTAAAAACTATTAAAGGAAATCCCTGAAGTCAGAGTGCCACTACCTTCATCAACTCATGCCATCATGGTGGGGGAAAAAAACTTGCATGTCATAATTGGCAAAATCTTACCATTGGTGGACCTGGAAGCACTACCCAAGGAAAAGAAAGACACACACACACACACACACACACACACACACACACACACACACACACACACACACACACACACACACACACACACACACACACAAAAAGTCCTTCAGATGAGACTATAAACCAAGGCCACATGTGCAAACGCATGCAGAGCATCTTGCGCACACGTTAAACCCTGTTCCGCTTTTCGTAAGAGTAGGCCATCATGTGCCAATGGGAACAGATGACAAGATTTACAAAACTGCATACACACGGGGACTGGATGTAAAAAAGCACAAGAGTGCTTATCCCATTACCCTCGATATAAAAGAATAAAATACAAAAAATACAGAAATAAACGCACACACACACACACACACACACACACACACACACACACACACACACACACACACACACACACACACACACAAGCACTTAAGGAAAAGAAAAAGAAGAGAAAAAAAAAAAAACTACATGTGAGAAATAAGCTCCTCTTTAGATAAAGAAGGATCATCTTCCTTCATAGACCAGTGCTTTAGCTCAGCCAAGGTTGTATAATTTATCAGTCTAAGCTTGTGGCTTTCCTTGTTGTAATAGTAGACCTCTCTCAAGATTACAGTGTGACTGGCCTGTCTGCCCGTGTCTTGGTCAGTTTTGTCCGTGAATCTGTTGCAGTGTACTGTTATTATTGTGTTAAGTGTTGGTGTACTTAACCGGGCAGTATCCCCACATAGAAAGCTTGTGTTGAGAATTTCATCTTTTCTATCATTCTCTTGGTAATTGGTTTTAACTGTCTTTTTTCTGTTATAATAGATGTGTTTTTTTCTGGTTTTCAGTTATAATTCTGTGTCAGTTTTTACAATTTTTCTTGGAATATCTATTCTAACGCATGCACACACACATGTGTGCGCGCGACGCGCACACGCATGCATGCATGCGCACACACACACACTCACACACACACACACACACACACACACACACACACACACACACACACACACACACACACCACACCAGGTACATACACACATACACACACGCACACACAAGTGCACACACACACACACACAAGCACACACACACACTCACTCACACACATTCACAGTCACACACACACACATAACTGTAGACACATACAGTGATACACACACACAACTGTAGACACATACACACACACCACACACACACACACCACACACACACACACACACACAACACCACACACACACACACACACACACACACACACACACACACACACACACACACACACCAGCAGTCAGCATATCTAGCAGATAACAAAGTTGAACTTCACAACACAACTTATATATTTTTAACCCAGGCAGGCTGCCCTTTCTCTCTAATGCAGAAAACCACTTTAGTTTATAAGCAGCAGGCTGGCTACACACTTTCGCCCAGGTTAGAAAGTCTTGCATGCTTTTGACAGACCTGACAGTACACTGGAGGAAGATACACACGGCAGACGCTTAAGAAAGCAATCATGCATACACTGGTAACAAGTGTTTGAGAACTTGCATTCTATAGTGTGCTCACGAGTATGTTGTTTACAAGTGAACACACCGTGTATCTGAATGCATGTGGGCACAATCAGATCTATGCATTTAAACATTATAGAAAGCTGTACACAGGTGTCTAGGCAATGCACATATGCACGCAATACATGCACACATAAAAGACACGTGCTTGTATGCAGACCATACACGCGCTGTCTCTTCCTGTCACTCTCTCCCTGTGTCTCTTTCTGTCTGCCTCTGTCTCTGTCTGTCTCAGTGTCTGTCTGTCTGTCTGTCTATCTCTGTCTCTGTCTCTTTCTCTCTCTCTCATAGTGTATTATGGAATTTAAAAGCTCACACATAGTCTCATACACACACATACACACACACACATGCAGGCATGTACGCACACACGCGCGCACACACACACACACACACGCAGGCATGTACGCACACACGCGCACACACAACACACACACACACACACACACACACACACACACAACAGATATATTATAGTGATGAGTCTGATGCACAGATTTTCACACTATGGGTTTACACATACACATGATACACATGTACATATGATACCTGCTTTAGTTTGCATTTCTTAAATGGGTTAGAGACCTTAGAGGCCTGCACAACATTCTATTTTCTTTGCTGTGAGTTGAGTGGAACACTTATTATGCGATGTGGTGTGTGATTCAGCTTAAAAAGTGTTAGTCACCAAGTGTTTGTGTGAATATATTCATGATGTGTGTATACTGTGCTGTACACATGCATATAAGTATACATGTGCACATATTCCTGACAGTGTGTGTGTGTGTATGTGTGTCTCTGTGTGTGTGTGTGTACTGTAATGTGTGTGTACTGTACATGTGTGCATTTACAAACTTGTGCCTATGTTCCTCCATTTGCATAATTATATTCATTGTATGCATAAATTTACATGTGTGTATCTGACTATCTCAGTATTTGTGTGTGTTAACTATTGTGAATACATAATGTGTTTTTTTGTAGCAAATGCATGATCTCTGTACATGTGCATGCATACTTCATGTGTGTGCATGTGTATAGCTTACATGCATGTGTGCATACATGAATACATGTGTGCTTGCATGCGTGTGTGTGTGTGTGGGTGCATGCACGTGTGTGTGCATGTGTGTGTGTGTTTGTGTGTGTGTGTTTGTGTTTGTTTGTTTGAGTTGGTTTGATCAGACAACCCTTGTATAGGACCAGACAGAGAAAGTATTCAGATCAAATCAGGGGTCCAGTGTGTGTGTGAGTTTGGGCATTATATGTGCATGTATGCACATCATGTGCATATGAGTGTGTATGTATGTGTGTGTGCATATGTGTGCATGCATACAAACATGCATGTGGGTGGGTGTGCATACATACAAACAGTATATTATATATATCTTGTGTCTGTGTCACTATCAGTGTGCATCTGTGTGCATGCACGTGTGCGTGCGTGTGGTTGTGTACATGTGTGCTTGTCGTGGTGTGCATGCACATGCATACCTCTGTGTGATGTGTGTGTGTGTGTGTGCTCGCAGGCATGTGTGTGCACATGTGTGTGTGTGTGTGTCACTGGTGTGTGTGTTTGTATGTGTCTGTGTGTCTCTGTGTGTGACTAGTTTAGTGTGTGTGAATAAATGAAGAGATCTAGAAAACTACTTCTCACAGACCTACTATGTGGATGCATGTCATTATCATGATTTTTCTTGAGTGTGTCTCACTGTCAGTAGGTTTGTGTACTTCATGACCAGACAGTGAGACCCTGCATGTGAGACAGACAAAAAATGTATATGTGAGGGGGGGGGGGGGATGGCCTAATGGTTAGAGGGTTGTGGTTGTGATCTGACTGCTGGGTTCATCTCTACATGAGGCACCAGTTCCAGAGGATGTTTTTCCCCTGGAGTTAGAATCAGTGCCAACCCCTCTCCACTGAGAGTCCTTCAGACAATAAACAGAGGCCCCATACCCCAGCAGAGGCACACAGAACATCTTGTGCACACTTTTTCCTTCAGACAATAAACAGAGGCCCCATACCCCAGCAGAGGCACACAGAACATCTTGTGCACACTTTTTCCTTCAGACAATAAACAGAGGCCCCATACCCGAGCAGAGGCACACAGAACATCTTGTGCACACTTCAAAACCTGTTTTGGCTTTTTGAAAAGTAGGTCATTTTTGTGCTGGTGGGAACAGATGACAAAATTCTAACAACACATGCACACTGGTGTGTGTAGACATCAGCCCCGATGTTGGAATGTGGGTGCCTTGATGGTGGGGGAAATTGGTTGCTTACATCATCTCACTGTTGGCAAACTTTGGAGCTCTAGCTGAGGAATGAAAAAAAAAAAATTTTTTGTTAAAGATTGCAGATTGAGATTTTTTTACACTCTCATTAGGGAAGTCATACAATGACTAAATTTAAGCTATGGTTTAAGGAAATAAATGAGAAGTAACAAGAATCCAGCAAAACACCCAAATCAGTATGAAACATGTACACACCATAATGATTTCAAACAATTTAAGAGAGTGAGACAGACAGACAGACAGACAGACAGAGATATTAAGAAAGACTGAAAGACACACAGAGAGTCACAAAGAGAGATGCGGACAAGACACTGACAGCAGACAGAGAGCAGACAGACAGACAGATCCTATGTATAAGGCAGTAGGTGACAGGACCTGTGGACAGACAGACAGACACTGAGATAGGCAGGCAGACAGATCCTAGCTGTAACTGTAAGGCAGTAGGTGACAGGACCTGTGGACAGACAGGCAGGCAGGCAGGCAGGCAGACAGACACAGACTGACAGAGGGACAGACAGATCCTATCTGTAAGGCAGTAGGTGACAGGACCTGTGGACAGACAGACAGACAGAGGGACAGATCCTATCTGTAAGGCAGTAGGTGACAGGACCTGTGGACAGACAGACAGACAGACACAGACAGATCCTATCTGTAAGGCAGTAGGTGACAGGACCTGTGGACAGACAGACAGACAGACAGACAGAGGGACAGATCCTATCTGTAAGGCAGTAGGTGACAGGACCTGTGGACAGACAGACAGACAGAGGGACAGATCCTATCTGTAATAGTGTAAGGCAGTAGGTGACAGGACCTGTGGACAGACAGACAGAGGGACAGATCCTATCTGTAAGGCAGTAGGTGACAGGACCTGTGGACAGACAGACAGACAGACAGACGACACAGACAGATCCTATCTGTAAGGCAGTAGGTGACAGGACCTGTGGACAGACAGACAGGCAGCAGGAGACAGACAGATCCTATCTGTAAGGCAGTAGGTGACAGGACCTGTGGACAGACAGACAGACAGAGGGACAGATCCTATCTGTAAGGCAGTAGGTGACAGGACTTGTGGAACAGACAGACAGAGGGACAGATCCTATCTGTAAGGCAGTAGGTGACAGGACCTGTGGACAGACATACAGAGGGACAGATCCTATCTGTAAGGCAGTAGGTGACAGGACCTGTGGACAGACAGACAGACAGACGGACAGATCCTATCTGTAAGGCAGTAGGTGACAGGACCTGTGACAGACAGACAGACAGAGGGACAGATCCTATCTGTAAGGCAGTAGGTGACAGGACCTGTGGACAGACAGACAGAGGGACAGATCCTATCTGTAAGGCAGTAGGTGACAGGACCTGTGGACAGACAGACAGACAGAGGGGACAGATCCTATCTGTAAGGCAGTAGGTGACAGGACCTGTGGACAGACAGACAGAGGGACAGATCCTATCTGTAAGGCAGTAGGTGACAGGACCTGTGGACAGACAGACAGAGGACAGAACCCTATCTGTAAGGCAGTAGGTGACAGGACCTAGCTGTGTGGTGTTGACTCAGCCAGATAGCAAGAAGAGTTCTAACTTTATCAGCCCTCCTGAGGTGAAGTAATAATCTTGACTGTCGGCCTCTCTGTCTGCCTCTCTGTCTGTCTCTCTGTCTCTCTGTCTGTCTCTCTGTCTGTCTCTCTGTCTGTCTCTCTGTCACTCCCGCCTCCACACGGACACACCCTGATGTCAAACCCTATTTCTGAAAGCGCTGATATGTAGACTCCTCGCCACTCTCTGTATTTAATTTAGAACAAAACAAAACCAAAAAACAAGCTAAAAGGAAAAAGATGATTCTAAAATTTAAAACAGTCCTATGAAGTTATATAATGTTAAAATTGATCTTCAGTGTTGTGGCTGATAGATACGAGGCCAAGTTAGATATTTAGGATGTTTTCAGGAATCTGGTTTTGATTTTATCTCGTCTGTGTGTAACAGGAGTGGTTTCTCTAACAACGTGGTGACTGTTCGGGTCTGACCCTTACAGTTGGCCAGGGCATTGATACAAGCAATGACAGTGGAGCTGATTTAATACCCTGTTTTTACCAGTATACAAGGTGCACGTTTTATTCTGGGGTTTAATTCTACGAGGTTACAGCCCTGATGTGGACTCTGTGGAGGGTGGGGCTAAAAACAAGAAGATTGGGTTGGATTAGCTGT
>CM060349.1:11182584-11192584 GCA_030674155.1 Stramonita haemastoma
CACACTTAAAAAATAAAGATAAGAGATATTTTTGTTTCAAAATCCAGAAAGGAATGGGTAAGATCGCAGGCTTCTTTGTTGGTGTGAACATTTACAGCCAGGTTTTATTTCATGGCGTTTGAAGCAATCACAAGTTTGTTTGAGTGAGATTATCATGATGCACTCCTTGTTCAAGATCTGATGGCCCAGGTTCAAGCCACCATCAAGGCGCCCTTTCAAGGGGATTTTCCCCTGGAGTTAACATCAGTGCTGACTCCACTCCTCCCAAAGACCTTCGGATGAGAGTATAAACCAAGTCCTATGTGTGAACCCACACAGAACATCTTGTTGACATGTTGAAACCTATTCTGCCTTCCAGAAGAACAGGCCATTTCATGCTGGTAGGAGCAGGTGACAAAAGTTACAAGACATGAGCACATTGTTGGTGTCAAGCTTACACATCGTCCCTGAAGTTGGAATGCGGCTACCTTCAAGGTGGCCCACAACTGTCGCATACACTAAATCTCACCTGTGGTGGATCTGGAGGTCTAGCTTGGGAAAGAAAACGATACAGAGTTATCTTTCCTTTTTGTCAAATTTGTTTCACGAATGTTTTTCAAAATATTTTCCCCCCATTTTCCGGTGTTCATGGGCATTTTTGTTTACATGTTATGAAAACATGATAACTTTTTTCTTAGCATCACATTAAAAATATTCCATGGGCCTATAATTTAGAAATGCAGAGTTTTCCGGGCTGTTTTGGTTCTAATGCATCTGTTACTTTCTCTCTCTTGTCAGTGAAAAAAAAAATGGTCATGGTTTTTCGTTGTTCACTGGAGCTGTTTTTTGTGCACATGTTTTGACTTTATGAAGTGGTATTAATGTCACTGTGTGTGTGTGTGTGTGTGTCACTCTGTGTCACTGTGTGTGTGTGTGTGTGTGTGTGTGTGTGTGTGTGTGTGTGTGTGTGTGTGTGTGTGTGTGTGTGTACATCACTTTATTTCAACTCCACTCGCTGTGTGTGTCTGTCACATAGTGCACTGCTAACTGGTGATTACCCTTGGATGTAGTGCAGACTGTGGGTTCCATATAAATTGTATTGAAATGATGATGACGTGTGTGTGTGTGTGTGTGTGTGTGTGTGTACACACACTTTATTTCAACTCTACTCACTGTGTGGTCTCAGTTCTGTCACATAGTGCACTGCCAACTGGTGATTACCCTTGGATGTAGCTCAGACTGTGGGTTCTATATAAATTGTATTGAAATGATGTGACATGTGTGGGGGGGGGGGGGGACATGGGTTAGGACAGCAGGAGTTGATGAGGGGTGGTGGGAGAGGTGTAGTTGATGCCATTGTTAGGATGTAACTGCTGGTCATGTTCTCTCTCTCTCTTTTTTTTTTTCACCCCTCTCCAGAATATAGATCAGCCCCTATGTACCATCTTGCATATTGACTTATCGATATCATTAGAACTATCATTCGTTCATGTTCCAAATGTGTCTGTGTCTTTATTTTCAGTGTTGTCTGATAGTCTCTCTTTTCTGTCTGTTTGTTTGTCTCAGTTGCTGTGTGTGTGTGTGTGTGTGGTGGGGGGGGGTGCAGTGCCACAAGCACATGTATGCATGCATACATGTGTGTGTGTGTACTGGATCTCTCCTACACACACACACACACACCACACACACACACACACACACACACACACACACACACACACACACACACACACACACACACACACATATATATATATATATATATATTATATATATATTTATTTATTTATTTATTTATTTATATATGAATTCCTGTTACATTCTAAAAAGTATTTGCTGGTTTGTATTAGGATTTTGGACTAGTTATCAGTAAGAATTTTCTCCTCTGCTTTGTAACATTTTTGTGTGTGTGTGGTGTGGTATTATGCAAATTTATGCGTGTTACTCACATCTGTTTAGTATACGTGTAAGAGTTTTATGCATCTGCCACATACTACTCAGACCAATATGACCCATGTTTTACAAACAAAATCAAAATCATACATTCCTTTTTGTTGTACATATTCCTGTTGATACTTAGTTGGGATTGAGTATGTGTTGTAGCGTGGGTCTGTTTCATTTGTTGTTAGTTCAGTCATTCATATTATCATTATTATCATTGTTGGTATCATCATCATATCAGTTTCAGCATCAGTCGCATCAGTAGCATCATCATTGTAATGGTGGTGTAATGTTGTCTTTATCATTTTTGTTTGATGTACAATATCAAGACTGTGGGGGTTTTCTATGTTTGTTTTTTTTGTTTAGTTTCTTTTTCATTCTCTGAGATTAATGTGTGATGAGATTGATTTTATTTTTTGTGTATTATATATATATATTATATATATATATATATATATAAAATATATATATATCTATCTGTGTGTGTGTTGTGTGTGTATGTGTGTATGTATGTGTGTGTGTGTGTGTTCAATGATATGTAAATAAAAACACTTGAAAATATACAAACAACCCCCACCCTAAACCACCTTTCAGTAGACAAAAGCAAATGATATAAATCAGAGCAGTTGTTGGCCTGTGAACCTGGCCAGTCCTGTGCCCACCACTCCTACTCTTTTTTTTCTTCTTTTATTTTCCCTTCCTTTCTCCTCTCTGTCTCTGTCTGTCTCTGTCTGTCTGTCTGTCTGTCGTCTGTCTGTCTTCTCTCTCTCTCTCTCTCTCTCTCTCTCTCTCTCTCTCTCTCTCTCTCTCTCTCTCTCTCTCTCTCTCTCTCTCTCTCTCTCTCTCTCTCTCTCTCTCTCTCTTTTTCCTCTGTGTCTATAGTGAGGGCGTCACTTCGTGTCAGCTGTGGCTCGTTTCTTATTAATGTATGCGCAGATTACAGGGGACGGCCGGGGTCAGGAGTCCTCTTTTACATCATCACAGGAGGCGTGCTTGTGATGGGAAGCAGCCTGGCATGCAAATGAGGCTGTGTTGTTGTTGTTGTTGTTGTTGTTGTTGCCTGTTGGTGTTGGTGTTTTTTTCTTTCTTACTAGTTGTGTTTTTTAGTATGAATTTAGTGCTTGTTTTTAAATCTACTGGTGAGGGTTTGTATGGAAGTCAATAAAAAAGATGATAGATTAAAAAAGAAGAAGGTATGATATGGATTCAGTAGGCATTGTGAAAGAGTGAAGTAGCGTGCTTGGAAGATAGATCTATGTGTTCTGAAACATGTCAGAAAGAGGACTGAACAGTTATGCAAATATGTGAATGCATTACAATGTAAACTGAGAAAGAAGTAAATGTACATGACCAACTAGTTTATGTTATATGGATCAGAAAATGAGAGAAATGCAGGTACGGGACAATGACAAATGGTTTAATGTGCCAAGTAGGCCATTGTGTGCTGGTGGGAACAGATAAGGTATACAAAATGCATACACATGGGGACTGGATGTAATAAAGCACATGAGTGCTTTTTCCATTATCCTCAAAATAAAAAAAAGAAGGAAAATAAGAAGAAAAGAAAAAAACATTCATAAATCCATTAAAACGCTGACATGAATTTTGGGATTTTTACCATCATTAACCCACCAAACGCTGATGTTAGTTTCAGAGTTTTCATATTTGATCTTTTGCACATGCACAGGTATAGTTAGTATGGCAGGTTTGCAATTTGAGTTGACCTGAGAAATGATAAAGATTCAAACTCTTAACTCAGCAGAGGTCATGTCACACTACCAAGAACAAACCCACGATGTCATGGGATCCATGGAAAGGAAGTGAAACGCTGTTATCCAATCAACAGCTGTCATGTCCTCAGTTGTATTGAATTCATGAAGAACATTTGATTATACATTAAACTTACAACTTATGTCATTTTTATAGACACAAAGTATGATACATAAAATAACGGAAAAACCAGAGTTAGCAGGAAGAAAGAAACAAGGAAATAAGAGAAATATGAAAAAAAAAAAATTCCCAGCAATATTCACCTTTAAAAAAAAAAAAAAAGGGTCAGGAAATAAGTCATTTTCACTTTAAGGAAACAAGGCAAGTGGCATAATGGGATCGTGAGTGTCTGACTTGTCCTGTTTTTGATTCTTGTAGTAAAGTTACATAGAGCATGAATAATTAAGTCTTTGTTTTCTCTGTGTGCATGTCTGAGAGGTATGAGTGTATTATATCACAGTATGATATGTGTGTGTTTATTGATATTATGGAAATGTGTTTTCATTGTGTGTAGTATATGTATGCATCTTACAACATATATAATGTATATGTGTATAATGTGTGTGTGTGTGTGTGTGTCTCTGTGTGTGTGTGTGTGTGTGTGTGTGGTGTGTGTGTGTGTGTGTGTGTGTGTGTGTGGTGTGTGTGTGTGTGTAGAATAAGGGATATGATGATGTCATACGGGTTTTCCCCAGTGCAATGTGACTGTTTGCATTTGCATGTGTGTGTCACAGCTGTACTTTACTGTGTGTTCTTACCATTGATTTGATCAGAAACCGTCCTCATATGTGGGCCAGCGGCCTCTTTAGGTATTCAAATCTTTCCAAAGTCTCTCTCTCTCTCTCTCTCTCTCTCTCTCTCTCTCTCTCTCTCTCTCTCTTGTTATAGCTTTATGCTCAAATCATACGATTGGTTGATTTATTCACCAAATTTTGATTTCATAGCTTTATACTTGAATTATGCATTTGGATTGATTGTTGATCGATTCACTTTTTTTTTTTTTTTTTTTTTTTTTTTTTTTTTTTAAAGAGGGCTGGATGAAAACAAGCCACCATTGTGCTTAATCTTTTCCCTCAATAAAATTTCAACAACAACAAAAAATGTTCAAAAAAATGCTCTCTCTCTCTCTCTCTCTCTCTCTCTCTCTCTCTCTCTCTCTCTCTCTCTCTCTCTCTCTGCTCTGTCTCTCTCTCTGTTCTCTGTCTCTGTCTCTCTCTCTCTTTTCTCTCTCTCTCTCTTCTCTCTCTCTCTTCTCTCTGTCTCTGTCTCTCTCTCTCTCTCTCTTCTCTCTCTCTCTCTCTTCTCTTCTCTCTCTCTCTTCTCTCTCTCTCTCTCTCTCTCTTCTCTCTCTCTCTCTCTCTCTCTGTCTCTCTCTCTTTCTCTCTCTCTCTCTCTCTCTTTCTCTTCTCGTCTGTCTGTCTGTCTGTCTTCTCTCTCTCTCTCTCTTTGTTTCTCTCTTTGTCTCTGTCTTTCTCTCTCTCTCTCTCTCTTCTCTCTCTCTCTCTCTCTCTCTCTCTCTCTCTCTCTCTCTCTCTCTCTCTCTCTCTCTCCCTCCCTCCCTCCTCCCTCCCTCCCTCCCTCCCTCCCTCTCCCTCTCTCTCTCTCTCTCTCTCTCTCTCTCTCTCTCTCTCTCTCTCTCTCTCTCTCTCTCTCTCTCTCTCTCTCCCCTTTCTGTCTGTCTGTCTCTCCTCTCTCTCTCTCTCTCTCTCTCTCTCTCTCTCTCTCTCTCTCTCTCTCTCTCTCTCTCTCTCTCTCTCTCTCTCTCTCTCTCTCTTGTGTCTCTCTGTCTGTCTGTCTGTTTGTCCTTGAGGTGGAGATGCTACTTATACTGAAAGAACCCCAGACATGAACAACTTTAAAAATGAAAAAAAAAAGCAAAAAGCCCAAAAAAAACAACTGGATAATTTTTTAAAAGAGAAAAAAGAAATTAATGTGCCATCCACATAGCAAGGTGTTGCTGTGACACCCCATGCCTTTTTCTGTCTTCAGATGGCGTTCAAGATTCGCTTCTCCAAGTTCATATAGAAAGCCGTTATTGTGACATGTACTTTGTAGATGATGTACACTATGCGTAATTCTGTCTTCAGATGGCGTTCAAGATTCGCTTCTCCAAGTTCCGCCATGTTTACGGCAGCCCCTTTCGCAAGGAGCAGTCGTACGAGAATGTGCGCATCACGCGCAACGCGCACGACTCCAACTTCTGTGCTGTCAACCCCTCCTACCTGGCTGTGGTGACAGAGAGTGCAGGAGGGGGCGCCTTCCTCGTCCTGCCTGTGGAGAGGGTGAGCTGCTGCATGCACAGGGGGGGGGGGGGGGTGGTTTTTTGTATTTTTTTGTATTTTGTACCACATTATGTCACATCAGGTTTCACTGCGTGAAATTCGGGCTGCTCTCTCCGGGGAGAGCGTGTCACCACATGTGCAGCGCCTACCCATTTTTTTTTCTTTTTCCTGCATTGAACTGTATTTGTTTCCCTATCAGAGTGGCTTTTTTCTACAGAATGGTGGGTGGGTGTCCAAGTCAAAGTCAAAATTGTATTTCCAGATGGTACATTGAGTAAGCAATAAATTTGCTTTTTTTCATCAAGCCATCTCTCTGGCAAAAAAAACAACACAAAACAATCCCCCTTCCCCCCAAAAAAAACACACACTTAAATGAAAATCAGACAAACTAACAAAAAAGAAGCAGCAAGAAACAAGCAAAATACAACCAGGTGTGTGTGTGTGGGAGTGGAGTGGATACTGATGTTAACTCCAGGGAAGAATCCCCTTGAACAGGAGCGTCAGTGGTGGTTCAAACCTGGGCCATCAGATCGCAAGTTCAATGCTCTTACCACTCAGCTATCCCAACCTCCATCAGCACAAAACATCACTGGTGTATGACATAGATGAAAAAAAAACCCTGAATCTCTGATCAGGAACGGGTACTGCCCTTCATGGGATGATTGAAGTGTTTGTGACTTGACTTGACTTGACAGTCACAAAACAGTTGTGTGATAACAGAGTAATTGGGAACATCAGGACGGAATGGGTTAAAGATTTTCGCAGAAACATCACACACACTCCTAGCATTCCTCTTTTCATGCTCAGACCTGACATACAGCACACACATTTGATAATCGTGCATTCATTCAGACAGAAAGAGTCAAAGATTTTGACACGAGATTCACACACTTTCATGGTGTTTCTCTTTACATATTTCTTCTTCTTCATTGAACGCTCAGACAGCAAGTATTGTTGTCTGTCATATGAGCAAAAATGTTTTGCGCTGCCGTTAAGCGCCTGACAAGTCATGCCCAGCACATCCAACCTTGGCATGGGAGAGAACTGTTATCTTCTAAGTCTTTCTAGAAAAAGGCAAGAGAATGGACTAAGAAGGCAGAAAATGCACAATAAAGAGGTGACAAGAAGAGTGAGTGAATGGATGGATGAGTAATCTTTATTTTTCAAGGGTAACAGAGTAAGTACTCACATACTTTTTTTCATCCGGCCCTTGCCCTGATTAGGGAATAGCAGAATGAAAACAAATGTTTTTTAAAAATATTTTAAGAAAAGGAACAAGGCAGAAACAAAGTGATAGAAAAGAGGGAATTCCTAGGGCAGGATTTCCAGAAGGTGGGGAGGCTTTTTATACTGACTGACAAGCCCCCGGCATCCCCATGGGGAAAGTAATGCCAGACATCAGGTACACAGATTTGATAATTAATCATGTGTATAGTCATTCTGACAGAATGGGCACACACACACACACACACACACACACACACACACACACACACACACACACACACACACACACACACACACACACACACACTTGTATATTAGCGTCCCTCTTTACATGCTAAGGCCAGACATCAGGAAGAGAGTTGATAATCATGTGTACATTCATTCTGACAGAATGGGTTAAAGATGTGCACACAAGCATCACACACACACACACACTCATATCATAGCTTCCTCTTTACATGCTCAGGCCAGACTTGAAGCGCTGTATAGATTGGATAACCCTGTGTACACACTACGCTGTTGATACGAACAGTCTTTAGGGTGAGAGCAAACAAACGACAGGAGGTTTGATAACTTAGGTCTGTTTGCCACAGCGCTTGTCCAAACATTCTGAAGCACAAGGCATGTCTAGCTCAGTCACCCATTACAGGACTTTTTTTTTTTCTTTTTTTTTTTTACTACTACTAGTTTAAGTGGTGTTTTTGCAAACAAGGGGGGGGGGGGGGGGGGGAGTGTCTTGTTCATGGTTTTTTCTTGCTGAGGTGGCAAATTTGTCACTTTCTTTCCCAATGGTTAATACCGCCTTTTCTTTTTTCTTTTTTTTTCTTTTTTTTGGGGGGGGGTTATAATTGTACTAGAACATGCAACTTACGGGAACCTATCTCACACTCATACAGAACATATGCATGTACACACATGCATACACGCATATGCATGCACACACACACACACACACACACACACACACAACACACACACACACACACACACACACACACACACACACACACACACACACACACACACACACCCGCGCGAATGTTTGAGTCGATCTCTTGCTTTAACCTGATGCTTTAATGATAGCTTATCATATCTGTCCCTGCCTTCAACAGCCTGTCAGGCCCCAAGGAGTCATCATCATCACCATCATCATCATCATCACCATCATCATCACCATCACTATCATCATCACCATCATCATCATTGTCATCATCATTATCACCAATAATAACACTATGACCTGTGTTGCTATATCAGACAGGGCGTGTGGACCTGTCAGGCCCAAGGTGTCATCATCATCACCATCATTATCATTATTATCATTATCATTAATTATGATATCATGACCTGTGTTGCTGTATGTTGACATCAGACAGGGTGTGTGGACTGTCATCATCATCATCACCATCATTATCATTATTATCATTATCATTAATTATGATATCATGACTGTGTTGCTGTATGTTGACATCAGACAGGGTGTGTGGACCTGTCATCATCATCATCACTATTATCATTATCATTATTATCATTATCATTAATTATGATATCATGACCTGTGTTGCTGTATGTTGACATCAGACAGGGTGTGTGGACCTGTCTGGCCCCAAGGTGTCATCATCAGTGTATCATCACCATCATGATCATCATCACCACCAATAATATTAAACATCATGCTATCTGTATCAGAGAGGGCATGTGGACCTGTCATCATTATCATCATCATCACCAATAATAACAAACGTGTATTGCTATCTATATCAGACAGGGCGAGTTGACCTGTCAGGCCCCAAGGTGTCATCATCATCATCATCATCATCATCATCATCATCTCATCTCATCATCATCATCACCAATAATAACAAACATGTGTTGCTATCTATATCAGACAGGGCGTGTGGACCTGTCATCATCATCATCTCACTATCATTGTTTCATTATCATCAATACTAAACACTATGCCCTGTGTTACTATATCAGACAGGGCGTGTGGACCTGTCATCATTATCATCATCATCACCAATAATAACAAACATCACGTGTTGCTATCTATATCAGACAGGGCGTGTGGACCTGTCAGGCCCCAAGGTGTCATCATCATCATCACTATCATCATCATTATCATCATCATCACCAATAATAACAAACACCATGTGTTATTATATCAGACAGGGCGTGTGGACCTCTCAGGCCCCAAAGTGTCAGGTCATGCGGGGGCGGTGATGGACATCAAGTGGAATCCCTTCAACGACAACATGATCGCCTCCTGCTCTGAGGACTGCTCTGTGAGTGCTGCCACCCTCACTGCTGATGCCTTTTTTTTTCTTTTCTTTAAAGTCTTTTATATCAAAGATAATGGAATGACCACTCATGTGCTGTTATACATCCACTCCATGTGTGTATGCAGTTTTGTAAATCTTGTCATCTGTTCCCACCGGCACACAATGGCCTACTCTTACAAAAGGTGGAACAGGATTTGCCTTCAAGTTAAGCGTATGCTCGGTGAGTTGTTGTCAGCGTCAGTGCCTTCAAGTTAAGCATACATTCCCCCCTCCCCCCTCCCTACCCTGTGAGGATACTAGAAGGACTGGAGATTTTCAGGGTTTGTTTTTCAGGGGGGGGAGGGTGTTTTGGGGTTGGTTTTATTTTTGGCTGCCTCATCTTCCTTGACATTCTTGTCCTACCGTTCTCACGCTGCTCATGTCAATCTCCCTGCCACAGCCATACCCAGGTTATGGGAATACACCTTTACCTTTACCTTACCTTTACCTGATGATGATGTTCCAGGTGAAGCTGTGGCA
>CM060349.1:11197584-11237584 GCA_030674155.1 Stramonita haemastoma
GCTGTGATGAGTGTGCGTGGTTCTTGAACGATCCTCTCAAAAAAGCATGCATTTGACTTTCCTCGGGGAAGCGTCTTTAACCCTCTTAGTCCTGAACCGGGATTTGCCGGGATTGAAAAATTGCCCCCCCTGAATCCTGAACCAGGATTTACATACAGAACTTTTCCATCATGCAGTGAACTTCACCGATTGCTACCACATGCAAAGCTCTATTAGGCCAGAGGCACAGAGCCTGTTGTGAGAGTCTGGAAGTAATTATAGCTGCTGGTATGTACTTAGAAGGAAGAAAAGGCCAGCAGCATGTGTGCCTGACCTGATTTCCTGATGGAATGAGAAATCTAGGGGCGATTTGTGTTAAGAGAATCCGAATGCAAGAGGGTTAAAGTGACATTTGCATTCATACTCTACCTGCCATTTTGGTTGTTGATTGGTGTTTTTTTTGTTTTTTTTTTAGGCGGAAAGGACATTTGCATTATGTTGTCTGTCTGTGTAGGAGAAAAATCTACCATTAGGTTCAAAAGTTGGGGTGGGGCGGAAGGGGGCATAGCATAGTCTTCAGAGCGTAAAGCTCACGATCTGAGGGCCAGGTTTCAAGCCCCCACCAAGAGGCCTGTTCAGGGGGAATTGTTCACCTGGAGTTTGCATCAGTGCTGATTCCATGCCCCTGAAAGTCCTTCAGATGAGACTGTAAACTGAGGGCCTGTGTCTCCATCAGACTGTAAACTGAGGGCCTGTGTCTCCTTCAGACTGTAAACTGAGGGCCTGTGTCTCTCTTCAGGAGAGACTGTAAACTGAGGGCCTTGTCCTCCTTCAAAGAGCTGTAAAACTGAGGGCCTATTTCTCCTTCAGACTGTAAACTGAGGGCCTATGTCTCCTTCAGACTGTAAACTGAGGGCCTAGTTCTCCTTCAGACTGTAAACTGAGGGCCTGTGTCTCCTTCAGACTGTAAACTGAGGGCCTGTTCTCCTTCAGACTGTAAACTGAGGGCCTGTGTCTCCTTCAGACTGTAAACTGAGGGCCTGTGTCTCCTTCAGACTGTAAACTGAGGGCCTGTGTCTCCTTCAGACTGTAAACTGAGGGCCTGTGTCTCCTTCAGACTGTAAACTGAGGGCCTGTTTCTCCTTCAGACTGTAAACTGAGGGCCTGTGTCTCCAGACTGTAAACTGAGGGCCTGTGTCTCCTTCAGACTGTAAACTGAGGGCCTAGTGTCTCCTTCAGACTGTAAACTGAGGGCCTGTCTCCTTCAGACTGTACTAGGCCTTCTCAGACTGTAAACTGAGGGCCTGTGTCTCCTTCAGACTGTAAACTGAGGGCCTTGTCTCCTTCAGACTGTAAACTGAGGGCCTGTGTCTCCTTCAGACTGTAAACTGAGGGCCTATGTCTCCAGAAGAGAGACTGTAAACTGAGGGCCTATGTGCCAGACTTTGACCTACAAACTGTCCTTCATGTTGAGACTGTAAATTGAGGTCCTATGTGTAAACTTTGTTACAACTGTCCTTCAGTTGAGACTGTAAATTGAGGTCCTATGTGTAAACTTGATACAATGTAAATTGAGGTCCTTTGTGTAAACTCTGATTACTACTAACAACAATCTTTAAAATTATCACTGTGAAAGGGTCAGTCCCTTACAGATGCTTCCCCTTGGTAATGAGTTACCTCCCTTTTTCACTATTGTTGTCTGACTGGTTTCTCTCCTCTGATGTCCTGTTTGCCCCTTTTGGTCTGAGTTCAAGTCCCACCCTCCTACCATTCCAAACCCTGTTTTTTCTTTTTCTCTCCTTCTGGAGTTTTTTGGGGGGGTTGTTTGGTTTTTTACCCCTAGCTTTGTTTTGTGTTCTGTTTACATCATTTGTTATTTGTCTTTGGGTTGGGGGGGGGGGGTTGTTAATGAAAGAAGATAAGTTAATGGTATTGGTGAATGTATGCAAGTATTTCTACTCTCCTGTCCTGTCTGTCTGTCTCTGTCTGTCTGTCTCTCTGTCTGTCTGCCTGTCTGTGTCTCTCTCCTTGTCTCTGTCTCTGTCTCATGTCTTCTCTCTCTCTCTCCTCTCTCTCTCTCTCTCTCTCTCTCTCTCTCTCTCTCTCTCTCTCTCTCTCTCTCTCTCTCTCTCTCTCTCTCTCTCTCCCCAAATATAGAATAATGAATGTTCAAGCTTCTATATGATTAAGAGGCTAAAGGCATGTTTAATCAAATAAATGTTTTGTAGCCTACCTAATGAAGATGTTTTAACAAACTGAATGCATGTACATGATTGTATTCATGTTGTACGTAGTAATGCACTGCTGCTAACAAACAGTACAGCGTTTAATTCGTTCATCTTTTTTTTATTATCATTATTACATTGGATTGATCATATCTGTACCATTATTGCTGCTAAGTACCTACTTTAAAAACTAACAGACAAAGTACACATAACTTTAAAATGTAACATTTAGTGTTGTTTTCAGAGAATTATATATTTTTTGTTCTGTTTATTATGTAAGCAGTAAGGTGAAAGCTTTTTTCACAAAGTGGAGATTTGTCTGTTTTTTGCAGGTGTGACAGTTTTTTTTTCTTTTCAGGTGGGAAATGAAGTTTGTGAGATTTGAAAAGAACAACTTCTTTTTCTGATTTGAGATAAAAAAAAAAAATTAATTTAACAAAAAGAATTGGCATCAAGCCTTAGTCCGTGAATACAGTTGTCACAAAAGTACTGAATATGTTCTTTATAATTACAGGAACATTTCTGGGATTTATGAGGTCCACTGCTCATTCCACACACAAAGTTCATGGTATTCAGATTATGGCGGCAAAAGAATTTGAAATTGAAGACAACTTTATACAAAAAATAACCCATTCCACCAAAGGCAGATGTAAAAAAAAATGTTATAATGTCATGCACATATTCTGTTACCCTCAGAAAATTAAATGTTATTTTTATTGATGTTGTTATCGTTGGTTGACAAACAGATAAAAGCTAATGCAGACATTGCACCTTCAGGTATATGCTTCGTATGAAAGTAGATCAGTGGTGAAGAGGTAACGCATTTACCTAGAAAGTGAGACGCCCAGGTTCAATCTCATTTGTGCCCAAAAACGTTTCCCCCCATCCACTAGACTGTGAGGGGTGGTCTGGGTGCTAGTCTTTCGGATGAGACTGTAAAGCGAGTTCGTGTTACTATTTTAGCGCACATAAAAGAATGCACAGCAACAAGAGAGTCATTCCTGGCAATTTCCTGTAGAAAAAACTTCTCTGAGAGGGAAACAAATGTATATGCAGACAGGAAAAGAACAGAAAAAAGGATGGTGCTGCAAAGGGAGACAAGGCAACAGAAAGGCGGAGAGAAAGGGGGGGGGGTGGAGATATGTGTCGTACAGAGTGCTGTGCCTTCACCTTGCAGGGTTCATGCCAAAGAGAGGCTGTGACTTCAGGCGCTGTGAAATTGCTCGTTTCTTCAAACTGCATGCTGCCAAAAACCTTGTCGAACCATCTCCATGATTGTGCCCAGAAAGGTGTGTGGCGGATGGATGGAAGGCAAAGAAGGGTGTGTGTGTTGGTGGTGGGTGGATGCGGAATGGAAGGGTGTGTGTGTGGATGGCTGGGTGGATGGAAGGAAAGAAGGGTGTGTGTGTGGGTGGATGGCTGGGTGGATGGAAGGAAAGAAGGGTGTGTGTGTGGGTGGATGGCTGGTGGATGGAAGGAAGGGTGTGTGTGGTGGGTGGATGGAGGTGGATAAGGAAGGGTGGATGGCTGGGTGGTGGCTGGGTGGATGGAAGGAAGGGTGTGTGTGTGGTGGGTGGAGGTGGAAGGAAGGGTGTGTGTGTGGGTGGGATGGCTGGGGTGGAGGAGGGTGTGGATGTGTGATGGGTAAGTGTGGTGGGAGGGGGAGGTTGTTGGGATTGTGTGTGCGTAAAGTGTTGGGATGGATGGTGTGTTTGTGTGTGTGTGTGTGTGTGTGAGAGAGAGAGAGAGAATGAATGTGTATGTGCGTTTTCATGTCTGTGTGCACATGCTGCCTGTGTGTGTGTGTTGTGTGTGTGTGTTGTGTGTGTGTGTGCGTGCGTGCGCGTGTGTGTGTTCAGCAGAGTTTTCAGTGTTCAAAACAGTCTCGTCTTCCTCATAGTTTGATGTTCCTTCCTCGAATGTGTCCCTAAACGTTTTTTTTTCCTTATCATATTTTGAACAACCACATGAAGCCCCATTAAGTTGTTGGTTTTTTGTGGTGAATGCGAAACATGGTTTCCATCTTCTTGTTGTAATGCCAGTTGGACCCCAATCGTTGAAACATTGGCTGTGGTGGTTAAAGTTTGTGTTGACGTCACTTACCCATTGCTCAGTTTTCTCAAAGGGTTCATTATGGGGGGTTTGCGTGTGTGTTTTTTTTTTTTAAAACAACCCTTTTGGGAGGGGGGGGGGTTGCTGTTTTTGACCAGAAATAAATCTTCATAATTGGCTGACTTGGTTTTATAAATATAGGACAACTCGTAAGTATTGGTGGAGGGTGTGTGTGTGTGCGGGGGGGGGGGTTATATTTGTGTAGGTGGGTGTGTTTTCTAAATTTATATCAACCCTCATGTGATTAATTTTGCAAGTTCTAGTGATGTTAACCATACCCTTTTTTTTTCTTTTCAATTTTTATTTTTAGTTGGCGGGTTTGGAGGTTATCTTATTAGCTCCAAATCAACTTCTCTTCTTCAGCTATCTTGTAATGTGCTTTTGTAAACATGGGGGACATTGAATATGTTGTCATAACGGAAAATGACATGATGGAATAATGAGTGATCATGATGGGGGTTAGTCTTTCTGGAGAGAAGTTTATACCAAATCGTCTGAACATCATACACCAGCTTTTTGATGTATCTTTTTGTTAGAGACATGAGCTATACTGTGTCAAGTTGTTGTTGTGTTGTTGTTGTTGTATGTGAATCTGTCTTTATTTGTTCTGACTTCAGTTTTAAGAGGTGTGAGTCAGTGTGGCATGTGCGAAATGGCTTTGGTGTGGAGTGTGGATTGCCATTGTTGGTGTGGAGTGTGGAATGCCATTGTTGGTGTGGAGTGTGGATTGCTGTTGAAGTGCTCCACAATGACTAACCTACCTACCTACTTACCAAGCAGTGTGGTGAATTGAAAAGGGTGTAGTTTACTTGTGTTGTGTGTGTGTGTGTGTGTGTGTGTGTGTGTGTGTATGCGTGTGTGTGTATGCGTGTGTGTGTGTGTGTGTGTGTGTGTGTTTGTAGTTTGCTAAAGTACTAGATGAATAGCTTGTCATGTTTACTTACCAACAAATTTGGTGTGTGCCTGCGGTGTGTGTGAACGATAGAAAGAGAAAAGATATCTGTGTTAGTGTGTGTGCATGTGATGCCAGATTCTTATTGTTTTCTGCTGAAAAGAAAGTGCAAATTTTTAAAATGTGTTATTGTGAAAACAGTTTTTTTTCTTCTTTTAATGTCATTTTCCTTCTTTTTTGTTTGAAATCTTGAAGTGAATGTTGTGTTGAATAAAGCAGTAAGGGTATCCAGTTTCAGTTCTGTCTTCAATATATTACATATGTTTTAAGCTGTCATGTTTGCTATCATTTGATATCATTGCAGTGTACTGAAAATGTAATACCAGTATGCAGTATGACATGTTAACGTAGCTCTGTACTCTTTGTATTACAGCTGACAAAACAAAGTAACAAACAGCACCTGTAACACCTGCAGTACTCTGTTGATACTTCTAACACAGCACACACCTGTCATACCTTGACTTGTAACTTCATTGTTCATTAATCCCAGCAAGGTAGAATCTGTGTACGGATTTCAAGAAGAGATCTTCTTTTGTGAACAGTTGTGATTACACAACACACACAAAAACAACACACACACACGCACAACAACACATACACACACACACAACACACACACACACGCACACAGTGTAGCAGCTCACCATGCACTATGTCCACCAGTCTGATGGGTTCCAAGAGGACGTGTTTCCCCCCACTGCGGGCACCATCCCCTCCCTGCAGGCTGACGAGTGGATCTCGGCCAGAACAGAGAGCCCATCCTGGTGTCTGTGCTGGTGAGGCATTGCTCTCATCCTTCTTTCTTTCTTTTCTTATTTGTTTTTTTTTGGGGGGGGGGGTTGCTGCCTCATCTTCTGTGACGTTGCATTCTTATTGTTCCTACGCCGCTTATTTCAATATCTCTACCACAGCCATACCCAGATTTTTTATATCTCATCCTCAAGGTCAGAAGTCCACAGGGAGCCCATCAATATCAGCAAACCAGCCAGAAGGGCCCTGCACTGCTGCTGGGTCACTTTGCTGGTGTCCAGTGGTGCCTGTTCTGAGTTAACATACCCAGGACACCACCTACTAAGCCCCCTACTAATGACAGTATTAGCTCAGTCGCAGAGCCAGACTGAGTGAGACGCCCACCCGAGGTGGTGACCACCATAACGTCCCTCCAATGACCATCTCCCCATGAACCTCCAACCCCAAAGGCTTTGACACAAACTCACCACAGGCACAGAAGTGTATGGGTAAACCAAATCTGAGGTCACCATGAGTCCAAAGCTGTGAGGCTGAAGTCAGATGGTCAGTCAGTCAGTAGTGATAAGTGGTATTAGCTCACCCCCTCCCCCACCACCCCCCCTTTCAAATTGGATCATTGGGTCAGGGAAGGTAAAGCAGCCAGGGAGAGGAGATGGGTGCCGCCCTCAATATGCTGAGACCCGAAAAACACGTAGAAACTGAACGATGTACAAGTGACTTAAAATTGTACAATGGTAAGGGTGTCCCATAATCTAGGCAGTCATAGGGGAGCAAGGCATCAGAGACCTCAGCTTCTCTAGGGGCCAGCATATTGAGGCAGCACCCATCTCCTCTCCTTCGCTGCTTTACCTTCCCTGACCTTAAAGAGGGCAGGTACCCATTTACAGCTGGGGGAACTGTACTGAAGCCAAGGCGCGCAAACGGTCACCCATCCAACTGGTAACTATACTCGACGCTGCTTAATTTGACTGGGGGAAAGCAAGCATTCTGACCACTTAGCTATCCTGCCCCCTAAAATTGTGTAACACCAAAAAAACAAATTTTCTGTTTTGTTTTAGGATGGTACGGTGGTGAGCTCCCCACAGATCACCACTTCAAAAGCTGTACAGAGACAGGTAGTGTTGGTTCTTTCTTTTCTGTGTGTGTGTGTGTGTTTATGTGAGTGTGTGTATTCTTTCTGGGTTTTTTTTTATCTTTTTTTCTTTTATATCGAGGATAATGGAATAAGCACTCATGTGCTTTTTTTTCATCCAGTCCCCATGTGTATGCAGTTTTATATGTGTTTGTGTGTGTGTGTCTCTGTGTTTTGTATTGTATACTGATGTTGTTTTCAGTTCAACCACTATTGTTGTTTTTGGTCCAGTCACTGTTGTTGTCATCATCATGAATGAACAGTTATTGATTCATCATTGTTGTTGTTACGTGTGTTATGTACAGGACAGTGCCTTCAGATCATCATTTAGAGTTATGGATTCATATCATTGTCGTTGTTACATGTGCACAGGACAGTGCCCTTCAGATCATCATGTACAGTTATTAATTCATCATCATCATTACTGTTGTTACATGTGTACAGGACAGTGCCCTTCAGATCATCATGTACAGTTATTAATTCATCATCATCATTGTTGTTGTTATGTGTTATGTACAGGACAGTGCCCTTCAGATCATCATGTACAGTTATTAATTCATCATTGTTGTTGTTGTGTGTTATGTACAGGACAGTGCCCTTCAGATCATCATGTACAGTTATTAATTCATCATTGTTGTTGTTATTGTTATGTACAGGACAGTGCCCTTCAGATCATCATGTACAGTTATTAATTCATCATTGTTGTTGTGTGTTATGTACAGGACAGTGCTCTACAGAACCCCCCCACCATCACCACCTACAAAGCTGTGGACCGCCAGAAGAGGGAGCCACCTGCCCAGCTCGCTAGTCAGTCCGTCAGTCTGCGTCACCACAACAACGCCAGGGGGCCGTTTCGTCATGGCGACCACGCCAGAGCCGCCAATGAACCGGCTTCGCTGAAGAACATCAAGCGGCTCAGTCTGAACGAAGACATCGTCATCGTCCCGTGAGTTTTCAAACATTTATTTTATTTTAATTATTCTTTTATATTGAGGACATCATCATCGTCCCGTGAGTTTTCATTATTCTTTTTTTTTTTTAATTCTTTTATATTGAGGAAAATGGAATGAGGACATTGTCATCATCCCGTGAGTTTTTAAACATTTGTTTATTTTATTTATTCTTTTATATGGAGGAAAATGGAATGAGGACATTGTCATCATCCATGAGTTGTGTTTTTTATGATTTATTATTTATTTATTTATTTATTATTTATTTATTCTTTTATTTTGAGGATAATGGAATGAGGATATTATCATTGCGTAGTTTTTTTTTAATCATTTTCTTTGTATTGAGGGTATTTGTTTTTATTTAGATAACATAGGATATCATCATGTGTAGATTTTTTTTTAATTCAGTTTATTTGTGTATTAGATAATTTTTCTTTTATTAGAGGATAATGCAATGAGGATATTGTCATTGGCCTGTGAGTTTTTTTGTTTTTTTTTTTATTTATTATATCGAGGATAAAATCCTCTTGAACAGATTCGCACTGTCCCCCCCACTGATAATTATTATCACATCATATGTGCCATCACTGATAATTATCCCATCTCATTGCTCATCACTGTTAATATTATCCATCATTGTCTGTCTGTCTCACTGCAGTGGGTGCCATGTGTCCACTCATTGTCTGTCTGTCTGTCTCACTGCAGTGGTGTCCCTCATTGTCTGTCTGTCTCACTGCAGTGGTGTGCCCTCATTGTCTGCTGTCTGTCTCACTGCAGTGGTGTGCCCTCATTGTCTGTCTGTCTGTCTCACTGCAGTGGTGTGCCTCTGTCGTTGTCTGTCTCACTGCAGTGGTGTGCCTCTCATTGTCTGTCTGTCTGTCTCACTGCAGTGGTGTGCCCTCATTGTCTGTCTGTCTGTCTCACTGCAGTGGTGTGCCCTCATTGTCTCTGTCGTCCACTGCAGTGGTGTGCCCTCATTGTCTGTCTGTCTGTCTCACTGCAGTGGTGTGCCCTCATTGTCTGTCTGTCGTCTCACTGCAGTGGTGTGCCCTCATTGTCTGTCTGTCTGTCTCACTGCAGTGGTGTGCCCTCATTGTCTGTCTGTCTGTCTCACTGCAGTGGTGTGCCCTCATTGTCTGTCTGTCTGTCTCACTGCAGTGGTGTCCCCTCATCTGTCTGTCTGTCTCACTGCAGTGGTGTGCCCTCATGTTGTCTGTCTGTCTCACTGCAGTGGTGTGCCCTCATTGTCTGTCTGTCTGTCTGTCTCACTGCAGTGGTGTGCCCTCATTGTCTGTCTGTCCTCACTGCAGTGGTGTGCCCTCATTGTCTGTTGTCTGTCTCACTGCAGTGGTGTGCCCTCATTGTCTGTCTGTCTGTCTCACTGCAGTGGTGTGCCCTCATTGTCTGTCTGTCTGTCTCACTGCAGTGGTGTGCCCTCATTGTCTGTCTGTCTGTCTCACTGCAGTGGTGTCCCCTCATTGTCTGTCTTCTGTCTCACTGCAGTGGTGTGCCCTCATTGTCTGTCTGTCTGTCTCACTGCAGGTTGCGTTGTCTGTCCACTCATTGCCTCTGTCTGTCTGTCTGTCTCACTGCAGTGGTGTGCCCTCATTGTCTGTCTGTCTGTCTCACTGCAGTGGTGTGCCCTCATTGTCTGTCTGTCTGTCTCACTGCAGTGGTGTCCCTCATTGTCTGTCTGTCTGTCTCACTGCAGTGGTGTCCCCTCATTGTCTGTCTGTCTGTCTCCTGCAGTGGTGTCCCTCATTGTCTGTCTGTCTGTCTCACTGCAGTGGTGTGCCCTCATTGTCTGTCTGTCTGTCTCACTGCAGTGGTGTGCCCTCATTGTCTGTCGTCTCACTGCAGTGGTGTGCCCTCATTGTCTTTTCTGTCTGTCTGTCTCACTGCAGTGGTGTGCCCTCATTGTCTGTCTGTCTGTCTGTCTCACTGCAGTGGTGTGCCCTCATTGTCTGTCTGTCTGTCTGTCTCACTGCAGTGGTGTCCCTCAGCCTCAGTCCTTCGTCAACGCTGAGAGAAAAACTGACGCCTCAGGAGCCGACCTCCACCACGTGGTTCCTGCTGCTGACCTGAGGTCAGTGGGTCCTCTTGTCTGTTCACTGCAGTGCTGTCCTCTTCTGTCTCTGTTCAGTGCTGTTTTTGTCTGTCTGTCATCTGCTGTCGGTGTCTGTCAGTCTGTTTGTCTTTTGCAGTTTGGGCTGCCTCATTGTCTGTCTGTCTGTCTCATCTGTTGTCAGTCTGTCTGTCTATCTGTCTGTCTGTCTCTATCTGTCTGTCTCTATCTGTCTGTCAGTCTGTCTGTCTCTACTGCTGTGTCTGTCTGTCTCTATCTGCTGTCAGTCTGTCTGTCTCTATCTGTCTGTCAGTCTGTCTGTCTCTGTCTGTCAGTCTGTCTGTCTCTATCTGTCTGTCTGTCAGTCTGTCTGTCTCTGTCTGTCTGTCTGTCATCTGTCTGTCTCTTCTGTCTGTCTGTCAGTCTGTCTGTCTCTATCTGTCTGTCAGTCTGTCTGTCTCTGTCTGTCAGTCTGTCTGTCTCTCATCTCTGTCTGTCTGTCAGTCTGTCTGTCCTGTCTGTTGTGTCAGTCTGTCTGTTCTATCTGTCTGTCTGTCATGTCTGTCTGTCATCGTCTGTCTGTCTGTCTGTCGTCATCTGTCTGTCTCTATCTGTCTGTCTCTGTCTGTCTCTATCTGTCTGTCTCTGTCTGTCAACATGGCCACAAAAAAAGCAGAGAAAAATGGGGGGGGGGGGGATTGTGTCCAGAAATGAAGAAAACAACTTTTGGATTTCACTGTTGATTGTGTCTTGTTCTTCTCTGCTCGAAAATTCTTCTTTTCTGCCTCTCTTTTTGTGTGTGTGTAATTTTTTTTTATAAGTACGTAACGGCAATTGCATCATTCTTGCTGATCAGTCATAGGTAGACAGGATTGGTGTGTTTTGCTGTGCTGTATTCCTAATGGGGAGTTTTTTTTTTCTTTCTTTCTTTCTTTCTTTCTTTTTTTCTTTCTTTTTTTTTCTTTCTTTTTTTCTTTTTTTCTTTCTTTTTTTTCTTTCTTTCTTTTCTTTTCTTTCTGTTCTTTTCTTTTTTTTCTTTCTTTCTTTCTTTCTTTCAATCTTTCTTTCTTTCTTTTCTTTCTTTCTGTCTGTCTTTCTGTCTGTCTGTCAATTTTTCTTTCTTCCTATCTTTCTTCTTTCTGTCTTTATAGTGCAGCTAGTCTGATGAGTAGCACTTGTTGATAATATCATTATAGAAAATCATGCTGTTTGTGATAATTATGCTTTGATGCTTATTTAGATAACGGGCATGCATCTTCTGATATGGAGGGGGGGGGGGGGGGGGGGGGGTCAATAGAGTGCTGTTCAGAGTTTGCTGTTTTTATAGTTTATGGACAACAACAGTAACACATTAAAAATGCAGTTGCTTATAAAGACTTTAGAAATGTTGGTTTCTATAATTTTCTAGAAGTGTTTGTTTGTATAGTTGATAGAAGAATGTGTAGTGGCTGTGTGTGGTGTGTGTGTGTGTGTGTGTGTGTGTGTGTTGTGTGTGTGTGTGTGTGTGTGTGTTGTGTGTGTGCAGGTGTTGTGTTGGTGCATAGCATGCCATTTAGAATTGTTGTAGGTTTTAGATTAACATTTTTACTTAGAATAGTAAACACACATTTGATGCCCACTTCTTGCCATCTGAACAAATAGTAATGGTTTTTCCATCTCACAGAGTGGAATAAACCCACTGAGTTTCACTCCCACAGACAGTGGATGGTTGGTTAGTGAAAATGAAGATTTCAGTCTTGTTTTCTGACGACTACATGATGAAAAAAACAAAAAAAAAAACCCAAAACATTCCTCTCGGTTGTGTAAGAGTTTCTCATTTCTGTGGAGGAGTTGGCAATGGTTGTCTGTCAGGGTTTGTCACAGTTCTGAAAGTCTGGAGAAGCCTTAGGAGTCTAGAAGAGCCCTGCAATCTAGAAAATTCCTAATAGTCTAGAAAATTCCTAACAGTCTAGAAAATTCCTACAGTCTGGAAAATTCCTGCAAGACTAGAAAATTCCTGCAAGACTAGAAACTTCCTGGAAGACTAGAAAATTCCTGCAAGTTAAGAAAATTTAATAATGATAATAATGCATGGAATTTATATAGCGCTATATCTTGCAAAAACAAGTCAAAGCACTTATTAAACTCCTGAAAGTCGAAAATTCCTGAAAGGCTGGAAAAGCCCTGGGAGTCTAGAAAATTCCTGGAAGTCTCAGGAAGTGAAGAAAATGTCCACCATTCTATCCCAGCATGCCCTGTCGTTTCAGTCGTCCTCCCCTTTTTACTCGCTCCGTTCCCCCGCCCGAAGCCAAACCGTCCTTCCTTCGTCTCAGCTGAAAAGTGAGAGCGGTTCGTCGGGTCGAGTTCGGCGACCTGTGACCCGATCCCAGACGATCGCGTCAGGGTCGTCGTCTGAGCAGAGTAGTATAATGAAGGGGAGGTCAGGCGAGTCGTCGGAGCCAGCATCATCCAATGTAAGTTGTCGCCGGTGGTTTGTGGGTAATGTATGCAGGGGTCGTAGGCCAGAGAAGTATGTGTATCGTTATAACGGGGTCGTTATGGGTGGTATTATCAGCTGACGTATCGTCATACTTCTGGTATATTATTTTGTAGACCAATTCTGCTTTTCTCTCTTTTTTTGTTTAACCTCACTTTGGTAAGAAAAGTGAGTCTACGTTCTGAATTTATGTTTCTTTCATTTCCGTACTGTCTCCGATTTCATAATATTGTCTTTTTTCTGTTTGATATGTTAGTTGTATGGATAATTATCAGTTCATTTCTCATTCTGGGACCTTTGTCTGTGATGTTGTGTGTGCCATCTCTGCACAGTCTGACATAATCAGCCTCATGTTTTCAAGCAAGGAGCACACTGCACATCAACACTAAGACTTCAGACTTTGGTAGAGAACTTTTCCTGTCACACAAAAAAGAGACAAAGTAAGTAGCTGTATAAAAATCATCACAGCTTTTTTTTTCTTTTTTTTTTAATCGTCATTATTGGAAAAATGCAGAATTCTAATGATGTTCAAATTTTGTGACTGACTGCTGGATCTGTGGGGTTTTGGGTTTGCTTTTTTTTTTCGTGCCTAGTTGATCCATTACTTTGGTCAGAACAGCCTTTCTCCAGGTGTTTCATCAGCCCTGTGTGTGACTGTACACTGGTCATGATATATATGTTATAGTGAAGAGTGTCATTTCCTCCTTTGGAAGTAGAAGATGAACAAATTCTCCATTATTTTTTGGTGGTGTTTTTTTTTTCTTTTCTCTTCTCTTTAGTGGGATAGCATTTTTTGCTTTTTTATATATATATATATATATATATATATATATATATATATATATATATATATATATATATTTTATTTATAATATTGAAAAGAGAAGAGAGAGGTTTCTGTTAACGGAAAGTGGCGGTTCTGGCTTTTTTTCTTTTTTTTTTTTTTTGCTGGAAAGTGCAGTGAACAGATATCTTCGAGTTACTGGTTCAGATTTCTGTCAGTAGATAGGTGTAGATCTGTAGATGTGTCTGTCAGTGGAAATAGAACATTCTCACCTTCTTTTTTTTTGCTGGAAAGTGCAGTGAAATGGATATCGTTGAGTTACTGGTTCAGACTTTCTTTCAGTACAGTAGATAGATGTAGATCTATAGCTGTTTCTGTTGATGGAAACAAAACATTCTCGCCTTTTTGTGCAGAAAAGTTCACTGAAGGGCTGCTACCAAACCACTAATTTAGATAATCTTTTGTAGCTTGTTTTCTTGTCTTTTAAACAGAATGATTAGACAACCCCCCCCCCCCCCCCCCCCCCACCCCCACCCACCCCACCACTCCACAAAAGAAAAAAAAAACTATGAAAAAGCTTTGTAAAAGTTGTGTGCTCAGTTTCTTGAAAACATTGATATATGAATGACATGATATTACAACATAGATATACAATATATCTCTGTTTCTGTGACAGCTATCATATAATCACATTAGCAATACAGTATGTTCTTTGTATTCTGCTGGACAGTCATAACACTAACCAACATTAGCACTACAGTATGTTCTTTGTATTCTTTCGACAGTCATAACACTAACCAACATTAGCACTTGTGTACTGTATTCTCCATCTTCTGTTGACAACTATGATACTTACCAACATTAACACACATATACAACATATTATTCATCTTCTTTTCACATATTGCCACATAGTTATGCTTTTTGTTGAACATGGTCAGTATCTGTCCTTTTTTTGTTTGTTTGTTTTTATATACAAAATAAATCATAGAACAAATAATTGGGGGGGGGAGGGGGGGGGGGGGGGGAGAAGGGACCAGAGACTAAATTGGTTCGTCTGTGAAAGCCGT
This sequence comes from Stramonita haemastoma, assembly GCA_030674155.1. Classification (NCBI taxonomy): domain Eukaryota; kingdom Metazoa; phylum Mollusca; class Gastropoda; order Neogastropoda; family Muricidae; genus Stramonita; species Stramonita haemastoma. The sequence goes on from CM060349.1 coordinate 11,212,080, forward strand.
TCTTTGACTGCTGCTGTCTTAGCATGTCCATGTTGTTGTTGACTGTTATTGTTTGGTGTGTTTGAATTTGGTGTGTGTGGTGGTTGTTTGGTTTGGGTGTGTGTGTGTGTGTGTGTGTGTGTGTGTGTGTGTGTGTGTGTGTTGTGTGTGTGTGTGTGTTGTTGAAATACAGACATCAGGTTGAGGGGGAAAGAAGGAAGGGTGAGAGGGAATGGAGATGTTACTGGAAATAGTAGTCTGCACATTTTGGGGTAGGGGAAGAGTTGACAAAGTAGCGTGTGTGGTGTGTGTGTGTGTGTGTTGTGTTGTTGTGTGTGTGTGTGTGTGTTGTTGGTGTGTGTGTGTTGTGTGTGTGTGTGTTGTTTGTGGGCAGTGTTTGCTTTGTCGATGTTGTGTGTCTTCACATGTGTTTGTCACTGTCAATGTTGTCGCAACGTTGGAGTGTTATCTTCACTTACCCCCCACCCACACCCACACCCCTACCTCATATTGTTTGTGGCTGCAGCACTGGAGTGTGTGTGTGTGTGATTTCTCACCCTGCCACCTTCCCGTGCCTCTACTTTGATCACATCTTGTCCCCTCTGCTGTGTGTTCTTCTCCTTGTCCATTGCAGTGCTGCCATCTGTCCTGTCTGTCTGTCTGTCTGTTTTTAGTTATTATTTATTTTATTCATTCTTTCATATTGTGGATAATGGAATAAGCAGTCATATGCTTTTTTACATCCAGTCCCCATGTGCATGCAGTTTTTTGTAAAATCTTGTCATCTGTTCCCACCGGCACACGATGGCCTACTCTTACGAAGAGCGGAACAGGATTTAATGTGTGCACAAGATGTTCTGCGTGCGTTTGCACACAGGGCCTCGGTTTATAGTCTCATCCGAAAGACTTGGGGGGAGTGGAGTCAGTACTGATGTTAACTCCAGAGGAAAAACCCCCTCGACCTCTGTCTGTCTGTCTTCTGTCTGTCTGTCTGTTCTGTCTGTTCTTGTCAGTCTGTCTGTCTGTCTGTCTGTCTGTCTGTTTGTCTGTTTCTGTTACAGGTGCAACATTCCTGAATATTCTTCCATTCCTGCCTGTATGCCTCATGGTTTTTTTCCCTGGTAGAATTGGGGAAAATGTTTGTATATTTTTTTTTTAGGGAATGACCTTCTATCAGAAAATGAGTCATAGGTCAGATTTTGATGGGGAAAATTAAAATTGGTGTTAAGGTATGACCTTCTGTTACAAAATGAATCATGCGTCAGATTTAATGGGAAAATTGAAATTTGTTACCAAGTTATTTCTCTCCCTGGTACAGAATATTTCATTTCTAGTTCTCTCATTCCTATTATCCCATATCCAGGATATAGAGTAATATATACAAAACATAAAAAACATAAATGAACTTTATATTGTCTTCAGTCACAAAATATCAACCATGTATTATAGAACAGTAGTGGCCATTTATCTTTTTTGCCCCTGTTCAGATTCTTTGGCCTACTCTTCCAAAAGGTAGCATAGGTTTTAAACTGTGCACAAGATGTTCTGCGTGTGTTCACACTCAGGCACCTCAGTATGATGATGATAGGATTACTTTTGTCTGGCCTCGTGTTGTTTCAGATATTAAAACCCAGCAGCAATTCAGAGTTTCTGCTAGTTGAAGGTTAAAAAAAAAAAAAAAGTTGTTCATATTTCAGACATTTAGGATATTTTGCATTTTGGTGTGTCTTCCCTCAAAACATTGGGTGTGTGTATTTTCTTTTTGTTGTCTTTTTGTACAGCTTTGAATGGGAAGTTGTGCTCACTGCCAGTGTGTATCTATATATATATATGTATGTTGTGTGTGTGGAAAACCTCACTATGTAAGTCACACATTCATTTTCTACTTCTAGTTTTAATGAATGTGAAATTTTTGCTGTCACAAGCTCTTGAATTTTGCTTTATTTAAGTTGACACGTTTTTAAACTATAATTTGTGTGTATCTTTTAAGTGTGTGCTCTGTGTATGTGGTTGTGGGTTGTGGTGTGTGTGTGTGTGTGTGTGTGTGTGCGCACGCGCATGTCGTGTGTGTGTGTGCATGGTTCAGTGTACACAATTCCTCCCTGGCTTCACACACACACACAAACACTCTCTCTCTCTCTCTCTCTCTCTCTCTCTCTCTCTCTCTCTCTCTCTGCCCCTCTCTCCCTCTCTCTCTCTCTCTCTCTCTCTCTCTCCTCTCCCCTCTCCTCCTCCCTCTCTCTCTCTCCCTCTCTCTCTCTCTCTCCTCTCTCTCTCTCTCTCTCTCTCTCTCTCTCTCTCTCTCTCTCTCTCCCCCCCCCCCTCCCTCCCTCCCTCCCCCCCCCCTCTCTCTCTCACTCTCTCTGTATACACCCCCTCACACCCACACATATGCATCCTCAACACGCTCACACACCCCTGCCTGACCCAACCCTCTCACTCCCCCCAAGCGTTTTTCCTGTTGTTATTGTCGTTGTACCTTCCCTCCTTCCTTCCTTCTCGATGGGCTTTGCTATAAGTGTGTGCGTCTGTCTGCGCTGTGTGGCCGTGTAGACCATCCACATCCGCAAAACATGGCACCCACCTCCTCTCCAGCCCTCCTCACCGCAAGTTTCGTCGTCGTCATCACTCACGCAACAGTCGGCCTTGCGTGGTGTTGCTCCTGCCACTGACCCTGAGGTACGTGCTTTGAGTGTAGCTTGGCACTGTGTGTGTGTGTGTGTGTGTGTGTGTGTGTGTGTGTGTGTGTGTGTGTGTGTGTGTGCTTGCTTTCTAGTGTGTATGGATTTGTGTGTATGCAGTGATGTATGTGAATGCATGTTTCCTGAGTGAGTGAGTCGGTGGGTGCACGCTTCTGTATGTGCGAGTGCCCTAAGTGCATGTTTTCATGCATGCATGCATACATGTCTGTCTGTATGTGTGTGTTTTTTTTCACCTTTGCTTTATACAGATTTGCTTAATATTACTTTGTGATACAGCTTTCATCTTTTGCGCTGAACATTTTGCCATTCTTTTGATGTATTCTGTCAACACATCTTTCCCTCCTTCTACATTTTACCTGCTTATAGATATATGTGTAGATGTGCATTATGCTATTGTCTGTGCTTCTGTCGCACACATGTGTACGATGTATGTGAGCTTGTTATCTTGTGGATGATGAAACTGGTTTTGAGGTGGGACTAAGAATGACGGATATAAATGTCCGTGTTTTTAGATTTTCCTGTGTGTGGTTGGGCGGGTAGACTGGTTGATGTCATGTAGGTGGTGGTGGAGTGTAGTGGCTTGGTTCTTCTGGTCTCTGTAGGGGTGTGGGTTTCATTTTTTGTTTTATGCTCTGATTCTTTATTTTGGTAACTGCAGTATTTGAGTTTAGTGGCATATAAAGTTTGGTTTGGGGTTTGGTCTTATTTCGGGGGTGGGAGGGGGGGGGGGAAGGGGGAGTAGGTTTTAGTTTTTACTTCATTTTTTGGCTAAAGTTCAGGTATGTAGATATTTTTAAGAACTAGAATATTTCAGGGTTTTAGTTTTGTTTTTTGTTACATTTTTGTATTTGGTTACAGAATGAATTTGTGTCTGTGAGTGAGTGTGTGCGTGCATGTGTGTGCATGGACCCATAAACATGTATATATGTGAATGCATGTAAGTATGTGCGCGCCTCTGGTTGTGGGAATGTTCAGAGTATCCAAGTCCTATCTACCTTGTTGCATGCAGATTAAGAAGTAAGACTCAGGTGACTGTACAAGATACAGCCATTATTGGCTACAATTCCTCAAGATACAGCTGTTATTGGCTACAATTCCAAGGTTCTCCATAACTGTACAAGATACAGCCATTATTGGCTACAATTCCTCAAGATACAGCCATTATTGGCTACAATTCCACAAGATACAGCCATTATTGGCTACAATTCCTCAAGATACAGCCATTATTGGCTACAATTCCACAAGGTACAGCCGTTATTGGCTACAATTCCAAGGTTCACCATAACTGTACAAGATACAGCTGTTATTGGCTACAATTCCAAGGTTCTCCATAACTGTACAAGATACAGCCATTAGTGGCTACAATTCTCAAGATACAGCCATTATTGGCTACAATTCCAAGGTTCACCATAACTGTACAAGATACAGCTGTTATTGGCTACAATTCCACAAGATACAGCCATTATTGGCTACAATTCCAAGGTTCACCATAACTGTACAAGATACAGCTGTTATTGGCAACAATTCCAAGGATCACCATAACTGCACAAGATACAGCCATTATTGGCTACAATTCCTCAAGATACAGCCGTTATTGGCTACAATTCCAAGGTTCATCATAACTGTACAAGATACAGCTGTTATTGGCTACAATTCCACAAGATACAGCCATTAGTGGCTACATTCTCAAGATACAGCTGTTATTGGCTACAATTCCAAGGTTCATCATAACTGTACAAGATACAGCTGTTATTGGCTACAATTCACAAGATACAGCGTTATTGGCTACAATTCCAAGGTTCATCATAACTGTACAAGATACAGCTGTTATGGCTTACAATTCCAAGGTTCTCCATAACTGTACAAGATACAGCCATTATTGGCTACAATTCCAAGGTTCATCATAACTGTACAAGATACAGCTGTTATTGGCTACAATTCCACAAGATACAGCCATTATTGGCTACAATTCCAAGGTTCATCATAACTGTACAAGATACAGCTGTTATTGGCTACAATTCCACAAGATACAGCTGTTATTGGCTACAATTCCAAGGTTCACCATAACTGTACAAGATACAGCCATTATTGGCTACAATTCCAAGGTTCCCATAACTGTACAAGATTACAGCCATTATTGGCTACAATTCCACAAGATACAGCCATTATTGGCTACAATTCCAAGGTTCACCATAACTGTACAAGATACAGCCATTATTGGCTACAATTCCAAGGTTCACCATACTAATGGTGATATTTTACACATGTCACCATTTTTACAACCATTCAGGTAGCTGCATACTGATTTTGGGGGGGGGGGGGGTTGGAAAATGAATATATGCTTATTTTGTTGTTGTGTTTTATTCCATGTATTCAGGTACTATCAGCATGATATGAATGTTTATACAGAATGAATTGTGTGCTTTTAATCTGTATAGTATTCTTAGTTGTAAATATTTAAGCAATTTTGATTCAAGCTTTAGTTTTGGATGGATTGAATAGTTAACTCTGATTCCTTTGACAACTAAGTTGTAAATGTTTGCAGAATTTTGATTCAAGCTTTAGTTTTGGATGGATTGAATAGTTAACTCTGATTCCTTTGACAATCTAAAGTTGTAAATGTTTGCAGAATTTTGATTCAAGCTTTAGGTTTGGACAAATTAAAGTTAGCTCTGATTCCTTGCAAATGTTTGCAGAATTTTGATGTAAGGGTTTGGGTTTTTTTTTGACAAAGTGTTGTTGCAAATTGCAGGTCGGTGGTGATGTCAGCATCATGGCTGGTTAATGGTAATTAATGTTGGTAATTCATGTCAGAATGAATGTATATATATATATATCATCACGTCATCGCAATAAACACCCCCTGAGGAAGGCGAAAGCCAAATATTGGGGAACCATATATGCTGGTTGTTTTACTTTCGCTTTGTGTTTTGTTTTATATATATATATATATATATATATATATATATATATATATAAAATATATATATATATATTATTACACTTATTACCATTATTATTATCATCATCATTATTATCATCATTATCATCATCACCTTTATCATCATCATCACCATTCATCATCATCATCATCCTCATTATCTGTGTGTGCAGCTGAAGAAGGCCTACTTCAGACAGCTAGAAGAAATCAACAGCCTGAAGGAACAGCTTTATTATCATCATCATTATCTGTGTGCAGCTGAAGAAGGCGTACTTCAGACAGCTAGAAGAAATCAACAGCCTGAAGGAACAGCTGAACCTGAAGGACAAGCGCATCAGACAGCTGGAGACAGAGCTCTCCGCTCTCCGCATCCACCAAGTCTCCGCCTCCGCTAACGAGTCTGCCGGAGAGAGCATGTGTTAGGTGTGTGTTGGTGTGACGCACGTGTATTGCAGCTAGGAGATTTGGACGAGATGGATTTGTGTTGTGAGGGTTGTGTGTGGGTGTTGGGTGTGGGTGTGTGTTGTGTGTGGTGTGTGGTGTGTGTGTGTGTGTGTGATTGTGTGTGTGTGTGTTGCATGCATGTGAACCTGTTCTTTGCTTCGTTCATTGCAGCTAAGAGATTAGGTGAAGTAGATTTGTGCTAAGGGAATGAAGGTGTGTGTGTGTGTGTGTGTGTGTGTGTGTGTGTGTGTGTGTGTGTGTGTGTGTGTGTGTGTGTGTTTTGTGTGTGTGTGTGTGTGTGTGTGTGTGTGTGTGTAACATGCATATGGACCTGTTCTTTGCTTCGTTCATTCATCTACGAGAGATTTTTTTGTAGGTAGAATCCTAACGAAAGTATCCATGTTGTGTTACATGTCATCAGATATAGACGTTACATGTTCCTTTCTTTGCGGTAGAGAGAGATTTTTAGATGGATTCTTTTCATCCAAAATGAAAAAGCGTGTTTGTGTCACCAATACTGAGTACACAGCTGTTGTACATGGATTCTTTCATCCAAAAATGAAAATAGCGTGTGTTCACCAATACCGAGTACACAGCTGTTGTAATGGATTCTTTCATCCAAAAATGAAAAAGTAGGTGTGTCACCCAATACTGAAGTACACAGCTGTTGTAGATGGATTCTTTCATCCAAAAATGAAAAAAGCGTGTGTCACCCAATACTGAGTACACAGCTGTTGTAGATGGATTCTTTCATCCAAAAATGAAAAAAGCGTGTGTCACCCAATACTGAGTACACAGCTGTTGTAGATGGATTCTTTCATCCAAAAATGAAAAAAGCGTGTGTCACCCAATACTGAGTACACAGCTGTTGTAGATGGATTCTTTCATCCAAAAATGAAAAAAGTATGTGTCACCCAATACTGAGTACACAGCTGTTGTAGATGGATTCTTTCATCCAAAAATGAAAAAAGCGTGTGTCACCCAATACTGAGTACACAGCTGTTGTAGATGGATTCTTTCATCCAAAAATGAAAAAAGCGTGTGTCACCCAATACTGAGTACACAGCTGTTGTAGATGGATTCTTTCATCCAAAAATGAAAAAAGCGTGTGTCACCCAATACTGAATACACAGCTGTTGTAGATGGATTCTTTCATCCAAAAATGAAAAAAGCGTGTGTCACCCAATACTGAATACACAGCTGTTGTAGATGGATTCTTTCTACCAAAAATGAAAAAAGCGTGTGTCACCCAATACTGAATACACAGCTGTTGTAGATGGATTCTTTCTACCAAAAATGAAAAAAGTATGTCACCCAATACTGAGTACACAGCTGTTGTAGATGGATTCTTTCTACCAAAAATGAAAAAAGTAGTGTCACCCATACTGATACACAGCTGTTGTAGATGGTTTACAAAACGTGTTTAGTTTATGATTCTTTTCCAAAAATGAAAAAAGCGTGTGTCACCCAATACTGATACACAGTGTTGTAGATGGATTCTTCATCCAAAAATGAAAAAAGCGTGTGTCACCCATACTGATACACAGCTGTTGTTGCTCTTTCTCCCAGCTGAGGGACTGCAGTAGTAGATTCCTTCCTCAAAAACAGAGACAGCGGGAATCACTCCATCATCATGGTAGCACTAGCTTTCTCCTCTCTTCGCAGCTCTGAGACTGTTTTTAAACCGTGTGCCATTCTGCATTTTGTACTTCTTCCTTGAAACGTCTGTGCTTTTTGGAAATGTTCTGGGGGAGGAGGGGGGTTCTTCTATTGAAAATTTGCCTTTTGAAGCACAAATAGCGCCATAGAACTAGCACAACTACTACACCATTGCAAGCATGAAGCAGCACACTGAGTGTGAATGCTGAGGGAGAGAGGAGAGGGAACTGAGGACTTCAGTGTTCACAGGGGACACAGACGGTAAAGGAATGTGGGGGGTGGACAGTTTTGTCAGTGTTTGGAACTGACATCAGATATGTTATTTTAAAAAAGATGATTGAGATGACAGCTGAAACTTAAGAGATGACAGCTGAAATGTTAAGAGATGACAGCTGAAACGTTAAGAGATGACAGCTGAAATGTTAAGAGTGACAGCTGAGATGTTAAGAGTGACAGCTGAGATTTTAAGAGATGACAGCTGAAACGTTAGCTTAGTGTTAAGAGAGATGACAGCTGAGATGTTAAGAGATGACAGCTGAAACGTTAGCTTAGTGTTAAGAGAGATGACAGCTGAGATGTTAAGAGATGACAGCTGAAACGTTAGCTTAGTGTTAAGAGAGATGACAGCTGAGATTTTAAGAGATGACAGCTGAAACGTTAGCTTAGTGTTAAGAGAGATGACAGCTGAGATGTTAAGAGATGACAGCTGAAACGTTAGCTTAGTGTTAAGAGAAATGACAGCTGAGATGTTAAGAGATGACAGCTGAAACGTTAGCTTAGTGTTAAGAGAGATGACAGCTGAGATGTTAAGAGATGACAGCTGAATGTTAAAGAACAACTGAGATGACTGTTGAGTGTGAAGAGATGACCATTTTTTATGTGTTGTATGTGGTGAAATGATCAGTTGAGATGTTGACGTGTTGTGTCAGTGTGATGTTGATAGACATGTTGATAGACGTGATGATAGCTCAGCACATGCTTGGCATAGAGAGTTAGCTGATATTTTGTTCCATGTGATTTGTTTACAAGTTAAGCTTTTATGCCTTCAGGATTGCATTTTAATCTGTCATAACAGAAAGTGTGAACAGAACAAGACCTGTGATTATTTTTGTGTTGACTTTTTTCTCCTCTTTTTGTTTGTGCCTGGATCTGTTCACAGACCTACATATCATGTGATAATTTTTTTATTATTTTGGATTGCCGAGTTGTGCTCAGGTAAGATTTTGATTTATTTTTAAAACTGTAAAAGTTCGTTTTTGTTTGTACAGAAACATCTATGTACATGTTGTTTAAGTGCTGGCTCAGTGTTGTTTAGTTAGCAAGTTGTGAAAACACAGAGAAATTTTGCCACCAGGATGTGTAGATTTTAGTGTTCAGGCTTTGAATATGATAGCCTGTTAAGCTTTCTAGCAAGTTTGGTTTGTGATACGTGTCTGTGATCTTGAACCATTGAGTCTGTTGTGGATTAGGGTCAGTTGCTTCTTGCTTGCAGAATCTTGGTAACTGTGGAGGCCCAATTGTTTGGGAAAAGTTTGGAGAAATTGTTTCTTCTGTGAAAAGATTGAAGCACCTGGCTTCTAGCTCTTCTGGGGGAAAAAGTATGTGAACTTGACACACGTTTCTTTTGTGACTGTCATTGTACACAGTGTGACACATTAGGGTGTATGTTTACTGTCAGAAGTGTACAGCGTCAGTTACAAGATACAGTACAAAGATGTGATGTCATTTCAGTGTTACTGTCAGAAGTGTATAGCGTCAGTTACAAGATACAGTACAAAGTGCAATGTCATTCAGTGTTATGTCAGAAGTGTATAGCGTCATCAAGGTACAGTACAAGATGCGATGTCATTTCAGTGTTACTGTCAGAATGTATAGCGTCAGTTACAAGTACAGTACAAGATGCAATGTATTTCAGTGTTACTGTCAGAAGTGTACAGTGTCAGTTACAAGTACAGTACAAAGATGCGATGTCATGTCAGCTCACTGGTGAACAGCTGCAAGAAGGCCAGTCCTAGATTGCAAACAGTCAGACTGAAGTCCATGCTCAAGGTTGATCAGGTTATACTTCAAGATCTGTAAAAGATGCAGGATATACATTCAAGATCTGTAAAAGATGATTCATTTTAATCCACTTTGCGTCTTCAAGAAATATTCGAGCAGACTGGAAAAAGCCAGTCATTTATTTCAAACAGTCAGACTGAAGTCCATGCTCAAGGTGTTCAGGAATACATTCAAGATCTGTGAAAGATGCAGGATATACATTCAAGATCTGTGAAAGATGCAGGATATACATTCAAGATCTGTGAAAGATGCAGGATATACATTCAAGATCTGTGAAAGATGGTTCCTTTTAAATCCACTTTGCCCTGTCTTCGTGAAATATGCAAGCGGAACAGTTCTCTGGCATCAGAACCTCGTTTTATTCTGGCCGCAGTTTTGTGCGAGAAAAAAGTTTTGTTTGGAGGGGAAAAAGTTTTGTTTGAGGAAAAACAATGAAGGTGTGGATGAAGTTTTTGTAGTGTTTTTGTGGAGAATCATGGTGGCATGAATTGTGGTGTTGGCAAAAAACTGGAGTGCTTGTGGAGTTGTAGGCCAACCTGTGTTGATGATGTAAAGACGTTTATCTAGGCTCACATAGAACTAGGTACTTTACCTTGGCCAGCCTTGTGTTGACGATATAAAGACGACATTTTTATTTTTATCTATTGCTTGCAGTGTTGGATACTTCCCATGGCCAATCTTGTGTTGATGATGTACAGCCACTTATATTTTATCTGTGGCTTACATAGAATCAGGTAGTTTCCCATAGATGGAGAATAAGTGACTGAATGTGTCAGTGTGTGGTCGTGTGTATGTGAGGGGAGAAGGAGGAGATTTTTGTAGGGTGATTTCTAAGGCATCTTCCATCATTTTTTTGTTGAGAAGATTGTGACATTTTTGCCATCTTTATTTAAGAGAGAAACAGTTTTTTAGATCATCATTATTCGTATAAAGTGTGTGTGTGTTAGAGAGAGGAAACAAAAAATGCTGGGGGGGGGGAGAGACAGAGAGCGAGCAGCAATTATCACAAGGGGAAATCATTAATAGGAAAAAGAGGTGGAGGGTGATCAGTTGTTACAAGAGTAGATGATTTTCAAGCCATACTTTTAAGCAGACAAGAACAGGTTGAGGAGAAGGGGAAAATCACCAGCTCAAGTCTTCATTCCTAAAATATTTGCTCCATTCAATGGATTTTTTTTATTTACACTATCACACACCACCCTTCCGTTATCAACACCACAGAGATTTGTCTGGTTTCAGTTTAGAGACGTCTATCTCCGTATGAAAACAAACTGTGTTTATTTTCCTTTCATCAGTAACTGTTGTAAGTTTCAGCCAGTAATCATGGAAATTTTATGTGAAAAGAAATGCATTGAACTTGCTCATTCCAAAATGTCATTCCTCTGAATTTGTTCAACCCATTCCTCTCAGCTCTGCTGTAGGGAGGTATGGGAGAGAAAAATGGAAACCATGCATCACTTTTTTTATCTTTTCCGATGTTTGAGAAAATCATTCCAGATCAGTTTTGCCTGTATGTGCCAATGGGAGAGAGATGGGTTTTTAAGTCTCAGACTTTTTTTTGCCATCTGTGCATGTGTGAGAGTGCTGCTTATGTATTGGTATGCTGTCTGTGGGTATGTGAGAGTGCTGCTTATGTATTGGTATGCTGTCTGTGCGTATGTGAGAATGTGCTTATGTATTGTGTCTGTCTGTGCGTATGTGAGAGTGCTGCTTATGTATTGGTATGCTGTCTGTGCGTATGTGAGAGTGCGCTTTGTATTGGTGTACGTCTGTGGGTGCTTTGTGCGAAGATGAGGAATTATCTATGAGCTCTGAATGCCATTTGATGCTTTTGTTGTGGAGTCATCTTGAGATGAGGTGGCCTGCTTTCACAGTCTTCATTCTGCCTCACATTCTTTATATTGCCTCACATTCATTTATTGCCTCACAGTCTTTATGTTGCCAGACTTATGGTCTGATTTTCACATTCTTCATGTTGCCAGCCTTATGGTCTGATTTTTAAATTCTTCATGTTGCCAGCCTTATGGTCTGATTTTCACATTCTTTATGTTGCCAGCCTTATGGTCTGATTTTCACATTCTTTATATTACCAGCTTTATGGTCTGTTCTCGGTGCCTCACCCAGGTTTTCACACAAGCGGCATTTAAACTGTTGCTCCATTTTTCAATCTGTGTTCATCTGTCAGTCTCCTGTACAGTCTCTTTTTGTAAGGGATTTTTAAAGCATTGTTTCATTTATTTTGTAAAAAACGTATTTGAATTTTTGTCAAATATTTTTTGTGTATAGCTGGTGTGTGAGTATGTACATGATATATAATATGAAGTTTTTGAGATGCTGATGAGTGAAAGTGTCAAACTGCCATACATAGTTTTGCTTTAGCTTGGCTGCTGTGCCATTTTGTAGATGATGATAGTTTCATTATGTGCCCTGTCTGTAGTTACACTTGGCTGCTATGCCTTTGTAGATGATGATAGTTTCATTATGTGCCACTGTCTGTAGTCTACACTTGCTACTATGCACTTTGTAGATACGATAGCTTGTTCTATGCCACAAGTCTATGTCTAACTTGGCTGCTATGCCACTTTGTAGATGACGATAGCTTTGTTCTATGCCACAAAGTCTATGTCTACACTTGGCTGCTATGCCACTTTGTAGATGACGATAGCTTTGTTCTATGCCACAAAGTCTATGTCTACGCTTGGCTACTATGCCACTTTGTAGATACGATAGCTTTGTTCTATGCCACAAAGTCTATGTCTACACTTGGCTGCTATGCCACTTTGTAGATGACGATAGCTTTGTTTTATGCCACAAAGTCTATGTCTACACTTGGCTGCTATGCCACTTTGTAGATGACGATAGCTTTGTTTTATGCTACAAAGTTCTATAGTCTGTACTATTTATCAGCTTTTTGGGCAAGTCAGTGTGTATGTCTGTAGCCATGAAAAGTTTGCCTTTTTTTTTTTTTAATTCCAAAATTAGGAATGCATGAGTGAGTCAGTCTTTGAACCGGCATGCAACAGTGAATGTTTTTGAGAGCAGCTGTTTCTGTGACTTTAGGAGTGGGAAAAAAACCCATCCTTGTTATCCTGACAGAAAATTCTGCAGAGAAATGAACAGCAGTGCTGAAAAACGCCTGGTGCTGAAGAGAGTTGTTCCGTCAGAAACTTGGCAGTAAAAGAGTTAAAGTCTGACAGAAGAACAACTGTCTTCAGTGCTAGGTATTTTTGAAAGAGTTAAAGTCTGACAGAAGAACTAATATCTTCAGTGCCAGATATTTTTCAGCGCTGTTGTTGATTTCTATCATATTAGGGTGCACAACTCAAAAAGCATTCCTGGCAAATGAACCAGAAAATACGGTACTAAAATTGATAGTGATACTTTTTTTTTATATCTTTTTTGTTTTAGATAGTATTGAACTATTTTATTTTTTAAAAAGGTGGTAAAAGCCCATTTGTACATTTTATTAGGAATGGGGTTTGTTTTTGTTTGTTTTGTTATTGTTGTTTGGGGGAGGGGGGGAGTTGAATCAGATCTGCTGTGGGATTTTTATTTCGTTGTTGTTTGTTTTTTGTTTAGTACTTAACGCATTTACCAAGGAGAAAAATCGAGTTGTACAGTTTTTTGAAGTTGCATTTTATGGGAAGGATGCATAACTGTATGGACTATTTTTGGATTTTTGTTTTTGAACCCACAGAAGGGAAAAACACATAACTTTATGACCTGCTTTGGAGACTGTCCTTTGATCTACTTTTTCAATTTGATGGAAGGGGGGGGGGGGGGGAAGTGGGGGTTCATTTTGATAGGGGACATGTCTTTTCCATGAATGTGTGAATTTTGTTTTCAGTGTAGATTTGTGTGACAGTGAAGATATAATTCCCTGTTGTTTGTTTTCAGCCAGATTGGTGTGACAGGAAGAAATGGTTGATGAAGGAGAGCCTAGCTTTGCTTTAGGTGTGTGTACAGTGTTAAGCAGCGTTCAGCGTGGTTACCAGTTGGATGGGTGACCATTTGCGCACCTTGGCTTCAGAACAGTTCCCCCAGTTCACCTAGCTGTAAATGGGTACCTGCCCTCTTCAGGGTCAGGGAAGGTAAAGCAGCGAGGGAGAGGAGATGGGCGCTGCCTTCAATATGCTGGCCCCTAGAGAAGCTGAGGTCTCTGATGCCTCGCTCCCCTATGACCACACAGGTTATGGGACACCTCTACCTTTTTTTACCTAGAGAAGCTGAGGTCTGTGATGCCTCGCTCCCCACACAGGTTAAGGGGGGACACCTGTACAGTGTCGGCATTCTGCATCACACTTTCCCCCCCCTCTCTCTCTCCTCTCTCTCTCTCTCTCTCTCTCTCTCTCTCTCTCTCCACAGTCACTGAAGCATTGTCCATGCTGTGTGATGCTGCTACCTGAAAATAAAGGTTGTTACTTGGTCTCAGTGTATCCTGGGTTTTTGTTTTGTTTGCTTGTGAATGTGTAGGAAAGGGTTGTGTTGAGACCAGCAAGTGGGGAGTGAAGGAAGCTGGTTGCAAAATCTTCAGTGGTGCCCCACGGTCTGCAGGACTTTTGGGACAGGTGAAGGTGAAATCAGCAAGTAGATGAGAAAGAAAGGATGACTGGATAAAATAACAGTGAACATTATGTGGAGTGTGTGTGCTTACTGCAGATGACAAAGCTTTTTATATGGGGCGGGTGCCTTTGATTGGTAAGTTGTGTATTCACTGTGAAATTCAGTGTATCATCCATCACTGTGATGGTAAGCTGTGTATTCACTGTGAAGTTCAGTGTATCATTCATCACTGTGATTAGTAAGTTGTGTATTCACTGTGAAATTCAGTGTATCATTATCACTGTGATGGTAAGTTGTGTATTCACTGTGAAATTCAGTGTATCATATCACTGTGCCTAAATAGTCCTAGTCACTCACACACTCCACTTTCACATTATCAAGGAAAATATCTGGAACACTCTCAATTTTTACGAAAATCAATTCATGAACAGTTATCAGAGAGCTCTAGTAAATGCTGTGAAAACTCAAATTATTTGTAATACCAACACTGGCTAAATGTTGTACAATACTTGATAGGAAAATGAAACATTCATCAATCCTTTTAAAATATAATTTGCAATTCCAACACTGGCTGAATGTTTTAAAGTAGTGACAGAAAAATGAAACTTCATGAATCCTTAAAAAAAAATTTTTTGTAATGCCCACTCTGGTACATGTTTTACAGTAGTTGACAGAAAAATGAAACTTTCATGAATCCTTTTCAAACTGTTCGCAGTGTCAACCAACGCTGGCTGAAATGTTAGAATGAAGCAAAAAATGAAACAGTGATGTCCTGGGAAAATGTGTGATCCTAGATGGATTTGAATACAGTGTTGTTTTTTTCTGAATAAACATTTAAACCAAATGCATGAACATGCAAAAAAGGAAAGAAAGAAGGAAGGAAGGAAAGCAAGGTACTGGTAAAGAAATGGGTCACATCCTATAAAATCCAAAATAAAATCGATCCTCAACCTTAATAATCCCTAAAACACTTCAAAACAACAAACAGTGTAACAAAAGGGTTCCTCTTTCACAAAACTACATTATCAAAAGCAGCAACATGCAAACAAAATACAAAAAATAATAATAATCCAAAAACGCCAGAACATTTCAAAAAGTCATTAATAAATTGGTGGCACTTTAAATCTGAGAGAAAAACAACAACAAAAAACCATTCTGCAATCTGAACCCTACCTAAAACAACAGAAAAGCAACAAAACTGACCCTACTTTCAAAATGTTCGACTTTTAAAAAATCGAAAGTAAAGAAATAAAAACAAATATCAACATTAGAAAAAAAAAAAAAGAAATGAGGAAAGCAGGAAAGGTGAAAGAAGCACAGTGACTGCCGCCATTCTCACTGAAGGGGTTCAACCCAAAGAGAACAAAACTCCACAGACTGGAGGGGAGTGACGCCATCAACAGAGGAACACACACACTGGCCCCCACTTGATATGTTACTGTCACTGCAGGAGGTTTGTCTGTGGAGAGAAGGCTTCTGGCCACACCAGGGAAGGCAGGCAGTCCTCTGTACATGCTTTCATCATTCTGCAACGATCAATGATTTTAATGATGGTAATGCACGTGAATGCATTGGTCAGTGGACGTTAATGCATTGGTCAGTGGGCTTCAATTGGTCAATGGACGTGAATGCACTGGTCAATGGATGTTAATGCATTGGTCAGTGGACGTTAATTGGTCAATGAACGTTAATGCATTGGTCAATGGATGTTAATGCATTGGTCAATGAACGTTAATGCATTGGTCAATGGATGTTAATGCATGGTCAATGGATGTTAATGCACTGGTCAATGGACGTTAGTGCATTGGTCAGTGGACGTTAGTGCATTGGTCAGTGGACGTTAGTGCATTGGTCAGTGGACGTTAGTGCATTGGTCAGTGGACGTTAGTGCATTGGTCAGTGGACGTTAGTGCATTGGTCAGTGGACGTTAGTGCATTGGTCAGTGGACGTTAGTGCATTGGTCAACTGTTTTTTTTCAAGGGTCTTTTCTTGTTGGGGACGGGACAGCTCCAAGGTCAGAGCACTCGCTTTCCCCAAGCAGCATCGATCATGGTCACCAAGTCATGGGATGGGTGACCGTTTGCGCGCCTTGGTTTCAGTACAGTCCCCAGTCCACCCAGCTGTAAATGGGTACCTGCCCTCTTTAGGGTCAGGGAAGGTAAAGCAGCGAGGGAGAGGAGATGGGCGCCGCCCTCAACATGCTGGCCCCTAGAGAAGCTGAGGTCTCTGATGTCTCGCTCCCCAACGACCACATGGGTTATGGGACACCTTCACCTTTTTTTCTTTTTTTTATCCCTTTTTTGTTGTTGTTAGGGGGTTTGCATGTAGTCAACTGTGCCGATTTCCTTTTTTTTCCACAGAAGACTTTTTCACAAATCACAGTCTTACAGGCACTACAACAAGTAGGTGATGGTTAAGCTGAGTGTAAAAAATTCTTCAAAGCAAGCCAAGTAAAGCAAGGACTAGAGAACTATTACAGCTAATGCTCAGATCTGATAGCGAGGGGCGTTGCCTAAACGCAAGAGGCAATTTATGGCAACGTCTGAAACTGTCATAGACAACCTTTGGAGTTTGCATGTGTACATACATGCAGATTCATTACTGAATGGCCTACTCTTCGACAGGTGGATCAGATGTTTAACCTTGCGCAAGATGTTCTGCGAGCTCACAGTCGCTTTGCATGTGTACATACATGCAGATTCATACTGAAATGGCCTACTCTTCAGAAAGGCGGATCAGATGTTTAACCTGTGCGCAAGATGTTCTCCGAGCATTCTTACACGCAGCCTCTGTTCATAGTCTCATCGGAAGGAATCTGACATTCATGTTGGTTTTTTTCATCAGCACTGGGAAGAAAGGGCGAGGCTGAAAATCGAACCCAGAACCTCACAGGTTACATGTTGGGCAGGTGAATGTCTTAACCATTCTACCACCTTCCATCTTTAGCGGAGAGATTGAAATGAGGGGTGTGGGGGGAAGAGCAGGACAGGAGCATTACAGAAGAGGAGACAGCCAAAGGAAAAACGACAACAAACAACAAAACAGAAACACAAACAGAAAATGGAAGCCGACCTGTCCTGCAGACGCACTGGTAACAGTGTTGGCGGAGGTTGGCCACAATCCTGGTGCCGTGACGACACTCCGCGGGACACAGGATGATGTGGGAGTTGCCGCAGTCTGCCCGTGTCGTCATCATCATCGTCACCAGTGTCGTCATCATCACCGCCAGTGTCGTCATCATCACCACCAGTGTCGTCAATCATCATCACCCGAGACAATGAACATAAAACACAATTTTGTTACCCTCTCTCTCTCTCTCTCTCTCTCTCTCTCTCTCTCTCTCTCTCTCTCTCTCTCTCTCTCTCTCTCTCTCTCTCTCTCTCTCCCCTCCCTTAACCTCCCTTACCCTTACACATTCCCTCTTCAGGCAGCTCATTCTCTGTACAGGATGTTTCTGTAACGGGGATGGTGTCTAAACTTGACACCTGTGTGCATGCTGGGTTTTTTAAAAATAGTCATCTGTTCCTACCGGTGCGCAATAAGCCTGCACTTCCACAGGGCTTCGCTAGTCGCAGCACAAACCCAGCATCACTCAGACAAGAGGCTACAATTTAGAGTGCCATGTCCTTTTAACCAGTCCAAGTGTGGTCACTGCCTGCTATAATTAGCACCAGCTGGGCTGGGATGGGATGGGATGAAATAATGAGCAGCTGAGGAACTGAAACTGGGGGAACTGACAGACAGCTGAGTAGTTCCAAGGATGACTGAAGGACTGGGGTCAGGCTGTGGACCAGACTGACCACAGCCACTGAAATAACAGAAAGGTCACTGACCACAGCCACTGAAATAACAGAAAGGTCACTGACCACAGCCACTGAAATAACAGAAAGGTCACTGACCTTAGTCAGCCACTGAAATAACAGACTGGACACTGACCACAGCCACTGAAATAACAGACTGGACACTGACCACAGCCACTGAAATAACAGAATGTACACTGACCACAGCCACTGAAATAACAGACTGGACACTGACCACAGCCACTGAAATAACAGAATGGACACTGACCACAGCCACTGAAATAACAGAAAGGTCACTGACCTATAAGTCAGCCACTGAAATAACAGACTGGACACTGACCACAGCCACTGAAATAACAGACTGGACACTGACCACAGCCACTGAAATAACAGAATGGACACTGACCTCAGCCACTAAAACAACAGACACTGACCACAGCCACTGAAATAAACAGAATGGACACCGACCTCAAGGTCAGCCAATGAATAACAGAATGGACACTGACCTAAAGGTCAGCCAATGAAATAACAGACGGACACTGACCTAAGGTCAGCCACTGAAATAACAGACTGGACACTGACCTAAAGGTCAGCCAATGAAATAACAGACTGGACATGACCACTGCCACTGAAATAACAGACTGGACATGACACAGCCACTGAAATAACAGAATGGACACTGACCACAGCCACTGAAATAACAGACTGGACACTGACTATAGGTCAGCCACTGAAACAACAGACTGGACACTGACCAGACTGGCGGCAGATGCAGGACGCACAGCCATAGCGGTCCACTAAGCGGTCAAAGCCGTGGGCACAGTAGTCCGGACACTGGACGTCTGGGCACTTTTCTCCTGCACACACACACACACACACACACACACACACACACACACACACACACAACACACAACACAACATATATATATATAATATTTATTTATTTATTTATTATATAATAATATTTATATATATATATATATAATAATAATATATATATATATATAATATATATAATATATATATATAATATAATATATGTGGCGTTCCACCATGAAATGAGTCGCTTAGCACATTATCCAATTTTGCGCTAGGAGCCTTTAAAGGCAGGTGGGGTCAAGCTGTCAATTTTGAGATTTTGATAGATTATTAAACTAAATCTGTTTATTTATCTTATAATGAAATATCAAGGCATAATTATTATTCCTTTTGCTTTTAAATGTGTTTTGAAAATACCAAAGCACTCATTCTGACAACCTGTTACTAAACTAAACTTGCCCGTTTCTCATTTTGTCACATCCTGCAGTCTATCATTTCAATTTGTAATAATGTTGCACAGAATTGTCCGATTTTCAATCTGTTTTTTGTATTTGATAGCCACTTTATTGGACATTAATAACATGTCAATAACTAAATATTGACTTCATGTGCACTCCGTTTCATTATGTGGTAGAGCGTCACACACACACACACACACACACACACACACACACACACACACACACACACACACATATATATATATATATATATATATATATATATATATATATATATATATATATATATATATATATATATATATATATCGATAGATAGATAGATAGACGGATAGGTAGATATACATACATACATACATACATATATCAATGCAGTATGATACATACAATACCGTACAATACAATACATAACATTAAAAAATCCAATTCAATACTGAGCGATACAATATGTACAATACAATACAGAACAATAAAAAAAAAAATCCAATTCAATACTGAGCGATACAATATGTACAATACAATACAATACAATACAATACAATACAATACAATACAATACAATACAATACAATACAGAACAATACTATGCAAGGCAATGCAACACGAGTAGCGCATTGTGTTGTGTTGCGTTGTGGTGTACTGTACAGCACTGTGGGTGCAAAACAACACAACACAGTACAATACAATAAATACAGTACAATACAATACAGTACAATACAATACAATACAAAACAATACAATATAGCACAAAATAATACAATACAGTACAGTACGATACAGTACAATACAGTACAATACAATAAATACAGTACAGTACAATACAGTACAATACAATACAATACAATACAAACAATACAATATAGCACAAAATAATACAATACAGTACAGTACAATACAATAAATACAATACAATACAATAAATACAGTACAATACAATAAATACAGTACAATACAATAAATACAATACAATACAAAACAATACAATACAGCACAGTACGATATAATAAATACAGTACAATAAATACAGTACAATACAATAAATACAATACAATACAATATAGCACAAAATAATACAGTACAGTACAATACAATAAATACAGTACAATACAATAAATACAGTACAATAAAATAAATACAATACAATACAAAACAATACAATATAGCACAAAATAATACAATACAGTACAGTAGTAGTAGTAGGCACTCATCAGTCTCGGAAGACTATGGAGTTGCGCTCTAGTCTTTAGAGCGCAAAGCCTGGGCAAGTATGTATGGAGGGCAATCTGTTACCCATGCAGCAGACCCCCCCCCCCCCCCCTCTCCACGGCACTGGAATGATCCATTGGAAAGGCATTGACGGGTACGAATGGTTCCAGTACCGTCGCAGGAGCCACCAGAACGTTGCCATATACCCACAGCCCCGAGCCGCTCTGGGACTCCAACTCCCCGATTTTTCCTCAGGGATGGTGTCTAAACACGACACCTGTGTGCATGCTGGTTTGTTATAATTTTGTCATCCGCTCCTACCGGCACACGATGGCCTACTCTTCCGAAAGGTGGAACGGGGTTTTAACGTGTGCGCAAGATGTTCTGCGTGCATTCGCACACGGGGCCTCGGTTTCGAGTCTCATCCGAATGACTTTGACATTCAGTTCGATTTGTTCGTCAAACTGGGAAGAAAGGGCGAGGCTGGGTACGAACCCAGAAACTCACGATTTACATATTGGCAGGCGAACGTCTTAACCATCCTGCCACCGTCCTTCACAGTACAGTACAATACAATAAATACAGTACAATAAATACAGTACAGTACAATACATAAATACAATACAATACAAAACAATATAGCACAAAATAATACAATACAGTACAGTACGATACAATAAATACAACACAGTACAAAACAATACAATATAGCACAAACAACACAACACAATACAGTACAATACAATAAATACAATACAGTACAATACAGTACAGTACAATACAGCACAACTGTAATTACTCACCCTTTTTCGGTGGATAGTAAGGATCATCTCTTCCTCCATCAGACACTCCATGATGACCATGATCTGTCATTTCACCTGGGATGAAAAAGAAGGCAACAAGTCAGACAAGAAGGAGGGCGACAAAAAGAAAACAGAAACAAAGAGAGGGGATAGAAAAAGGATATTCCTAACTCAGAATTTCCAGAAGGAGGAGTGGGGGGGGGTGCTATCACACTGACTCTCTCACCATAGGGGGGTGTATGTTTATTGTGTGTCCTCGTCACCAGGATATCCAGAATCAGATCTGAGCGATGGTCTCTGGTTCTGGAAAAATAACACTGAGAGAATAATAGATAAATACATAGATACATTCGATAATACATATACAGATAAACAGATACAGCAACAATAACACAACAAACAACAACACACACACGAGCAGCAGCAGTGCAGTCAAGCACGCGTGCGCCGCACAAATCACTCTTCCAACTCTCCTCTCTCTCTCTCTTCTCCTCTCTCTCTCTCTCTCTCTTCTCCTCTCTCTCTCACCATAGGGGTGTGTAGTTTAGTTGTGTGTCCCTCGTCACCAGGATATCCAGAATCAGATCTGGAGGTGTGGTAGTCTCTGTGCTCTGTGCAACACACACACACAACACACACACACACACACAAACACACACAACACACACACACACACAAATACAGAAATACAGTGACAGAGAAATACATAGACAGATAAATAGATAAATGCATAGACAGATAAATAGATAAATACATTGATAAATACATAGACAGATAAATAGATAAGTACAGTGACAGATCAAAAGATAAATACATAGACAGATAAATACATAGACAGATAACAGATAAATAGATAAATACATAGACAGATAAATAGATACATACCTATACAGATAAATAGATGAATACATTGCAATATATAGATAAATACATATGTACATAAATACATAGTAAAATCGAGGTCATCAAAGGCTGAACAATCATTGAAGTTGACAACAAAGCAATATGGAAATGTATCACATGATAACTTAGTATTTCGGTCATATAAACACAACAACAACAGGTATCAGTGAGATTGAAGACGCAATCTTTAAGCAGTGGGTGTGTTGAGCACAGTCAACATGCCTTACAATTATCAGAAGAGTAGACCATCGTGTGCCAGTAGAAATGGATGACCTAGGCATACAATTCTTCACTGTAAACGACTTCAACCGTATTTTCAGCGTACTCTCATAGACAAGTTTTCATTCATGTCATATAAGAAACATTGGTTAATAATGTGCATGATGTTTGAAATAGTTAAAATTTAGTTAAAAGCCCTGTTGGAGTATTTTTTTTTGTAAATTTTCTTGTTCAAGTTTAAATTGCTCTGGACTTACCCCCCCCCCCCCCCTTCTCCAAGAAATAGATTATATGGGTCTGAATTTGGGTTTGAGATTGATAAAGGACAGACATGTAGATGCAGGTTATTCTATTTATTTTTTTATGCATACACATACTGGCTCACATGCATGTGTAGACACGCACACTGACAAACATACCCACACACTCACACATACACACTCAAGCACACAAGTGATACAATTTACTTCATCTCACTTTTGTTTCTTGTCTAATATCACTATGAGTGAAGAGACCTTAAACTGGAAGAAAGCACACGTACACACACACACACACACACACACACACACACACACACACACACACACAACACAACACACACACACACACACACACACACACACACTGACTCTCTCACCATAGGGGTGTGTATGTTTAGTTGTGTGTCCCTCGTCACCAGGATATCCAGAATCAGATCTGGAGGTGTGGTAGTCTCTGTGCTCTGTGCAAAGAACACAAACACAAAACACACAAAAATACAGAAATACCTAATACAGATAATACAGATAAAATACATACACACATAAATAAATTGTTATTGATATGCTGACTTTTGATGTAAAACGACAACTTGAAACAAATTATTTTAAATCATCTAAGTGTTTACAGATGGTTCCGTTTACTGATTAAATGCAGGATCAGGTTTCGTTATTCCTGCTCTGAAGATACAAAAATCATTCTGTCTAGGGAAGGGTTTCTCCATATTCAGTGCTGAGCTCTATGCCATACTTATGGCTTTGATTGCTATGAATAATAGTAATTTTTCATTTTTCACATCGTTTTTTGTGTTGACTCGCCATATAGCTTACAAGACTGGAGCTCAAAGTAAGGACAGATTTATTATTTTAAATAAAATATCTGATACATTGTATCATGACAAAAGGTATCGGAATTGATTTTTGCTGGATTTCTTCTCACTGGGGAATATACTGGAATGAAATAGCAGACAATCTTGCAAAACAAGGTGCAAAAAGAGACTGCCCAGTCATAACTTAAAAAATGATTGTCGGAAATTATTTCATCATTGGAAAATCATGGACATAAGAATAACTTCCATGGGAAATTAGAAATACTAGGCTTCCAAGACATATTACTAACATCATTTATAAGTTGTGGATTGAATTCTTGGAAGACCAAATATTCTCGAAATGTATCTTGCTCCATGTTCTGAGCCACTACCTTGTGAACATATTCTTTTTCAATGTTCAGTTCTAAATTCAGTTCACAAAGAAAATGGCATTGAAATTGAAAGGGAACCATTGGACGTAGTTTTGCGAAAACCGTTGATTACTGATGTTGCTAGGTATTATTTCCAAGTCTTCTGTAAATATTTATGTTAGTTTTTTGTTTGTTTGTGTTTTGTTTTGTCTATTTTCACCAAGTGTGAATAGACTTTAAATTAAACTAACAACAATAAGAACAAGAATAAGAATAGGAAGAACAAAACAACAGCTACAACAACCACACCACACACACACACATACACACACACACACACACACACACACACACACACACACACACACACACACACACACACACACACACACACACACACACCAGTACTCTCTCACCATAGGGGTGTGTATGTTTAGTTGTGTGTCCCTCGTCACCAGGATATCCAGAATCAGATCTGGAGGTGTGGTAGTCTCTGTACTCTGTGCAACACACATACACACAATAAATACAGAAATACAGTGACAGATAAATACAAAGACAGATAAATAGAGAAATACATAGACAGATAAATAGATAACAACAACAATAACAGCAACAACAACACACACACACACACACACTCTCTCTCTCTCTCTCTCTCTCTCTCTCTCTCTCTCTCTCTCTCTCTCTCTCTCTCTCTCTCTCTCACCATAGGGGTGTGTATGTTTAGTTGTGTGTCCCTCGTCACCAGGATATCCAGAATCAGATCTGGAGGCGGCATGGTCTCTGGGATCTGGGAAAAAACAACACAGAAAATAATTTGATAAATAGTTTTTCTCTGTGGTCGAATGCTCAGACAGCGGATATTGTTGACTGGCATGTAAGCAAACATGTGTTGCGCTGCGGTTAAGCACCTGACAAGTCAGGCCCAGCATATCTGATGTCGGTGTAGAAGAGAATCGTTATATGCCCTAAGTCTTTTTGTAGAAAAAAGGCAGGAAAATGGACCATACAGGCAGGAAAATGGACCATAAAGGCAGGAAAATGGACCATAAAGGCAGAAGATAGACAAGAAGGAGGTGACCAAAAGAAAAGGAACAAGGCTGAAACAAAGAGAGGGATAGAAAAGAGGGAATTTATATTTACTGACAGACTCTTGGTATCTCCTTGGAAGAAGATAAATTAAAAAAAATAATAGATAAATGAATAAAGACAATAGCTCATGTAATAAAAACCCCAGTGTTTTTGTTTTTTTAATATAAAAAAGTACAAAATCTCAGTGTGTGTGTCTGTGTGTGTGTGTGTGTGTGTGTGTGTGTGTGTGTGTGTGTGTGTGTGTGTGTGTGTGTGTGTGTGTGTGCGTGCCTGCCTGCCTGCCTGCCTGCCTGCCTGCCTGCCTGCCTGCCTGCCTGCCTGCCTGCCTGCCTGCCTGAAAGCATGCCTGCAAGCATGCCTGCGTTTGTGTATGCGTGCCTGTGCCTGTGCCTGTGCCCGGTGGTCACTA
>CM060349.1:11240084-11242584 GCA_030674155.1 Stramonita haemastoma
TCTCTCTCTCTCTCTCTCTCTCTCTCCTCTCTCTCTCCTCTCTCTCACCATAGGGGTGTGTGTCTTTAGTTGTGTGTCCCTCGTCACAGGATATCCAGAATCAGATCTGGAGGCGGATGGTCTCTGGGATCTGGGAAAAACACACACACACACACACACACACACACACACACACACACACACACACACACACACACACACACACAGAAAAAATGAAGTATTGAATACACCAATGACTACAACAGGAGAAGATTTTTCTGCTTTTATGTCTGAACTATTTGTAATCCTTATGGCCTTGAATAGTTTTGGGTCTAATTCTACTCTTGATATTTGCCTAATTCTTTTTTTTTTACCTTGACTCAAACGCAGCATTGACGGCACTAAAGAACTGACAGGGGAAAATAAGGGCAGATATCATATTTGAGATTCAATACCTGATACATTGTATTGCAAGCAGAGGCACCAGAATAACTTTATGTTGGGTCCCTTCTCACTGTGGAATTTATTGGAACGAGCTGTTTGTTTCTTTAGCAAAACAAGGTGCCTCTGATTGTAGCATTGAAACATTTGACTGTCGTCGTATGAAAATGATAAACTGATGAATTATATGCAATCTAAAATGAAGAAAACACATTTTGAACATATTTCTTGTTCACAAAAACTGGATATGTTACTATATAAAATGAGGTTAAATGCATGGCATACCCAATATTCTAAAAAAAATGTGACATGTTGCTGTTCTCAACCTCTTTCAAATCCACCACTTATTGTTTGATTGCCCAATTCTTGTTGACCTGTTTAAAAGGAGAAGACTAGGTATTCATAAAAAAAAATATGCCACTGTTCAAGAAGTTTTGAATGACTCTGGGTAGTTTATAATATCAATTGCTAAGGTTACTAAGGTTATGTATTCTTCTCCTGTAAGATATCTACTGTACTTAGTTGAGTACTCTGTCTGTCTGTTGCTGTCTGTGTCTGTCTGTCTGTCTGTCTGTCTCTGTCTCTCTCTCTCTCTCCTCTCTCTCTCTCTCTCTCTCTCTCTCTCTCTCTCTCTCTCTCTCACCATAGGGGTGTGTATGTTTAGTTGTGTGTCCCTCGTCACCAGGATATCCAGAATCAGATCTGGAGGCGGCATGGTCTCTGGGATCTGGGAAAAAAAAAACATACAAAGAATATAAATATATATATAATGTATTACATATAATACAGATATATACATATACATATATAAGTAAGTAACTAGGCACCCATCAGTCTCGGAAGGCTATGGAGTTGCACTCTAGTCTTTAGAGCGCAAAGCCTGGGTAAGTAGGTATGGAGGGCAATCTGTTACCATGCAGCAGACCCCCCCCCCCTCTCCACGCACTGGAATGATCCATTGGAAAGGTATATGACCGATATGAGTGGTTCCAGTACTGTCGCAGGAGCCACCAGAACGTTGCCATATACAGCCCCGAGCCGCCCTGGACTCCAACTCCCGATTTTTCCTCAGGATGGTGTCTAAACACGACACTGTGTACATGCTGGATTTTAAAAGAATAATTTTGTCATTCGCTCCTACCGGCACACTGTGGCCTGCTCTTCCGAAAGCAGAACGGGGTTTTAACGTGTGTGCAAGATGTTCTGCGTGCGTTCGCACACGGGGTCTCGGTTTATGGTCTCTCCGAATGATTTGGACATTCAGTTCGATTTTTCGTCAAACTGGAAGAAAGGGCGAGGCTGGGTACAAACCCAGACCTCACGGTTTACTTGTTGGAAGGCGACGTCTTAACCATCTGCTACCTTCCTTCCTTATATATACATATATATGAGAGAGATAGAGAGAGTTGGGGTATGTGATGGTGTGAATGCAGGTGTGTCTATATCATAAAGTTGTGAATGGACATTAAACAAACAACACACACACACACACACACACACACACACACACATACACACACACACACACACACACACACACACACACACACACACACACACACACACACACACACTGACTCTCTCACCATAGGGGTGTGTATGTTTAGTTGTGTGTCCCTCGTCACCAGGATATCCAGAACCAGGTCTGGAGGCGGCATGGTCTCTGTGATCTGGAAAAAAACATGATATACAGAGTAAAAAGATATTTAAAGAAATCAAAAAAGCAACAGTCAATACAATACAAATACAATACAATACAATACAATACAATACAATCAATGCAATACAATGCAATGCAATGAATACAATGCAATGACAATACAATCAACACAATGCAATACAATGCAACACAATGCAATGCAATGCAATCAATGCAATATGCAATGCAATACAATCTAATATAATGCAATGCAATACAATACAACACAATACAATAGTAATAGATTGGTGGTCTAAAGGTAACACACCTGCCTAGAAAACGAAAGTGTGGGTTCGAAGTTGTGGTGTCCGATTCCCCGTTTGTTCCCCAAACTTTTGCCCACATCCACTTGACCATGAGTGTGGTCTGGGTGCTAGTCTT
>CM060349.1:11262584-11270084 GCA_030674155.1 Stramonita haemastoma
CAGCATTCTGCTGACTGTTCTGTTTTCTGTCTCAGTTTCCACAGAATCAACCCCCCCTCCCCCCTCCCCCCTCCCCCCAAAATCATTTTGCATACTGAACTTTTTTCCTTTGCGATCCTTGGCTACACTCCAAGGTTCATCAATGGTGAGATTTTTTTTTGTTGTTCCTTGGCTACACTCCAAGGTTCACCAATGGTGATTTTTTTTGCAGTACGCGACCATTTTTCATCCACCATTAAGGCAGCCACATTTTGACTTCAGAGATGTGTGATGATGTGAGAAAGCGACCCGTCTCCCTAAATTTTTTTGATCATAAAAACATGTTCAGACACTTGCTTTTTGTAAACTCATATAATTCAGACACTTGCTTTTGATAAACTCATATAATATCACGAATGAACACATAAACAATAACTATACCTTACCACAAATGTAAACCTTTTTTTTTTTCAGAGAGAAATATCGTACAAATTCATGACATAGCTCAATAAATAATTGGCATAATACTACTAATGCACGTGTTACACATACAGTAAAATACAACAAAGAACCTAAAACGCCTCAAGTTGGAATAAATACATTTTTGAGACAAAACTATCTGCTCAAACGAAATCAACCAAAGTCCAATCCAATTATGTTGCTTATAGCCCCGCTGACTACACAGGTCATATTGGGGCTGTCACCTCGTCAGTTTAAAAAAAAAAAATTAAATCTCAGATTAAAACAGGGTATTCAGAAAGTTCTATTAAAGGTGGGGACAAAGGTGATTTGATGTGTGTGGTGATTTGATGTGGTGATTTGATGTGTGTGGTGTATGTGGCGATTTGATGTGTGTGGTGTATGTGGCAATTTGATGTGTGTGGTGTATGTGGTGATTTGATGTGTGATTTAATGTGTGTGCATGTTGTATGCAGTGACCTGATATGTGGTGAATGTGATCTGATGTGTGTGTGTGTGCGTCGGTGCATGCATGTGTGCGTGCGTGTGCATGCATGCATGCATACACATGTGTGTATACGGTGATTTCATGTGTGTGGTGTGATGTGGGTGCAGTGTATGTGGTAATGTGATGTGGTGTGTGCAGTGACGAGACATGTGTGGTTACATGGTGATGTTAAACGATGTGACATAATGTGCTATGTGGGATGATGTGATGTGACGTGATGTAAAGCAACATAACACGGTGTCCCTGCCACCATCACTTTAATACAGGTGTGAGCTGAAGGTCATGTTTCTTTCCTCTCCTTATGAACAGCTAACAGGCCTATGTGCACAGAGTTCTCATCATCTTGTGTATGTGTGTGTGCGTGCTGCAGCTGCTAACTGACAATAACCATAATAATGTGCAGTACAACAAAAAACAACAAAAAGTAAGTGGCTAAAACATAAAACAAAGCCTCACAAAATGAGCCAGAGCCCAAAGTGTGTGAAATGAATTAAAACAATGACAGAAAAATCTTTGGTTTGAAACACTCTAGCAAAAACTTGATGGCTTCAAATCTTGAAAAAAAAAATATATATCTTTTTTGTTTTGTTTTTATTGGCCTGGTCAAATGCTTTGCGCAGATAATGCCTACAGTTGAAAAATTTAGTTCACAAGTGTGCAGGTACAAAGGAAAAAAAGTTCAAGACACTGAACACCTTTATATACGTTTCAAATCAACATTTTGCTTGCCATTTGACGAATGTGCGCGTGCGCACACACACACACACACACAACACAACACACACACACACACACACACACACACACACACACACACACATACACACACACACACACAAACACAAACACACACACACACAACACACAACACACACACACACACAAATATCAACATTCCTTGTGGTGGGGAGGGGGATGAGGGGGAGGATAGAGATATACAGAAGAGGGTGAGGGGGGGGGGGGGAGGCAGGACAATATTTGAACAATCTCCATTCGTTTCCCACCCCCCTTTAAGATGCCATTTTTTGAGAATCAAATCAAGAAAGTTGAATATCAAGAATGTCGGTAATCTTTTTGGCAAATATAAGTAGCATTTTAAAGCGAATAAACCCAAAACTAGCCATATTCTTTTTTTAACACAAAAAATGTTTCTTTAAAAGATAAAGGGAACAGTCAAGCAGGGGGGGCAGGGGACAGACAGAGAAAGAGAAATAGAGACAGACAGACAGACAGACAGACAGACAGACAGACAGAGGGAATAGAGAGAGAGAGAGACAGAGACAGAGAGAGAGACACAGAGAGAGAGAGAGAGAGAGAGAGAGAGAGACAGAGACAGAGAGAGAGAGAGAGAGAAGCAAAAAATCTTTCCAAACAAACATGAAACATTTCAACACCAACAAAACCCCAGAACCTCATTGCTGAAATATCAAAGTGCAGAAATGGCATGGCACAATTAATTAAAAACAAAAAAACCCTTTTTCTCATAAAAAGGTGCTGTTAGCCAAAGAAGCGATGAATGTTTAAATCTCTTTGGCGTCTTCTACGTAGTTTTGGTTTGAAGATAAAAATGAGAAGAAAAAACCCACTCTTTAATAGAGGATCCATATCTCCAGACACAAGAAGCCAAAACACACAGCATACTGATCACAACAATCTGTCAATCCACAAAATAAATCTTTTCCCTTTGCTGTTCACACACATTGCTTGCTATCAGACATTTCTGCGTAGGTATGTGTATAATTTTTTTTTAAAACCCTTTTCTTTCCATTTTTATTTTAAGCCTCCGAGATCTCATCAATGGTCGCATTTTGCGTATGTGACCTTTTACCAAATTCCGAATTCTTTATTTCCTGTCACCCCTTTAGGGATGTGGAGGATTTTACATAACAGCAATAAACAAAATCAGAACTGAACAACATACATGCACCGTGTAACTAAATATTTGAATAATTACTATAGGAAAAACAAAAAAACGCTGTCTGTTTACACATATCAAACTCACAAAGTTTACATGCTGTCTCTGAACCACCATTCAGGTAACTGCATTCTGACTGCCGGTTCCAGCTTGATGTCTAACATGACACCAATGACCATGTGTTTGTAAAAAAAAAAAAAATTTTGTTGTCGTCCATTCCTACCAGTACATGGTGGCATACTCATCCGGAAGGTGGAACAGGTTTTAACACCTGCAAAAGTGCTATGTGTGCGATCATAAATAATATAAATAAATAACTCCAGGGAAAACTCCTGACCACAAGGATTTCCTGCCACAGTCCCTCCCCCCACCCCCCTTTATCCTCCCCCCTTCCTAGAAAAAAAAAAAAACATTTAAAATAAGGCAGAAACAAAGAGATTGACAAACAGTTGAGCAGATTGTGAACTAAACACTCGGACCATAATATTTCCTGCCACAGTCCCTCCCCCCCCCCACCCCCCCTTTATCCTCCCCCCTTCCTAGAAAAAAACAAAAAACATTTAATATAAGGCAGAAACAAAGAGATTGACAAACAGTTGAGCAGATTGTGAACTAAGCACTCTGACCATAATATTTCCTGCCACAGTCCCTCCCTCCTCCCCCCCTTCAAAAAAAATCCACTGACTATAAGGCAGACAGGGGACAGGGTATCTCAGCGGTCAGAGCGCTCGCTTTTCCCCAGGGCTAAGGTTAAGCACACTGAACATGGCTACCAAGTGGATGGGGGACCAACTGGTACCACGCTCGACGCTGTTTGACTTGACTTGGAGAAAGCGAGCACTCTGACCACTGAGCCTTCCCACCACCTATATGTATTTTTGAGAGGTCATAGGCTAGAGACCCAAGGTTCACCAATGGTGAGATTTTGTGTGTGCGACTGTTTTTACCCACCATGAAGGTAGCCGCATTTTAACTTCAGACGTGATCAGTATTTGAGCTGAGAGACAATGTGGAGTCTTCCATTATCCTCGATATAAAAGAATAAATAAATAAATAAAAATGATTTTTTAAATACGTATATATATTGACTCAAAGCAGCAAATTTTGGGGGGGGGATCGATAACAAAGAATGCTTACATCATTTTGAGATATTCTTTCACCCCCAATATACACAGCCAAAACCAAAAATTCCTCTTCCATGAACACATCGGTCAAAGCAACAAAGGTCACAGCTTATACCCATTTAAACCTCTGGAGTTAACATCAGTGCTGACTCCACTTCCCCCCAAAGTCTTTCGGATGAGACAGTAAACTGAGGCCCCGTGTGTGAATGCATGCAGAACATCGTGCGCACACATTAAATCATGTTCCGTTTTTCATAAGAGTAGGCCATCGTGTGCCGGTGGGAGCAGATGACATTTACAAAACTGCATACACACGGGGACTGGATGTAAAAAAGCATATGAGTGCTTATTCCATTATCCTTGATATGAAAGAATAAATAAATAAATAAATAAACGAATAAATAAATAAATAAAATAAAAAATAAGCCAGAAGCTCTGATTCAAAAATACACGAAGGTCAGAGCAACAAGTTTACAATATAAAATCATACATGGTAAACAAACAAACAAAAAACCCAGATTAAAGAGTAAACAAAAACTCATCAACCCACCCCCCCGAAAAAAAACAAAAAACTGTTGATGCAAACATTCATACAGATTTAAACCTGAAGTTCTGATTGCAAAAAAAAAAAAGAAAAAAAGATTTAGTCAGTACAACAAGTTTGTAATTCGTATACATTCAACTTTAGAACTCGAGAGGTATTTATGAAAAATACATGGGGTTAACCCAGTCAGTTCAAAACTTTTATATATATACACTCTGCTCAAAACTTCTGATTGGCTACAAAAACAAACACAAAAAAGTTATTAAAAAAAAAAGTACCCCCCCACACACACACACACAGACACACACAAATCACACACACACACACACAAACACACACACACACTCTCTCTCTCTCTCTCTCTCTCTCTCTCTCTCTCTCTCTCTCACACACACACACACACACACACACACACACACACACACACACACACACACACACACACACACACACACACACACTTTCTCACACTCTGAAAGTTGTAAATGAAACAACACACAGGTAAATTAATACATACCAAAAGGTTAATTCATTAATGCATATCAAAAACAAAACAAAACCAAAAACATACAGCTACATTACGAGAGCAATAATACAAATCAAAATCCGGGAGAGACAAGCCATGGAGAATGAGAGATGTGGGAAAGAAGGAAGAAGAAAAGCTGACAGCCCAGAGATCAATACAAGCATGTGTGCTGACTTCTCTTCTGCTACTATCACATGGTGATGTTTGATTAGGATGTGCACACGCACGCACACACACACACACACACATATACTGGCTGCGTATGTGCATACACACACACACACACGCTCTCATGAAAGCCTGCGCGCACGCTCTCTCTCTCTCTCTCTCTTTCTCTCTCTCTCTCTCACACACACACACACACACACACACACACACACACACACACACACACACACACACCACACACACACCACACACGCACACGCACACGCACACGCACTTGCGCAAGCATACACACTAGCACATGCAGGGATATATATATATTTGCTGACTTTTTTTTTATCACAAGATGATGATCTGATTAGGAATGTATATAAATATACATGCATGCACACACACATGCATGCAGGCATACATGGGCACACACACACACACACACACACACACACACACACACACACACACAACACCACACACACACACACACACACACACACACACACACACACACACACACACACACACACACACACACCACACACACACACACACACACACTCACACACACACACAATCTATATACTTTGTAAAAGGGAACACATACATTACAGGTCTGTTTCCACTCTTTTGCTACATAAAGGTGGGTTTTAGGCAAAGGAAGCATTACACTGATACATCAAAATATTGCAGTATATATATGTACACATATGTATTTACAAAATGAACACATTCCAAGACCTGCTAATATGGTATCAAACTATATAACATACAAAACTAAATTACCATAATTATGTGAAAGAAGAGAGAAAGCAGGGAAGGGAGAGAGAAAGAAAGAGGGGGAGAGAGAGAGAGGCAAGGCAAGGCAAGGCAAGGCAAGGCAAGGCAAAATATTTTATTCGAGGATAATAGATAAGCACTTGTGTGCTTTTTTACATCCAGTCCCCGCCCTTTTCAGGGATACATCAAGTTGAAAAAATACTAAACAATAAGAGAGGGAAAGAGAGAGGGAGGGAGACGGAGAGAGAGGGAGAGGGAGGGAGAGGAGACAGACAGACAGACATAATGAGAGACAGAGAGAGAGCGAGAGAGAGAGAGAGAAAGAGAGAGAGAGGGGGGTAGAAGGGGGGGGGGGGGAGAGAGAAAGAGACAGACAGACAGAGTGAGAGCTTTTTTAGTAGTTTGCTACAGATAAGCCTTTAAAAGTAACACACACACACTCACACACAAATTGCTGCAGATACAATGTAACGAATCAACAACGAGAAAACTTGATACATGGATACAGTAAGTTTTTGTTGTTGTTTTTTTTATATATAATCAATAATCTTTTTCTTTTCAATTTCGACTAAAATGAAGGCTAACCATAACGTGGTTAGGCACATGTATAATAATCATCATCATGATTAGCATTGTCTTGTGATACACCATCAGTTTCTCTTATATTAGTCAATCTTTGGAATAATCTGTCAAATATCTTCCACCATGGGAAAGGGAATACAGTTGGGGGGGGGGGGGAGAATACCATTCCAATACACAGGGAACTGTCATCATTGCAAAAACACTGTCCATACAAAAACACTGTCTGTTATCATTGCAACAACATTGACAATACAAGAATGCTGTCATCATTGTAACAACATTGACAATACAAGAATGCTTTCATCATTGTAACAACTTTGTCAATACAAGAATGCTTTCATCATTGTAACAACATTGACAATACAAGAATGCTGTCATCATTCTAACAACACTATCAATACAAGAATGCTTTCATCATTGTAATGACATTGTCAATACAGGAATGCTTTCATCATTGCAACAACATTGTCAATACAAGAATGCTTTCATCATTGTAACGACATTGTCAATACAAGAATGCTTTCATCATTTCAACAACACTGTCAATACAAGAATGCTTTCATCATTGTAACGACATTGTCAATACAAGAATGATGTCATCATTGTAACAACATTGTCAATACTACACCGCTGTCATCATTGTAACAACATTGTATTCATTGCAACAACACCATAGTCATTTAACAACATTGCGCAAAAATACAGAACATCAATCACACACTATCTTCAACACGAGACGTGTACACCACACACACACACACACACAACACACACACACACACACACACACACACACACACAATCTGTTTTGATACCAGCAAAAAGGGTTATACTCAATTACAACAACATAAAACAAAAAAGATACTGAACAACAATCAAGATACAGTCCTTAACATGAGACGAACAGATACGCACAAACATACA
>CM060349.1:11280084-11282584 GCA_030674155.1 Stramonita haemastoma
GCTCCTGATCTGAAAGCTTAGTTTAAGCCGCCACTGAGATATCCATTCCTGGGGATTTTTCCCCTAAAGTTAACATCAGTGCTGATTCCACTCCCCAAAAAGCTCTTCAGATGGGACTATAAAGTAAGGTCATGTGTGCAATCACACACACGCATGCATGCATGCACATGCAAGCGCACACACACACACACACACACACACACACGCACACACACTCACACACACACACACCACACACACACACACACACACACACACACACACACACACACAAGCACACACACACACACACACACACACACACCTGCTTTGTTGGATTCATCCTCCATTTTCTCCTTTTTGGCTCTGGCCTGAAAAAACAGAAAACACACACATCAATCCATTTTGCCAACGTACATCACACCACATACATACATGCTGTGTAAATATAACACACACATCCATTTTGCCAACAGACATCACATCACATACATACATGCTGTGGAAATATAACACACACATCCATTTTGCCAACAGACATCACATCACATACATACATGCTGTGAAAATATAACACACACATCCAAAAGACTTAAAACATTCAGTTTAATATTTTTCATCAAACTGGGAAGAAAGGGCAAGGCTGGGAATCGAACCCAGAACCTCACAATTTATTTGTTGGCAGAAAAACGTCTTAACCCTCCTGCCACCCCCCTCCACCCCTCCCCCACCCCCTTCCCCACCCCCCTCCCCTTCATTTAGGTAGCTGCATTCCTGCTTGGGGCATTTTCAAGGATATGAAAATACACAGGAGAGAGAATAAAATGGCCTGATACGATATGATTTTGTTTTTGTTACCCAATACTCAATGCACAGCACACAAATTCAGCATCACTCAGTCAAGGGTGCAGGGCCCAGTGCTAAAATCACCACAACCTTTCCATTTACCTGGTCCAAGTGTGGTCAGTTCCTGCTGTAGTCAGCACCAGCTGGGATGGGATGGAGAGCAGCTGAAAGTG
This sequence comes from Stramonita haemastoma, assembly GCA_030674155.1. Taxonomy (NCBI): domain Eukaryota; kingdom Metazoa; phylum Mollusca; class Gastropoda; order Neogastropoda; family Muricidae; genus Stramonita; species Stramonita haemastoma. The sequence goes on from CM060349.1 coordinate 11,281,083, forward strand.
GGGGGAGGAAACAAAACTGACTGACAGCTGTGAATGCTAATCACTCACTCTGTCTAGCCTAGTGGTCAGAACATTGCGCTGGCAATTTGAAGACCCAGGTTCGAGTCCGGTCGAGGAAATTTTTCTCTTGGAGTTAACATCAGTGCTGACTCCACTCTCCCCAAAAGTCCTTCGGATGAGACTTTAAACCGAGGCCCAATGTGCAAACACACGCAGAACATCTTGCGCACACGTTAAATCCTGTTCCGCTTTTTGTAAGAGTAGGCCATCGTGTGCCGGTGGGAACAGATGACAATATTTACAAAACAGCATATGCACAGGGACCGGATGAAAAAAAGCTCATGATTGCTTATTCTGTTATCCTCAATATAAAAGAATACATAAAAGAATAAATAAAATAAAATAATAAATAATAGCTTCTTTACAGTAGATGTGACTTCACTCAACAGAATGTCGTAGTGATTGACCTTTAAACTGACCTGTGTTCTGGTCTTTAACCTGACCTGTATTCTGACCTTTAACCTGACCTGTGTTCTGACCTTTAAACTGACCTGTGTTCTGACCTTTAACCTGACCTGTGTTCTGACCTTTAACCTGACCTGTGTTCTGACCTTTAAACTGACCTGTGTTCTGACCTTTAACCTGACCTGTGTTCTGACCTTTAACCTGACCTGTGTTCTGACCTTTAAGCTGACCTGTGTTCTGACCTTTAACCTGACCTGTGTTCTGACCTTTAACCTGACCTGTGTTCTGACCCCATGTCAATCACTCACTCTGTCCAGCTCTTTCACAGTGGACGTGACCTCTCTCCTCAGAATGTCGTACTGATCTTTGGCCTGGTCCTTCTCCCGGCATTTCTGTCGATACGTCTTGTTTAGCTGCAACAGGGACATGTATATCAACACATCAGTATTGACTGATCTTTAATGATGATGATGATGATAATAATAATAATAATAATAATATAATAATAATAATAATAATGATAATAACATATGGAATTTCTAAAACATTGAATCTGAGTACCCCCCATCTCAATAGCATCACACGTAAGTCGAGGCAAAGTCTCATTCGATTTTTTATCTTTACCATCTCCTGAATCATACAAGATCGTTTTCATCACTGTCAGGATCATCTAAAACCTCATTTGCCACTTCTTCAGCTGTTGAAAGTCATTGGTAAAAAAAAGGTAAAGGTGTCCCATAACCTATGCGGTCATAGGGGAGTGAGGCATCAGAGACCTCAGCTTCTCTAGGGGCCAGCATGTTGAGGGCAGCGCCCATCTCCTCTCCCTCGCTGCTTTACCTTCCCTGACGCTATAGAGGGCAGGTACCCATTTACAGCTGGGTGAACTGGAGGACTGTACTGAAGCCAAGGCGCGCAAACGGTCACCCATCCAGTTGGTAACCACGCTTGACGCCACTTAACTTGACTTGGGGAAAGCGAGCGCTCTGACCACTGAGCTGTCCTGCCCCCGTAAAGTCATTGATGCGTTCACAATA